>VWZT01009981.1:532114-593091 GCA_013397055.1 Pachycephala philippinensis
CGGGGACGCGGCCCGGCCCGGCCCGGCCCTGCGCAGCCCGCGGCAGCGATGCACGGTACTGCATTAGGAGCGCCCCCCGCCCGCGCGGTGCCCGTTTCCCGGCCGGGGCGCCGGGAGGAGGCGGGAGCGCTCGCCCGGGGCTGGGTGACGCCCCCGCCTCGCTAACGCGGCGGCGGCTTTGCTAATGACCTGTCCTTTCTTCTCCTCCCCTCCCTTGCTATTCGCTATTACTTATCTCTCTGCCCCGCGGTGTGAAGCCCTCGGCGGAGCGGCGGCGGACAGCAGGAGGAGGTAGCCGGCGCGGGGAGATGCTGTAGCGGCTCCCGCCGGCTGCGGGAACGGGGCCGAGGGGCTGCGGGACGGGCAGAGCCGGCCCGGCGCGGGCGGGCGCAGGTAAAGAGCCACCCGGGAAGCCCCGGAGGAGCGGGGTTTTAGGGCGCTGGAGGTGGGAACACAGCAGGGGGTAATGCTCTGTCACACGAGGGGCTGCTTGGCAGCTGTCACGTCTCCTAAATGCAACATCTGGATTGCCCTTAACCTGGAATGAACTCGGGCACTAGGCAGAAAGTACGTGCTTGGAGGTTCCCGCTGCTGGCTTGGCTCAGTCAGGCGGGTTGTGCTGTTCCCGGTCGGCTGGTCAGAGGAGGGTCCTCTGTCCTGGCAGCGAGGAGCAGGTCAGTGGGAATGCCTCCGGGATTAGCTTTTGTGGTTTGCTGAGTACTTGGTTGTCCCTATGGGGCTGGATACTTGCTTTTCCAAAAGCATTCCAGAAGTAACAATGAAAAGGAGTGCGAAAAGGTGTTGCCTTGTATTCGTATGAAGACTGGCCCAGTCTCACTCAGTGACACGGGGAGCTGTTCCTAAGTTCTCTGATGGAAGTGGTATGAGCACAGGATTCGTCACGCAGGATTATCTGGAATGATAATGTTTGGCACTTTTGGCACTGGGTGTCTTAGTAGTACTGCTCTATTAAAGGTGTTGCATAAGTTTTGTTGTGAAGGAAAATCGTGGTCAAACTCCCTGTATTACAGAACATGCACAGACTTTCTCGTTGGCATCTGGCACTGCTCACCTTTTGAAATTTGCTTTGCAGGCGGCAAAACGGATCAGCTGTAAAAAATGTTTCCTTTGTAAATCCTGAATCATTGACTTAGCATTGAGGCTGGCTACCTGGTCTCATGCTGGGACTGAGGCAGTTGTGGTTCATGTGATGTGGTCACACGTCTGCTCAGACCTAAACCAGTATCATAACCTTTGCTGGCTGGCATGAGCTACCGAGCGGCCATCAGCTCGTAGTGACTTTGAGCGGCAACTTTGGGAGTTTCATGTAATGCAATGTAGTGTATTGGAAGGATGAAAGTGTGCAGACCTTATCAGAGGTTTGTGGAACTCCACAGACAGCACGCTCGCTGTCTTTTCCCATGTTTGGAAGGAACTGCTAGCATGGTCCAAAAAAGCATTCTTATCATTTTGTTGGTGCCTTATATTGGCTGTCATCCTCTACAGTCAGGTGCATAGGGAGTTTTGGCTACATATTGGAAACACCTTGTGGGTTTGTCACTTGCTTTTCAGTAGTTCTTTAGTGTCTTCATTTTCTGGTAATACTGTAGTCTTCATAAAGGGTATCATGAATTTTAAACTATGGAGAGAGGATTACACTTCAGTTGTGATTTTGTGCTGTTATGCTCTTAACATTTCATGTGTGGAGTGTTATAAAAATATAAGGGACAATAATGTCCTACAGGATATATGGCCTAAGATACTCATCTTGTTCTAAAGAATGGATTATAATGCTCACTGTTGTCCCAAAGTGGACAAGGAAATATAACTTTTCTTAGTATTTTTTCAGAAGCAGCTTGTACTTCAGAACTGAAAACAGCTCTATCTTTACTTTTCTATAGCTTTCCTGATAAGATTTGGGTTCTGAGTTCTGCTTCTATTGCACATGTCATATTTTTGCAAGGGAGAAAAAAATAGAACACCATACTTGTCTTGGGAAATATATGAAGTTGAATTCATATTTATTAAATGTACAAGCATGTTTTCTTACATTATTTTCGAATTTAAACTTTTTTTTAATCCATTTTTTCAAAATCTCTCTGAATCTTTAATTTGTTTGGGGTTTTTAGCTATGAATGGGGTTTTTTTAATGGCCTTATAAAGTATATACAAACAAAATCTCTACCTTTGGGATGTAAATCCTCAAAATAAAGAGTAAAGTAAAGACATCTCATGGGACTGTGTGTGCACCTTGGAAACCATAACTACTCTAAATGTATCCATAGAAAGACTTGGACATTTGTGAGAATGCTCTTTAGGAGTAAAAGTATTTTACTCTATAACAGATAATTAAAAGAGCACAGAGCTGTCACAGTAGTGTTCTCAGTTGAGTGGTTTTGAATTCTTTTAGTATGAAGAAAAAAATATCAAAATTATATTGGGATTTACCAGTTCTATTCCCTAGTTAGCTAGATGTCAGTGTGGTCCTGCTGTAAAACTAGGGACATATTAAAAGCCTCAGTCATTTAAAAAAATAATTTTAGCCAAGTGAAACGGAAGATTTTTTTTTCTGAAGAAGCACAAAGGAATATTTTTTTTTAAGTTATATTACATCATAGCTATGTAAAATCTGTATAGTAAGCCCTGGGAAATTTTGTTGACTCATTATTTTTATTTTTTTAAGAATGTCAGCAGCTTTTTAGTGATGAAGAACCACTTGTTATCACCAATCTGCACATGAAATGGAAGGGGAGGAGATTCTGGAAAACAACTTCTGTTTCAGCCTTGAAAGATGCTGCATGAAGGGGTGAGTACATACATCGACTGGGCATAGAATCTCTGTAAAGAGTGATTAATGTATAGTCAAATGACAAGGACAGAAATCTGAGCATGTAGTAACTGATAAACAAAAAGTTGTAGCACAATCAGGAGAACAAAGTAAAACTTCCTTATGTTGTGATATCTACTGCTGTCGTAGGTGCTAGTCAGTAGAATTCTGAATTCCTGATATTTTAGAAGTAGAGTGCTCAGCATTTCACAGGACCAGGTCTGTTAAATTAAATACTGAATGACTTTTTATGAAGTAGAAGGCTGAATTTTTTTCTGAATTAAAAAGTACTTGTCTGGTAAGGTTAGGCTCTTAATCATCATTATCCTCAAAATAAAACTAAAATCTCTCAAAGAGTGTGGTATTTGACATGTTTTAAAGATATTCAACTGATACGAGGATATTGTTGTGTGACCAGATTGCATGTGGCATTGATATGTTGCCAAATCTGACTCCACTTCCTCATACCACTTCTCATAGTTTCTGCTTATGAAACAATATTTATTTATAAGTGCATTGCATGTGTCTTTAAATATCAAAGAAGTGTAATTTCTGTGTCCAGTGAAGGACGTCTCGTGCACAGATTGATATAAATTATAAACCACAACTCAGTGGCATTCTAATCCTGACTGAGGCTTGAGATGTTACATGACTGGTTTGTGTGGGTCTTTGCTTAAAGTCTTAAAATGCATATGGTGTTAATTTTTTTTTTACTTTGGAAAGATGTGAACTACCAAGGAAGCATCGTTTGTTCTGTGGTGCTGTATTCATCTAAATTTATTGTTTTAAGTTCAAGTTGTCTCATGCCTGTAGAAACACTAAGAGTAGGAGAGATTGGCAAGCATTGGCAAATTACCTATCCCTTTCTAAAAATGCTGATACACTACTATGGTTTTTAAAAGATGTATAAACTGGGGAATTATTCACTAAATCTTTCCAAATAGTCAAAGAAGCTTGTTCCAAAATGTGTCTGCCTTGAGGAACTCAGAGCAGTGAGCTGAAGTTGTACGGTTGTACTGAGGTTGTACAGCTCTTTGGCATTTGTTTCCAGGCAGCTGAAATACATGTGAAAGTGAGTTAGTCCAATATTTTCATATTTCATATTTTTGTATCTCGTTAGTTTGTTTTCATTTTGTTGAGAAGTACGTAGAAGGAAACCAGAGCTGCTGTTTGGTGTGCTGGTTGAATAAATCCTTACTCATTTGTGAATGTATAACATCCTGGAGCTGAGAGAACTTATTGTTGTGAATAGTTTAGAGTTTTATATGTTTTACGTGGAAAAATAATACCACAATAACTTAATATTATTTACATTTTAAAACAACGACACAAAATCATAAATTGGGTCATTTGAAACTATTCTATGGCCTTTGATTAAGGTTTGGAGGCAGGTCTTACTGTTATGTTGTGTATATCCATGCATCCAGCACTGTTATGCTGAGTAAGTTCTATTACCTGCATATAGGCTTGTATTGCCATTCTTTGTTTGTTTTGTTTTGTTACACAATTGAGTGCTACATGCCTGTTTTGTTTTAAAAATTATTTACGGAAAACGATTGATGTAACAAATCACAGAACAAACCATTGCACATGGATGTTCAGAAGGTAAAAAGAGCACTTGTCTGTTTGCAAAACCGATTTGAAAGTGAAGACTTGAATTACTGATGACGCTTCCTAACCTGCTGTTAGTGTTACTGCTTCAGAAAGACTGGTACAAAGTACCTGACACTGAAGTCATGGGGCAGGCTCCCGTGAAACCAAAGCAAAGCAAAGCAAAGCAAACCAAACCCAAACCCAAACCAAACCAAACCAAACTCTATGGCATCTTTATTCACCATGTATGGAAAGTGTTCCCTGGAGTAGTCAGGCTGAAGAATATACTATGGAACCAGTTGGATCTGAGGGGGAGGATGAGGGAGAAGGTGGGTGTTGTGTCAGGAGACTGCTTTGGAGACTGCTTATTAGCAGGCAGTGCCTGGTGGCATTCTGTCCAACAGGGCTGAGGAATCCTCCAGTACAGCTGTCAATTAATTCATACACTCTGATGTTAAAACACAATTAATTGCAGCCCACAGGTCATAGTGGGTATTGTTGGCTTGTTGGCAGTTTTCAATGGAAGATTACAAAATAGCTATATATATGTACACAAAATAAGTTTATATATTCTTACCCAGCTCAGGATAAAGGACATGCTGTGTGCAGTTAAGCAGGCCAGTCTGATCAAATCAGGTAGCAGCTTTAGTACCTACATAAGCAGGCAACAAGCAGCACAGGGTACTGCCTCTGAACAAAGCAGCAGCTGTACCTGTTGTTCTGTGCTGCCACACAGATGTAAGTGTACATAAACAGGCCAATATTTTCAAACAGCTGTCAAATTTTCAAGTTAAATGTACGTTTTGATTTTCAGCATACTGAGTTGCTGCCATTCTAACAGAATTTACAAGGAGTTGCATTTTCTCAAGATTATAAACCCTGTGGAAATGTAATAGTGATTATCCTCTAAGAACATAGAATTGTTCGGTTTGCGGCTATCATTCGTTTTATTTCCCTTTTACATGGCAAGGGGGTGTGTGTATATGAATGAACACATAAATGCAAAAAAGAATAGGATGTCCTCTGTCAGTGGTTCCTGATAGCCCTGCCAATACAGGCTGCAGCAAGAAGTGTGGCTACAAAGGATGGCTGGATCTGGTCTGGGCTCCTGCTTTCCTTCTCCCATCCATACGTTTCTATCCGTCCTTTTTGCTGCCCCTCGGTGGGTCTGTTCAGCTCTCTACAGCTGTTTATGGTTTTCCTGTGTTACACTTCTACCGATGCAGTGGACAGAATTGTTTCACCGAGGCTGTGTGTACACCGGGCAGTGAAACTGGCCAGGGCCTGTTCCCGGGAGCTGGATCGGAGTGTCGGGAGTGCAGGGACGCAGCCGTGCCGCTCCTCAGGCGCAGAGCAGCGTGCCGTGCCCTGGCCCGGGCGGTCTCCTGGCAGCGGGCCAGGCTGCTGCGGGCCGGAGCGGTGTCGGGGAGGGCTCCGGCAGCAGCTCGGGCGCTGCTCTGGCGCCGGCTCATTCCCGTGCCAGAGGTGGCCAGCGGGATCGGGCGGCGCGAGAGCCAGCGCAGGCACCGGGGAGCAGCGAGGCTGGAAATGCAGAAGCAGACGGAAGGTGCGGGGCCGGCAGTGTCAGGAGCTACTGAAGGGATATCCTTTTGATGTGAGGGAGCTATTACGGTCCTCAAGCTGACTTGTCTAGGTACCCTTAAGGTAACTTTATTTTGCAGCCAGTAACTCAGTTGTGCTCCAGAGAGGGACTGTGTGCTGTGTCCCTATAACTGCTCTTTCAAAGGCTCATTCAAGCCAGCTGAAATGCCTTACAAAGTGAAGTAAAATTGGAATATGAAAGTACATACATGGCTTTTTAAAGAGGTTTTCTTTTCCTGGCTGTTTCACTGGACTCATATTCTTCCTCCACCTTTTCTGCAATTCAGATGCTTCCTTGGTTAAAAGGAGTGGGGTGGCAGATGTTTGTTAAGCTGGGCACCAGATACCCTTCATGTCATAGAGGATGAGCAGGGAAAACATGGCAGGAAAATAACTGGTTATAGTTTGCCACTTTTTGATCTCACAGGAGTGTGAGGCTTGTGATCTGTATACTGTAGTGAGTGACCTGATTTAGAGCTGTGAAGTCATGTGTCCCAAGTATATCCTCTATCTGACACGTCAGGAGCTTGCAAGTACAAGTACTTGATGTCCATTTGCCAAAAAATGTAGATTAATTGCATTCATGCCTGTTGCCAAGGCTCCTGTCAGAAACACTAATTCAGTGTAAACTCTGGTTTTGTGTGATACATTTATCATAAAGAAAAACTTTTAAATGTAGGGATGTCTGAATTGTCAGAATAAAACTGAAGGCCCTTCTCTTAACAAAAAACCCAAACCAAAATCGAAAAAAAAAAAAAAACCAGCAACAAAAAGTGAAAGAATTTTGTTTCGCATTCCACTCTGGATACTCTGAGTTGTGGCATGACAATAAATTGAAGTTAGTTTATTTTTAGCAGGTTTCATTTGTTTATTTACTTAAACGTAATAGCTGAGCAACAAGAGCCTGTAAAAATACTTCTAACGAATGAGTAAAATTGTAGCACAATAAAGAATAAGTAAACTACACAACTTCAGGTGCTAGTTACAGAAGACATTCGATTTTTTTGTGCTGGTAGAAGAGTATAAAAGCTGGCCCATTGGAATTACTCACTTTTCAAATAGATACATGCAGAAGGGGCCTAAATCTGTAATATCTTATCTGAGGGTCATTATTTTTTAAAGGATATAAATCCCTCTGTTAAGCTGAATTTAATTTATCAAATAAGTCATGTTATTATGTCTGGACAAGGCCATAAAGTTTATCAGTGAAATAAAACCACTGAAGATACACAGTGGTGGTGTTCTCTGCTAAGAAGGGGAATTCAGGCTTCTTGAACCTTTTCCAGAAACAGATGTAAATTCCACTGTAGCTTTTCAAATAGTGAATAATCATGGTCTGTTATGTTTGGTGATGAATCATGCGAGGGGTTGCAGATGGTGAAGCGGGTGCAGCTGTGCAGATGCTGGAGGAGCTGAGACAGGAGACTGGAGGACCGAGGGGGTGAAGGAGGTGATTTGGGGATGGGGTGATATGGCTGATGGAGGAGAGGGGTAAGACAGCTGAAAGAGTATTGAAAAGGATTGTAACCTGAGATTTGGGATAGGGAGTGTGCTGGTGACTGAAAGGAGGCATTCTTGAGGCAGAAAGATGTTTTTGTTGTTATTGATCTTTGAAGCAAAAGTTGCAGTATCAGGTAGCAAAGCAACTGGACTTTTTCCTGAGCCAAAACAATAAGAAGCCCGAGCTAGAAGTTTAAGCTATACATGAAAAGAGAAAACTAAGAGACTTCGTGCCTCTTTTAAAGGAATACTGGTCTTAAGTAGGAGAGCTTTTGTAGGAAAAGGTACAGATGCAAAGTTGTGGGCTTTTTTATTTCTGTTTTTCTGAGCAGGATGTGTCTCAATGAGACCAAGGTGGCAAAATTTGGGAGTTTGTCAGGTAGAGAAGTTGTATCTGTCTAAGTCGACTAAAAATGGGGGGTTGCAAGGCCTAATCATTAAATGGCAGGTAAGACTCAAATGAAACTTTTCACAATCTTAAATCAATATGCTAAACACACCTTTCAAATTTTTGCATTAAGTAATTGTAATTTATCTTTTTCTTTTTTCCCTCTCCTTTTAAACTGAAAGTTTTGTTCCAAAACAATAGCTCTTTATTCAGGAAGAAGGTTGCTGTAAAGATGTCTGCAAGAATTAGTATTTTTGCTCACAGGTCAGAAATCCTCAGCCAAAGTGAATATTTAACCACTATTGCAAGGATAGCCAATTACCTTTTTCTTAATAAAGTGTGTGATTAGGAATCAAAGTGAGGGACCCTAGAAAACTCGAGAATAATCCAATTACTGCCATAACTTCAAGCACCTAATGTACACTTCGGTGTTCTACAAATCCCAGCAAATATAAAATAAATCCCGAAAATTAAATGGGGAAAAAAAAGGTGGGGAGGGGGGGTAGTGCAGGCAAATGTCCAGATCAGTCTCAGAAGAGTTATGCCCCAAAACTGAAAGCAATTTTCAGGGTAGTTTTCTCACCTCTTTTGGTCTAGTTGCCTGTCAGGTGTATGCAGTATGCTCTGCTGTCCTCTGCCCCCTGCCAATCCTTCTGCCAGTCTTCTCAAATCAGAGAGAGCAGTAGTGGCTGCAAAGGCATTAAAGTTCTGTCATTTTCATGGAAGCTGGTGACTGGGAAGAAGAACGGAAAACACATTATTGACCCTGCTGAGGAAGTGAGGCAATGTGAATTCAGCAGTTGTCTGTTCTGCTTGGCCTGTCAGTTGCCAGCCAGCACACGAGGACGAGGGAGCTCAGGCTGAACCGGCCACAGGGTGTTTGTGGTGCTTCGGGGGTGTCCTGTGGGCAGGGGGCGATAGCAAACACCTGTATGAGTGGTACTTCTCAAATCTGGGTGCTGCCTCGGTGCTCCCGAGCTTTTTTCATGCTAGTTAAACTCACAAAATCATATACAGCTGCAAAAATTTCATTGCCAGTCCATAAACTCAAAATTAATTGGCATCTGTCAAATATAATACGTGGCCTTGAATGAGGTTGTATTCAGTTGAAGTATTTATGTCAGAGGAACAATCCTTTGCTCTTCTTTTGAAGAATAAGCAAGGTTGAAATAATACAGGAAGGTTAAATATGCTCAGAAAACAAAAGATTAGGTAATTATTTCTTATCCTTCTTTTATGATAAATTTCAGCTAAAGACAGGTATTTTTATTCATAACACAGAAAGGATTCTGATTTCTAAGGAGTATGTTACTGATATATGTTATGATATTATATATATATGATATTTGTTATGATAACATACTAAAGAGTATGTTATTATCAATAATATATACCACTTGCTATCACGCATAAAGGTCTACAGATAAAAACCAAAAGGGATTCTTGTATCCTGTTTTGTAAGAACACATTTTAAGTTATCCATATTTACACATGAACTCTGAAGATTGTTGAAATACTATCAGTTTCAGAAAGTGCATCCAAGTGTTTGTTTGACTTTAAGTTAGTGGCAATTGGCTCTTTCTTTTCATAAATACAGTATGTCTGAATTTTCACATTTGTTAGGAAGAGTTACCAGACAGTTATGCTTGTAAAAGTTATGATGTTTTTCTTGACAAAACATTCATGTATGTTATGGTTTTGTGGGTTTGTTTGGTTTTGGGTTTTTTTATCAAGCACGTGAGCAAGTAAATCTTCTGAGTGAGAGGTTTACGTAACAACACCATCAATATGCCAAAAATTTTGCCTTGCACTGCATTTGTGTGTATTAGATTATAATTTTAGTTGACAATTTCAGTTGCACAGATGTCTTTAATTTGTTACCTTATGAAGTTTATTTTTACCATATGTAGTGAAAATGTACTCTGCAAGAGACTTAGCAAGGGGCTTACATCTTATTTACTTCAGAAATTGATTATATTCGAGATAATAATTTAGTCACCCCTCTAAAATGCAATTTCTATTTGCCTGTTACCCTCAGATATCTGTATCCTTCAACAAATGAGGTCTCTGTAGAATATCAGGGTATAGTTAGAAAATTGTCGAGCAGGCACTTTTCATAATCTGAGATGCAGTAATCACATGTATAAGGAAACAATTGCAGCATTCCAATTTAGACTTAAGGATCTGGTTCCCAGTGAGCAGCATGTTGGGGCAAATGCGTGGGCTGTTTGTAAATGCTGTACATGTTGTAATCAACTTTGACTTCACCACTCAAACTTACTTTTATGTATTAATTTTAGGAAAAAAACCCTGACAGTGGCTTAGGACATCTAATCTGTTCATGTAGTTTATAAGACAGTTTTTGTGGGATTTTTGATTTGTTCCTTTTTCTTAATTCTGGCCATACCATGCAACCAGATTTAGCCTCAATCTGAGCTCTGATCTCTGAAATTAAGGTGTCCATAACTGTTAATCAATGCAAAATCTTGGCTTATGTAATTAGCTTATCAGACATTCGTACAGGATTGCAAAACTTAGAAAAACCTGGCAACTTCCAAGTAAATGGGCAAGGAGTTTTTAGGACACACCGAATAAATGGGTAAGGAGTTTTTGGGACACATGAGGAAAGTAAAAGAACTTTAAGTTCATCAACGGGGTAATAAAAGTAAAGCAAATACTCAGATGACACATTTGTGTGAACGTGACCTTGGCTCTTGGATCAAATAGCAAATACATGTATGTCGTGTTTGTCTGAATGTAACCTCTCCTTGGTTCAAATATCAATCATAAATCAACCCCCAGCTTTTGATGTACATGCAGAGGGAGCAGCCTCTTAAATGATGCACGAGATCTCCATTTCTCAGCAGTTGTGGTCTCCACATGTCAGTGTTCAGCGCACACACCCAGCATGTGTGGCAGTGTGTTCTGTCAGCTTCATTGCCTACCAGGTGTTGTCACAAAGGCTTTAGAACTTGTAGAACTTTGAAGCACAAACTGCTATGGCTGTTGTGATGAACACATGTAATCTTTTGAATCCTCCTCAAGCATGGAATAATTTGAGTGGACTAATAACAGTGACTTGAAGAGATACTGACATTGAAATGGATTGGATAAAGAGCAAAACTTGGGGATTCATTTGGTAGAGGAAATGAAAAGTGTTGCGAGTGTAAAGTTGTAAATTTAACAGTGGAGTGGGGTTTTCATTAGAATCTCTGGTGAGCTGTGAGCAGTATTGGTGCAACTGTGGTGAACCTGAAAGGCAGCACATGGCAGAGAACACAGACTACTCTGTAACATAGTGGTTACTAGGATGTTGCCATGGCTTAGTTTCTTGCAGAAAATAAATTCTTATTGTCCTTTTGAATCTCTTGTTAATAAAATATACTATCTTCAGTGGTTATGCCTCAAAAATACTGGATATTATGAACTCCAATATGAGTATTTGCTTTAAGTGCATTAACAACTAATGTAATAAATTGAATAATCTTCCCTCATACTGCTTTCCACACTGATTTTTTTAAAGCCACATTAACAATAGTATCTTGATTCTATAGATTAGGCTGGTAGTCAGTTTGGCTATAAAAATGAAAACAAACACCATTACAAATTGGGAGGTTTTTTTGGCCCTCTGTGTATCTGGACTATAAAAGTTGAAGCAAGACAAAAGACTTTTTCAACACAAAGTTTTTCACTTGAGTCTTTGGCAGTGCTTGCTTGGGTTTGGAACCATCTAAATTTCAGACTGGATTATAATGTAGTTAAAAAAGTACAAAAACCTAGGAACTCAAAATACGCAAAGCAACTGACCACCAAAAAAAAAAAAAAAAAAAAAAACACAAAAAAAAAAAAAAAAAAAAAAACACAAAAAAAAAAAAAAAAAAAAAAACAAAAACAAACCAAAACAAAAAAAAAACCAAAACAAAAACCCAAAGCATCAAAGACCTCTCCAGAAACACTTCTTGAAGAAAATAGTAAAGTGAGGGAGAACATTATTGGTTTTTCAATAACCCTAAGTATAGTGTTATATAGTTTGTTAATTTATATTACTATTGACTTATACTGAAGTCCTGAGTAGAAAGCTTTTTAAAGGATTCTGCAGACACAGATTTAAAAGAAAGCTTTACTTTGACATACAGCTGTTTCTGACTTTAGTTTCAGTTCAGCATTCACTAGACAGAAAAGTCAAGTCTTCCTATTCCCAATTACAGAAACCTCCAAAGCATTTACTCTTTGGATATGAAAACTCACATTTAGAGGAGAAAAAAAAACCAAAAAAAACCAACCACCAAAAAATCTCAAAGTCATGTTGTTATTCTATGCAGACTTGAACTTATTTGAGCTTGAAGGCAGTTCAAACAACAACTGAATCTCCACTCTTTACAATATGGGATTTTCCTTTTATCTGAAGGACCTTGATGCAAATTTGAGTAATGCCATGTTTGATATATTCATTTATGTGGAGGAAAGCAAGCATGATTGCAGATAGGTGTAAACTTGAGGTGATAGACCTGTAAGTCTTGTCTTTGGAGCCTGGAGGCAAAGGTTGCAAAACCTCCCTGTCCCATTGCTGATGAAACCAAATCTGGCTCCTGTTGTTAAAGGGATTGCAGGGGCTTCTTTAAACACAGGCTTCAGATCTTACTGCGCCGATAACCGGGAGCTGTGGTCTTTACATCTGAAGCTGAGCTGTCTGCTAGAGGCTGACTAGTCTAATGGTGTGGATGGAATATGGTGAAATCTGTTTTCTGGTCTAATATGAAATCAGTGTAAATACAAAGTGTTCTGAATGGAGTTCCTAGTTACCAGGATCTTGAGGGGCTTGTTGAATTTAAAATTCTCCATTAGAAAGCCACTTGATCCTAGGATGTTGTTTTATTCTTTACAAGCAGCATAAGTCTTTCTTTGAGCTAGATTCTACTCTCCACTTGAGTTTCCAGCATTGGAACTTTAATTTTGTTTTTGTTATTTATTTATTTATTTATTGGAGCATGTTGTGTCATCTCAGAGTAGATGCCTGTGTCTTCCATTTACTGGATTTCAGTGGCAGTTTTACTGCTGGAAGGTATCTGTGGGATGTGCACATAGCAGCCTGCATGACAGTTCCATGGCCCTGCCAAAAGATAGTAATACCCCTTCATCTAATAGAGGTGCTGTCTGATCTGTAAAGCAGTTTTCACCTCTCACAGAAGACCAAAGAGGCATTGGCTTCTTCACTTCGGGCAGCTCAAGTGCCTGGTTTGCAGACCCAGCCAGTCCACAAAGTCACTGGATTCTGCAGAGGAGATTCAGGCTGCACATGCAGTTATTTTTTGGCCATGCAGCACATGTATCCCTCTTCCCAGCTGCTTATTTCTGGTCTCTTCATTGAGCCAGCACTAATATTTGTAAGGCTTTGCAGTGAACTGGATCAGGGAAGTGGTCTGATTGAAAAGTACCACGTTTTTAGTGTGTAATCATGGCCTCAAAGATCAGTCATGGCTCTGGAAATTCCATTGAGCTCCACTCAACCCGAACATGTTAAGTGAGCTGTTTGACGTTAGGTGAGATGAATTACCTCTCTTATTTCTGTTTGCTGAAAATTAATTTCCGCTTTGTAGTTTTTTCTCCATTAGTAACTGCATCTGTTGTGTGAAAGTGAGAGGGTATGATATTTGAATACTTCTATTATCTCCTGAATAGTTTTGTTGCTGTCCTGTTACTAGTTACTTCTTAAACAGTAATCTTGGCAAAACAAACAATTTTTAAAAACTATTTAGTGTATAATAAATGTGTTACATAAGTGAAAGAAAGCATTGGAGGAAATTGTGGATATGTAATCTTGAAGGTCTAGAAAGCAGCTGAATAGTTTAAAGCAGGAAGGTCACATTTAAAAGGAGGGTGAGTGGTCCTGTTCAGAGACATTGGTCTGTAATATACACTAGCCAATGTCATTTAAAATCCAGTGGGACAGAAAATCCGGGGACCAAAGAAACACAGCTTCCTAGCTCAGGAAGTTCTCCTTGAGTTTGGCTGAGTAATATAAAACCAAAAAACCATTCCTATGTTGCTTTTACCACTTTGTCGTGGCTTAACCCCAGGAGGCAACCAAGCCCCACTTGCTCACTCCCCTGCCATGGGGCTGGGGAGAGAACTGGAACCAAGGTTGCATAGAATTTTTCCTTACGTGACTTTTAAGATCCTAACTTTATAGCTTTACTATCAATTTTCAAAATTAGGGTATGTGAATTTTGATTTCCTTTAAAAGCAAGGATATGTTTAAGTTGCATATGGTATCTTGGAGTACAGCTGAGTAAAGGGAAGAAAGATGAAGTTTTTCTGGGTGGGTTTTTTGGAGAATGAGTGTGCAACTGGCAGTCTTGATGAAGGGGTGGCTTACGAAAATTTTTCATCATGTGCATAGAAAATGTTCTCTCTCTTAAATTCTTAGTGGTTTTAAAAATATAAAATAGTGCGACCATGTAAGGTTACAAACTATGAAAACTGAATCAACTGTCTCCTGATAGAGGAGAAAATAAGCATCCTTTCCCAGGTAGAGTCTGGGTGTCACACTTTGGGTACTGAATCTTATTTTCCATTCTTTTTTGTGTTGAATCAGGATATTG
Organism: Pachycephala philippinensis; assembly: GCA_013397055.1. Lineage (NCBI taxonomy): Eukaryota > Metazoa > Chordata > Aves > Passeriformes > Pachycephala > Pachycephala philippinensis. Next base: position 546,627 of record VWZT01009981.1, read on the forward strand.
GAAATATTCTGCAGCTTACATACTCAAGGCTCTTCCTATCCACTGAAGTTTTCTAAAAGTATCTATTGCAATCACTAGTTTTACATGTGTTGTTTTCAGCCCCAGCATTCTCAAAATGACCTAGAGGTAATGATTGTTTCAACTTTAACCCTGGTATTTGCAAGCAAGCCCTTTACACGATCAATTTGTTTATGCAGTAAGTTCAGACTTTGTTACTGCTTCCCAGAGACCTTTGCATCTCAGAAACCTGTTTCCTTACAGGGATTATCCCTGGTGAGGCAAGTATTAAATGTGGAAGGGCTGGAGGTTTAGTATCCCTCCATTCCTTTCCAAAAATGAAGCAAATAACTGATAGCTGCATGTTGAGGTGTTTTTCTTTAATAATCTGACTGATTTCTTTGGGACCGGTTTCAAGTTTATAGGTAAGTTACTCAGTGGGTATTCACAGTGAGATGGTGGGAAAGGACTTCTTGTGAAAACAGACATATTTCAGAGATAACAGGATGTGAGAGAGTAAAACCTGTTTAACCTTAAAACCATAATTACGTGAAATTGTGTCCTTATTTTTCTGTGTTCTATTCTCTTTGTTTTCAGTTTGTGTGTGTTGGTACTTGGGGGTAGAAGAGGGATTATGGAGACTAAAGTATTGTATGGGAAACTGAGAAAATCCTCTGCAAATGTCTTTGTGGCACAGAATTTTTGTAAATACTTAGAAGAGATCTTTGAGTGGAATCATTGTGCTGCAGCTACTACATCTACTGTTGTAACATGTACAGGGCTTTTTGTAAAGCGACATACTCTCTGTGAATATTAAATGAACTTCATACTCATCACTCTTTTTATTTTAGAAGCCTTTTTTCATTCAAGCAAGGATCAATGCATATTATGTGAAACCTGCCAATGAGAGCATATGCACGTGTAAACATGCACAGAACACAGAGAAGCCAGAAGGCAGTTTACTGCATAAATACTAGACATATTACTTAAAGATTTTCTGTGCTTATAAAAAAAAATAATTGTCAGTATTGTGAATATTAGTATATTTTGACAGTCTTCAGAAATTGTGATGTTGTCTCCATGCTTGCCTAAGTACCAGTTAATCATTGACAAGAGCTCTAATGATTAAGCAGCTGTAATTTACTTGTAGTGTTTGAAAGTACAAAAGGGTATGTAATTTAATAGTTAAAACAAGAAGCACTCCATGTATGTTTCACTAGCTATTAGGTTGTTTTTACAGAAATTTAGCTAAAAAAGATGCTGAATTTTACATATGGATTGTAAATGTGGAAAAGTATGGTGCGATTTGGGCAATACCAGGCAGCTGTTGCCACGTTCAGAGGGCAGATCTCAAGCCTTTCCTTTGCTTTCCTGTCAGATAATGCTTATTTTGGTTGATGGTAGACTTCAGTGTTCACTTAATCTTTGAAAAATACTTGTGCTGGATGAAGAAGTGATACTTGGAGAGATGTATGTGATTCAGTAGGGAGCACTGGGTACAGGAAGCCCAGTGCCTACTGGAACCTCCCCAGGACAGCTCTGCTGAGTGTCTGCAGAGGAACACAATGTTTCTGTGCTGTGAACAACTGGTTTGGCCCAGGAGAACTTCATGGAGAGCACACTAAAGAGTGGTGCCAATCATACGCTCTGCCATTGCTCTCCTCTTTGTCCTGATGGCTCCTTATGGAGACAAATTTGGTAGTCTTCTTTGGATTGCTGGAGGTTTCGTTATACTTTTCCCCCATCACAGAACAGATACATCACAGGCATAGGAATTTAACTTTGTTTTCACAAATACACACAAGGGATTTCTCATTTCTGAGTTTGAGTATGTTCTGGTTATGTGAGGGACGTGGATAGATAACTCAGAGCAAACAGCACAGTTAGTTCCAGGTGTTACTGGGCTTATCCGTGTCCAGCTCTCACCCATCAGCACAGTCGATACAGTAACGTACCTGTTGTCTGAAACTGGTGTTGGAAATCATGGATAAATTCCCATACTTAGTCTCCTACAGATTCTTGCTTGCTGCACTATGTGATATAGAAATTATTTTCCTTTTTTAGTTAAAACTATCCTGTTTCAAAGAAATTGGGCAAATAGATCTGTACTAATGGTCCTTGTAGAATGAGATGGCAAGTTAGTAATAGTGACAGCATCTCAGTTATTTTTCCTACTCAAGAAGAGTGAGTAGAATATTGATGTTTGTTATAAATTTTGGTGGGAAGTGGATAATGCCTTCTGTAGAAACACTTTTCTCAGCAATGGAGAGAAAACATCAATCTACAGATTAATCTTGTCATAACTTTCATTCATCTTGAAGTCTTTTTGGGAGTTTTCCTCACCCTATGTTCTTGATGATTCATGTTGCATAAAGCTTCCAGAGCAACAGAATGTTGTATAATATTTCACCTTTGGGTTAGAAATCCTGTATTCAGTGTGCTGCAACTGGTTCGAATATTTTTTTTAAAGATCTGATTTTTTTTTAATTATTCTTTCACCAGTAAAAAGAAGTTTAAGTGACTGCTCTACTTGATCAAAATGGTGGACACTGAAAACCAGCTCTATCCCCTTACTCCCTTGGAGGAGGAGGATATAGACAGCCCTTTATCTGGAGAGTTCCTACAGGATATGGAGAACATTCAAGACCTGTCCCAGTCTCTAGGTGATGATAGTTCTGGAGCTTTAAGTTTAACAGAATTCCAATCACTGGGAAATGGTCCAGGATCTGATGGATCAGTTATAACAGGTAAGAGAGTTCGTTTTAACATAGAACTTTATTTTATAAATAGAATGGTAGAAATAAAAAACTTCTTTAATGCAATAATTATTGTTTATGATGAAGTGACGCTAGAAATATATAAGCTGATTATGGCATGGTTTTAAACTACTTAAGGCTAAAATTAATATATTAAACAAATGTCACTGAAGAATGACTGTAACATAAAGTTACATAGTGTTGAGTCAGAGGCTTTGTTTGGGAGATCAGAATGGGAATCACTGCAGTGGTGTGGGACACTGTGGTGATCTCAGGAAGGTTTTCCTATTGAATCTATGTGTTTGCAAGTCTTTTAGCAGTAGAGCTATTTGAAGTAGTTTACTATTAACCTTTTGGTTGGTTTGCATTATGTTTTGTTTTGGGGGGTTCTTACTTTAAATCAATTCCCAGACTGTGATCCCTGTTTCACCTTGGAATAACTGAACTGAGGCAGTTGAAATGCACGGTGTGGGTTTTGAAGGGAATGGGGAGAGCTGCTTCCTAGCACTATTGACCAAAGGAATGTTTCTAGAACTACGACTTGTTCCCTTTTGGTTGCAGACCTCATCAAAGAGCTGCCTTTTACAGGAAAGGTTATGATGTGCTTTATGTATGTGTATATTTGTTTATAACGTGGTCCCTCAGAGGCAGGAGGTTTTACAATTATTTGAGTGTAGGTGTGTACAAGGCCTACAGTAATTTAGATCAGCTTCTACTGTCACCTTCTCGTGGAGTATTCAGTGCTCATTGCAAAACATACTGGTTTTGTGGTTAGAGAACATGCAAAATGTAAATTTCCAAGGCTCAAATTCCATAAGGCAAGTAAAATGAAATCACACTTTCAAAAAATCCTGGGGTTTAGGCTGTTCTTGATGACTCTGATGCCTGTGGGCTTGGCAGTGCTGGCAATGCAGACTCTGAGTTCTGTGCCAAGGTTTTTTCCAACGTAATACTTGCTGACCTACATTCATGAGTGTTTCCTAATCTGTCTGTTAAAATAACACACCCATTAATTTGCTGAAGTCTTGTGGTGCAAGTTGCAAGATGGAAGATAAAAGAAATTCTGGCCTCAGAAAATGTTTTCCTCAAACAAGGTGGAAATATTAATTGAAATAATTAAGGTTGGAACGTGTTAGTTTTGTAATGTGTTCATCTGCTGGTGACACTTTTGTGATGTGTTCATCAGCTGTTGGCACGTCTGGCAAATTTATTTCATTGTACGATTCAGAAATGCTTTGTCCATTATAAAAAAACCCACAAAATATCTGAGCTAGACTATTTTAGAAGCAGGCATTTGTGTTACCTTCCTTTTAACATCTGTTCAGCCTTTCTACTGATGTGCAGGACTCATCCATCTGCTTTTCAGGCCTCAGTTTAGATTGTCATTTAAAATTATGAGTAGCTTCTCAAAGGCCAGGGGTCCTTCTGTGTATCTGAAGCATATCTGTGTGAGGTAGGAATGTGTCTCCTGTGGTACTGCAACAAGAGATCCCCTGCTCATCCCTGCAGCACAAGAGATGGAAGATGTGAAGCCAAGATGAGCTATTCACAGCCTTTGGTGTGGTGTGTATTTATTGGGTCTATTATCACACATCTAGTTCTTGTTACCAGAGTCACTTCGGTAAGGCCTTTTCCTTCTTGACGTCCTGTGTCTCATCAAAATTAGTAAGGTACACCCTGTATTTTGTGTGTGTTTGCACTGGAAATATGGATTATTTTTCAAAGACTTATGGATGAATTGTTAGTTCACTTAATGACTATTAACTCAAGATTATTTTTTAGAATAAGCTCATTTTTTGTGTGGTTTTAGTATAGAAATTGTATCAATCTTGATAGTATAGTATTTATGAAGTGTTCCTTTTTTTTTTAGACACCCTTTCACCAGCATCCAGTCCTTCATCCATTAATTTTGCCACAGCTCCAGGTAGCATAGATGAATCACCCAGTGGAGCATTAAACATTGAATGTAGAATTTGTGGGGATAAAGCCTCAGGCTACCATTATGGAGTACATGCTTGTGAAGGTTGTAAGGTACAGTCATAATTTTCTTCTTAAGAACCTAAATCATGTTGCTTTATTTATGGTGTAATATGAAGATAAACATTTGGTACATGAATGTTTAATTACTATAGTTCTAGCCATTACAATTATTTAAATAATAAACCTATCTGTGATCTTTTTTCTGAAGTAAGTCATCCAGATACCATAAGTCAATACCAGACCTTCATCAAGCAGGAGCAATTCACAATGATAATTTTAATGCTGCTTTTCTGGATGTAGTTAGTGAAATACTAAAACACAACATTAAACTGTGACCAAAAGAAAAAAAAAATCAAAGCCTTCTTGCTCCACTAGTGTTTTATTTGTGTTGGGAGTATGGCTGGGAGGAGTATGCCACATTCCTGTTGTATCAGTAACAAATTCCAAATTTCTCACCTCCACCACGTGCTGCCGGAATCCCTTAGTGTTGTACCTCTTGTAGTTTTGGGGCCAGGGCATGTTTCTGGGGAAAATTACTCTTAATGCATAATTTTTGGGATGATATGACCCATGAACTATAAGATTCTTTTCTTCTTCCTCTAATGTTTTAGATTTCCGTCTTTTTTCTATATTAGAAGGTAACAGGAGAGAAATAACAGTCTTTGTGTACAATTTTCTTTCATGCACCATGTCAGTATGATCATTTGAATGTAAATCTGATGGAATAATGCAGAATATCTATTAGAGACGGGGAACCAGTTCCTAGCCAGGTGTGTCCCTCAGCCTAAATGACATGCTGCTCTGTGATGTGACACAAAATGTTGCGATGGCTCTGGGTTTGCCGACCCTGTGGTTGGGCAGTGTGTGACCAACCTTGCATTGCAGACTGGAGACATCGTGGAGAGAGCAGTTGATGTAGAGGCTGTTCTGCAATGCTCAGAATTGTGTCCTTGGCTCTTCTGCACACCCTGTTGTGTTCTCATACCCCTCACATCTGCTGGGTGAAGGAAGGATGGGTTAATTCTGCATATGTGATTTACACTGGATGAAAGATGAGGGGTACTTCTGACAGAGGATGCTGAGGGAATGCGTACAAAAGCAATACGTGATTGTTTTGCTTCATCCTGAAACACAAATCTGCTCAGGTTCTGCGGGTTCTTGGTTCTCTTCCAAGAAAGAGGGCTGAGAGCTATATCCTCCTTTAGTGTTCTCCATTCTATGCATGCCCTCAGACACACCACTGCATGGATTTGTGCTTCTGGACAGGTTATACCTTGTGTATTGTTTTGCTAGACATCAATAAACAGTAAAAGAAAAAAAATTTACCTGTATGATTGAAGCTTAGTAGTCAACATTAACATTACATATCGTTTTTTTCAAACTTTTTATAGGGCTTTTTTAGAAGAACAATTCGTTTAAAACTCATCTATGATAAATGTGATCGCAACTGCAAAATTCAAAAAAAAAATCGTAATAAGTGCCAATACTGTCGTTTCCAAAAGTGCCTTTCAGTTGGAATGTCACATAACGGTAGGTAAGAGTGCCCTTAATTTGTTTGTTCCTACCCAGAGTCTGCTGCTGGAGGCAGGCACTTGGATAGCATTTTTACTCATACACATGAATTGAACCTTAGATTTTTTTACTGATAGAATATTATTTTTATAGATTGCTGCAGGGGACACCAGTTTCCCTGATGGGTTCATGTGGTTGATACAGAGCTGCCAGATGTGCTGTTATGAGCTTTACACAGTTGTGCTATGTGTCAGTTTGTTCATATTAATGTTCATTTATTTGCTTTCTTCACCCCAGAACTTTGGCACCAGTACTCCCATTGAAACAGATTTCAATACTGGAAGAATTCTGATCAAGGGTTTTGTAGAGGAGTAGGAGGAGAACAACTGCTTCATTGTGAGAGGGAGTGACGCAGGATAAGAATCTGTAGGAAAGCAGCCTTCATTATTTTTCAGGTTACAGTGCAACAGCTCTTGGGCAGATGGTTCAGAAAGTGGGGAGGGAGGGCAAAGGTCTGTGCTGACTGTGCAACAGGAATCTGGTAGGTTGTTTGTTAAACAGAATGGTAAAAATTCAGAGCATTTAGAGATCCAGTTTAAAAGTTATGTTGTTGTTTGTGCTAGTGATTTAAGATAAGGGTGGCAAGCTTGTGGCTTACAGATCAACTTCAACCCACGAGGCAGTTCTCTGTGCAGGACCTAGCTTGCTGAGCAACATGGGTGAAGAGGGAGAGGCCAAGCCATGAGAAAGCACATCTCACTTGGCCAGATGACAGTAGTTTGCTTTCCCTGCTTGGCTCTGATATTGTCCAGGCTGAACTTGGGGGCAGGTGCAATGTGAAAGTAGGTAAAAATGCTGGGCTAGGTGAAAAGCAGTGGGTTGGGAGACAAACTTCGTAAGGAAACTATGCAGTCAGGATAGGTGGGGTGGGAACATGGTTGGGGAAGCTGCTTGTAACATTGTAGTCTACAGTCCCATCAGGAGGCACTATGAGAGTTGACTTTCTGGTTCTGCAGAAGCCTGGCTCCCTTGTGGTAAGCCTTGACTGAGACTGAGGTCCTTTGGGAGAGGGTTGGTAGTCTCTGCAACACTGGGGATAACCATCCTCAGAAAGTGTGCTGGACAACAAAGTGACATCTCAGGTTGGGAGCTGAGCAGGGAGCCGTGCTGGTTGGCAGGAACTGACATCCATGTGAAGCTGTTTCATCCTACTAAAAACTCTGTGGCCACCTGTGCTCCAGTTGAAGGGAGTAGCCGCAGTTTTATTGCAGCAAACATGAGAGGCAGCAGGGAAAAGGGATGACTGCTGACTTGCTGGCAATACTTCTCAGGAAAAGAGCTACAACTAAATTTACACCCATGATCTTAAAACTGTAAGTTTCAGTTTAGAGCAGGTATTCTTCCACTTTTTCAGCAGATTGGTGTGACAACCCACCCTTAAGGGGAAGGAATAACCCAAGACAGATTCCAACAAGCTTTCCTTGTTGGACTTCCACTGAAGTCCACAGCTGTATTTCAGATCATGCCTAGAGTCACCTCCTTATGTCATGAGAAGATCCCTTGGGCACATTGAAGGGCTGATGCTGTTCATGCCCTGAATTGCTCAGTGTAGGCAGTGAGGTCCTGTCCTCACTGGCTGGATGCTGAAATGCCGTGCAAGTAACTCACTGTGTGAGCCATCTCAAACCCTTGCACGCCTCCCAAGGGTAAAATGAGGCTGGCTTAGCTTGAAACTGAAACCAAAGAAGGATGTGGATGTGCCCAGGAATGCCAAGACCACTTGCCCAAAAACCAGGAGACCTCCATTCCCAGAGGTGTTTTAGACTTGCATCTCCTCCCTCTCGGAAGAATATCCTAATGACTAGATTGGGTATTCAAACTGTTCTCCTCTCCAGTCTTGAAGGGCTAGTCTGCTGAGAAAGCAGTATGGAGTGCTGGGTGTAGAGGAGGTTCTGTTGCCTATAGCCTTTGGGCTGGGGTTCCCACTGGCAGTGTTGAATAAAGAACTGAATGCCCCTGCAGGTTCTGAGCCAGCAGTGGGATTCAGGCCTGACTCCCTTGCAGATCTCCAGCTCCTGTGTGTGCTTTCTGCCAAGCTCCTGGCATGAGTTTACCGAGTGTTTTAAGAGTTCCCAAGCTGGACTTCAAGTTTTGCACTGGGAGCTGTAGAACTCAATAAGGAGAAAACAAAATACAAGCATTTAGGTAATGTAGAAGGAAAAAAGAGTATGTTCTAGCTCACTGCACATAGCAGTTTGTGTTCTGAAACACCTGATTTCCTTCAGTTTAGCATATTAGTCACTGACTGTGTTGGGAAGGAGGAGATTTCTTCACCTCTACCTCAGGTTTTCTAGACAGAAAAATCTTATTGCTCCAATCAGCAACAGTAAAAGGCTTAAGTTCTCGCATAATTCATGTTTGTTTTACAATTATGTCTTCCCATCAGCAATACGTTTTGGACGAATGCCGAGGTCTGAGAAGGCCAAGCTCAAAGCAGAAATTCTAACAGGTGAAAATTATGTAGAAGATTCAGAAATGGCAGATCTTAAATCACTTGCCAAAAGAATTCATGATGCCTACCTGAAAAACTTCAATATGAACAAGGTTAAAGCCAGAATCATCCTTGCAGGGAAAACCAATAACAATCCAGTAAGTACTTTTCTGTGTTACTTTAAAATAAAGCTGACACATACATAAGGTGATTGTAATAATTTGGTAGACTCTTTAGCCAATCTTTTAGAAAATAAATATCATGGTAATAGATATGTGAAATATTCAAAGAGAATATCTGTAGTAAATATGGTTGCTTTTAACCACTATCAGAATAGTAAGAAGCTTTAGGAAAATCAGGTCATGATCTTGTAAGTGGAAACTCACAACTTTAAATTATTGTTTTTAATCAAAAATGAAGTGATATCTGAATGTGAATACCTCTTGATATGGAGAGAATGGTTCAAAATTAATTTCCTATTATGACAGTGAAAAAAAAGTTTTTCTGTCACAAATGCCAGGATAAGTACTGTTATCTTGTAGGGTGTACAGGAGCTCTGCATGACTTTTATTTTAACCAGAATAATAACAGGAGGGGAAAGAAAACTTGAGTTTGTAATTTTTTGTTTACAGTGCTGGCCATTTCCTCACCCAGCCTTCCTGGTCTGTTCTGTATGGTTCCTTTGAAAGGCAGAAGCTAGCAAGGTTGTGAAGACACATATGCTGTAGAAGTTATTTTTCTTTCAGGGTAATTTAGCCAAGGTCTACCTAATTCAATCAACTGCTTTTTGTTTGGTAGCACGTGGGAGAGTATAACCTATGTAAGGACTCGCTTGTTTCACTTTATGCATACTTATTAAAGCTCTGCTGTCATTTTTGTTACTTTTATGTAGAAGACAAGTATCTTATTTTATCAGCAACTTCAGTTTCAGTAAAAATTTGCAGGGAAGAAATTTTACATATGCCATAATGAAAACCATGTAAGTGTGGGGATGAGTGTTATCAAAATTGTAAGCAAGCTGTCTTCTACATTATGGAATTTGGCATATAATAGTCTAGTCTAGCCAAGCCTACAGCTTTCTGCATTAGAAGAGAGACACATGAATTATCCCAGGCTTTTTCATTGCATTAAAGAGGTGTGTAAAATTAGGCACAGGCTTAAACATTTTAGGGGTGCTGGCTGACGTGAGCCTACAGTAAATACCTTTAGCTCCTCACTGAGTGGGCTTCTGCAGAAAATCCTTTTTTGTGCTTGTTACCCTGTGTCAGAACCATAAGCCACAATGTGTCACACGTGCAGGAGTGGACCCTAGAGCACTGCATCCCAGTTCTTGTATTTGAATGTGTGTGGCCACAGCCACGGGACTGACCAGCCAACAGTGACCATCACACTTGTGTCCGGGTGCATTTGCATATAAAAATTAGTGAAGAATCAGCCCTAGGATGTTACAAACAGGCTGCTTCCAATTTTTTCCATAAGCAGGGAAGAGCAAAGTGGGTTTAGGCTATTTCATCATCTCTTAAGAAAACAAACATTTTCATTTTCTTTTGACTTTTCAGCAGAAAAACAAAATTTAAAAGAAAGTTTTTTGCTTGTCATTAGTAACCCACCTGTCTCAGAACTGTGCATTAACAGCTGATTTCAGTGAATCCTAATTTTTGGCACCACTACAATTAATTTCAGAATGAATAAGCATTTTTCATGATGACAAGGTGTCATTTTTAAATTTTGCTCTCAAGTTCTTAGCCATACCTCTTTTCTGCATACTGAAATGATGTTAATTTTTTTTTTAAAAAGTGTATAAGGTAGTGTACATCTTTTAAAGGTTTAGTGTGTGTTGTGTTTCTTGCTTTGCCACTTTCTACTCATATCCACCTTCCCATGGAAAGTTCTGCTCTGTGTAACTGTGCTGGAGTGAGATGGAATGTGCAGCAGCCATAACGTTTAAAAATGGACAACCATAGGAAACTGACCTGTTGGACAGTTTTCTGAATGAAACAAGTGAATCCTATGAGTTCCTGACTATGTGTTCCCCATGGTATTTAATATGAGATGAGCAAAACAGCGCAGGGAAGGTGCTTGGTGCGTATGGAACTAAATTTCTGTTCAAGGTCAGTTGCTGTGACTTTGCTAGGGTGGGAAGCACTGGAGTTTGTTGTTTTTCTCTAGTGGATAGTACTTTGCTTTGGTTGTTGCTCTGCAGATATGTATCAAAATATTTTTGAGTTCTGATTGTTCAAAAGAAAGTCTGAATGCTGCTTTTGATATGATGTTTTAAGAGAGTGGCTCATCTGTTTGTAAAGCATGTACCTTTCAAAACAAAGGGGATTATGGAAAAGACCAAATTGTGTTTTTGACATTCTAGTGGGATTCTCTGTAGAGATGGCTCAGCACCAACTGCAGCTAGAAAGTTGGGACAATTGGGACATTGTCTATGAAAATCTGATAACAGAACACAAGAGGAGTGCAGGGTTCACATTCTTATGCAAATATGCTGCCCTGTATTGAAATGACTGTCTGTATTCCCCCCAGGGTACTTCAGGAAAGAATCATGATGTGCATCAAGTGTAGTTAGTTTAGGAATGGATAGGAGTGTAGGCAGAAACTCCTGGACTTCTGGAGAAGTCCTTTGTGAGCCCTCTGGGACCAGCTCTGAGATGGATATGTGCACACCAAGCACAGGAGTGCTGGAGCTTCGCTGTAACTGTTAGATAAAACTAAATTAAAGATATGCCATACATCTTTACATTTGACTATTTGCATTGCTGTTTGCAGAGCAGACTTGTTAGGTATTGCAGTTTGTAGTTCTGCCGTACAGTATTTGTCTTGATGAGAAATGTAAAAGAACTCAGGGTTTACTGATCGTTGAGGACTGATTAGCATGGAAGTTAAAGTTTATCAGAATTCTTATTCTTTAGGACAAAAACGATTAATAACCATTATTTTGTGACTGAACTAGTGGGGTTTTTTCTCTGTAGCCATTTGTTATACATGATATGGATACCTTATGTATGGCAGAGAAGACCCTGGTGGCAAAACTGGTAGCCAATGGGATTCAGAACAAGGAAGCAGAAGTTCGAATCTTCCACTGCTGCCAGTGTACGTCTGTGGAGACTGTCACAGAACTCACGGAATTTGCCAAATCCATCCCTGGCTTCTCCAACCTTGACTTGAATGATCAGGTGACACTATTGAAGTACGGGGTGTATGAAGCCATATTTGCCATGTTGGCCTCTGTGATGAACAAGGATGGGATGCTGGTGGCCTATGGGAATGGATTTATAACCCGGGAGTTCCTGAAAAGCCTGAGAAAGCCATTCTGTGATATAATGGAGCCAAAATTTGATTTTGCAATGAAATTCAATGCACTGGATTTGGATGATAGCGATATATCCCTTTTTGTTGCTGCCATTATTTGCTGTGGAGGTAAGCATTACCTATTCGTTCTCTAAGGTAGTAAATTTTAATATTTCCCTCTCATGAATTAATAATTTTAATGGAAAAGCTTCTGTCCTCTGGAAGATTCAGTTCTACCACTAACTACACTTTGAGGAATCATTATAAAATTATGACATGTATTCTTTTGCTTGTTTTGAGAACAGATCGTCCTGGTCTTGTAAATGTAGGACACATTGAAAAAATGCAGGAGAGCATTGTGCATGTACTGAAACTTCACTTGCAAACCAACCATCCTGATGACACCTTCCTCTTCCCAAAACTTCTCCAAAAAATGGCTGACCTCCGACAGCTTGTCACAGAGCATGCTCAGCTTGTTCAGATAATCAAGAAGACTGAATCTGATGCACATTTACACCCTTTACTACAGGAAATCTACAGGGATATGTATTAAGGATTTTTAGTATTTTTTTCCACAATATTTAAAGACAGAGAAATACAGATGGGAGCAAAACTACTTGCACACTTACGTGCTGTTCACTCAGCCCAGAGCAGGAAAAATCTAAAACTGGGAAACTGGAGTGTTACACTTTTGGTTTGGGATCTTTTGTCTTCTTTTGAAAAAGTGCTGCAGAAAAATATTGGTCAGAGTGCTCAATGAAGTGTCTTACAATGGTTCTTTTATTTGGAAATTTGAAGATTGGTAAGGAATACATATTTGCATAATAAATCAGAATGTTAAGTAACAGAAATGAACAAAATTGTATTTCCTCTTGGCTTAGTCATTTTAGTATTAATATAACAAATTCAGCACCTTCCTTCCAGGTATCTGCACAATCAGAAAGATGATGCACTTTTGCCTAATGGTAATTACTGAGAACCAGCTAACACTTTTTCTTACAGCACTCAGTCTAGGCGTAGCAAATGGCTGGATATTACTGTCCATACACTTCTAAAAAGTTGGAAAGATCTTTGATCCATTGCTGCTTTAATTCCATTAAATGATGTACAGCTTCATATAGTGTTACGTTGGCATACTTAGGGTTAGCATGTTTAAAAGATGGTTCTCTTATGAAATTAAATAAAATCCAAAGAGTTATCTAAAATACAGCAGAGATGCTCCAACAGGTGTTTCTTGAAAAGTAAATATGATAAACTGATGGAACCCTTTTGTTTCAAAAGTCTTTTAAGGAAATGTGAAAATATCACTGATGAAAAATATATACCCTGTATTTTTGTAGAACTTACAATAGCTCAGGATGCAGTTTTGACATAAAAATTCTACTTTGAATTAGCAAGAGTTTTGGAGAGACTGAAAAATCTGATCCTACCCCAGAAAAAAAAATAATTTTAACTTTCCAGCAGTGACACTGCACTCTACTGCAGTGGTAGCTGACTCGGAAGGAAAGGCACCTGCTTCCTTTAAATGTCTTGGCAGCATAGTTGTTTGGACCTCTTTACTTTTCTGATGAATACACTGCTTCATTTTTTACCCACTTGGGTATATTTCTTTCTATTCCTTCTTAGGCCTCGTTGACAGAAGTACTTGGTACTGGTTTTCACCAGATTTTTTCCTTGTGGCTAAGGTGACAGTAACACCAAGAACAGTGTTTGTAGGTGTCAGATTGTGTTACGGTAGGAAAGGCAGCACAGCTGAGAGTAAGCTTATTGTGTTCCTAGGAATAAACTGATTTTTACAACAGCACTTTTGCTCTACTCCTGATGCAAAATAAGCCATAAGGAAATGGCTTCCTGACTTTGCCACTTCATGGGCTCTTTTCTCAGAGAGCTGCCCAGAAGTGCCAGCTGCATGCAAGGCACTCTGCTGTTTCTCTTTCTTTTTCTTTCTTTGATACGGTAACTTCACATTATTGCCTCCTAATTTTACTTTCTGTTTCACAACACCGAGGTCTCAGGAGTGAATCCCAGCATTTTCACTACAGTTAAGCTTTCAGTGGCACGGGAGGACACTTTATACTTGTTTTATTGTAGCACATTTGAAGACACCAGAATCTTCACAGCAAGGATTGAGTGATGAAGTGAGAACATCACATTGTCATTCCTATTTCAGTGGCAATGCTTGTTTCTGTCCGGGCCTGCAGGCACAGCTGGACACTGGCAAAATTACAGGTTTAAAGGCAACTTGGAGTTTATCTGGGCAATGATTGTGGCAGAAGTTATAGATAAATATAGATGTATTTAGTGTAAAATATTGAAGCACAGGCCTCAGATTTGGTGAGCATCTAGGGCAGGATAGAAACAGTAACTGCATGGGCACAAAACTTCCTCCCCTTCCCTGCTGCCAGCAGGAAGAACAGGCCTCAAACACTCAGAAGGAATGTTGGTCTTGCCAGGAACCCTCAGATGAGAAATGGGCTGCCTTTTGTGTCCCAGAGCAGCACACAGTGTGCCCTCAGAAACAAAGAGAGGATTTTAGGAATGCTGCTGCTTTATTCTCCCAGCCAGCCCTGTTTCACTGGGGAGCTGTGGGGTTTGGGCTATGGAAGTAATTGATCTGCAATATTGCTGACACAAAAAGTTGTCAAAATGTCAGCCATTCTGGGATGGTGTTCTGAAACTGTAGGAGCCAACTGTTACTTTATCTTCTAAAAAAAAAAGGATAACTTGAAATGTTTTTCCCCCAAAGCTCAGATTTTTGCAAAGGGCAAATTTGAAAGTTGTTTTCCATAGTCTAGGTGTACTGTAGGTTCTCAGGAAAATCAGACACAGTCAGTGTGCACAACTATTTTTCCTGCTCTTGTTCTCAAAAGTGGCTAAAACCCTTTAGTAACACTTAAAAACATGGAAAAATTAATGATAAATACTTAAATTCTCAGCAAAGCTATAAAGAAGTGCAAACAGACTAACTCAGTGAAAGACAAAACATTTAGCTGTTTTAGCAGCTGCTTGTAACAAGGTCCTGTTATTAGCATGAGAAAAGTGAGTAATTTTTTTTGTTATTTGAAAACCAGCAAGCAATTTTTGACTACTCCCTTGGACATTAAAAGTTTGATTTCTGTTTTAAATTAAATTGCAGACCCTTAATGAGGGAAAAAAAAAAAGGAGAACACATCTCTGAATTACAGAAATATGAACAAGATGTTAACACAGCCTAAAATTCTGGATGTATTCCACTGCCCACACTGCTGCCCTGTGCACATTCCCACAGTCACTGAATTAATGGGCAAAAGAACTTCGCATTTCTACACTACGCTTTTAAGGAATTGCATTTGCTCCTTCAGAAGCTGACTACGGCAGGCTTTGGCAAAGGAGATTTTAAAATTACTCTGTTTGTGTCCATTTTTTAAAAATTTGGAATCCAAACTAGTCTGAGATCTGTTTCTGATCTATTACTTCAGCATCTCCCCTCTGTGCAGATAAACTAATACTTTAGAATACCCCATCTAGGGAGGGAAGTAAAGTGATCAGATTTTGGGATTAAAATGGTATTAAAGATTTACTGGCTCGTCAGGTACAGTTTGGATCTGCTTTTTGAACTCATTTTACTGTCATAGCAGGGAAGAACTGGTTAGCAACCAGGCACCACAAACATCTTAAGGCAAGAGACAGCAGATGCATAGAGAAATATCCTGGGAAGCAATGGTATGACTTACTGAAGTTTTCAGCAAGCCTACAGATGACTCATTTTTGAGCATTGTCTGGGGGGGAATTATTTATTAATTTATTTATTGTGGTGCCCTAGGTACTTTTTGTCAAAGGGGAAGGGGGGGGAAAAGGAAGGTTTTGTGCCAAGTATTAGGGAAATCTGATGTTCATTCTTCTCTCCTCCTTAAATATTTCCTTTAAAGCTGCCGTTTAAAAAAAAATTACTTTGTACCTTTTTAAATTTCAGATCCCCCTTTTGCTTTAAACACAAACTGACACCTGATAGGAAAGTTTCCACTTACAGAAAGTGCATCTTCGGTCGCATTTAAAGAAACCATATTTTGTATTAATTGCCATCTCCATGTGCCTTTGGGCGCTGGTTCCAGCAGCTGCTGCAGAGCTGAAGTGCTGCCAGAGAGCAGAGCTGTGCATTATTCCTGCCCCGCGCAGATCTCGGAAATACCAGCGGTTGCACTAAGCCCGTTCTCATGAGAGAGCTGGCACAAGGCTGCACATCAAAGAGCTTATAATAAGCATCTAAACATTTGTTTGTTTATTCAAACTGCTGAAACTTGGGGAGATTTATTCATCACGAGAGCTGGGTCACATACGATTGAGTTTCAATTTCCTTCTTGCTTCTGGTGGAAAGCCTGGACAAACTTAGGCCCCATCTGAAGCAGAGCAGCTGGGGAATCTCCCGCTGTGGCTGCAGAGGAACAGTTTCAGTCTGTCCTGAAAAGCTCCCTGTGACTTAGCTGAAAATCTGCAACTGCATTTGACAAATGCAGTTGCAGCTGTTGTGGTACTATTTAAGCATAGGGTCTTACAAATAATGGTCCATCTCAGAAACCCCTCGTCCTTTAGGAAGTGTTGGAATGTAAGGTGGAGTGTGGTATCTGGTGCTTGCTTATGTCCCAAGTGCTTTCCTGATAATCAGTTGCATATAATTTTTGTATCTAGGTTTAATCAGCTTTACTGGAGATTTAAATTATATGTGGGTTTGATCTAAGATTATTGGTATTGTTATGTGTCGTGGGATTTTTTTAACTTAATGTAATACCATTTCTTCATGTTTCAATTTATAAAATACAAGAATATAATTGCAAGCTATAAACTTTCACTAAATTAATTACAGAGGTGCTTAAAGAAAAATATGTAAATTATTTAATTTAAATATTTGTTACATACTTTATCTTGTGAACCCTTTGTACAGTGAGGAAGTATTTACTTTTATGGGCTAAGGATGAAGGGGCTGATGTCAAAGAGAAATTGCTATTTATTCCTGTCTGGTCTTTATTGCTGTATCATTTGTGAAGAACTGTCACAAATTCTTCAAAGTTATCAGTGTTTGGTGTTGACAATTATAACAAAACTTTATAATATATTTTCACATAGAACATAGACTTCCTTTTATTTAATTTTAATAAAGGCAAGTCTAGTTGAGGAATAGCTGCAATCCCAAAATTGAGTTTTTAACTCAAGTTCACCAGTATGAAAGCTACTGCGTAGAACTGAGTTCATCTTTGTTTTGCAGCATGGTAGCTCATTTTCCTTTGAAAAGAGCTGAAAAGAAGCTGCATTTGGTTCGTGCACCAGTGCTGGTGTTTTCTGAGGAACTGACTTGTGGCTCACTGGGAATAACAATATGTACTCAGGATTATTCCCTGCCACCTGCCCTGAGGGCGAGCTGCTGCTTTTATAGATGTATTTCAAACATGATTTGGCAGTGCAAAACAAAATGTTGAAATGGCATTATTGGCTTCCCTACAGGAGGGTTCCTGTGGGATTTTAAATAGAACTGAATTCAGAGTCTGCTCATAGGGACTCTGTGTCTGGTGCATGCAGGTGTGACAGTCTGTGCCTACAGCATCCTGCTAAGGAAATCTGATATAGGGACGAAGGTACCTTTCAAAGGTATCTGCCTTTTATTTTGCTGCGTGAATCGCCAAACACAGCAGCTATCACGAGCACAATCTATTACAAATGTTCTAGCAATCATTTGTACTTACTGCTTTTTATTTGTGACAGATAACATTTTATTTCCTCAAATTGCTGCAACTTGGCATTTTCGCTTCATCAGTGTCACCACACAAGTATGTTGGCTCCTAAGGTGTTTGTGTCATGTTTGTAAAAGCTCTGCTGCACTTCCCTGTGCTAACCTGCAGCCACTTCCTTTACACTGTCACTTCACACGACACAAACCCAGTGTGTAACTGAGCTCACCCTAAGGAAGGCTGTTTCCTCCTTTCTTTTTGCTGTTGTGCTCACAGGTTTTTGAAGCTGGGGTGTTTTTTTCTTGAGCTTCTTTATTGCGTCAGTCAATCTTGTCAGATTCCAGTGCTGTCGATGTTTCGAAACAGAATTCCTGTTGCAAGGACCTCAATTTCAGATGAGCTGCCTCTGCCAGGGGATAGGCAGCACGCACAAGAGACTGATCTGATTACAGGCTGGACCTTAAATAAGGACTGCAAGATCAAGCATGAGGTACTGGAAGTAATTTCACAGTATTTTGGTGTATTTTCTCAGGTTGGATATGCAGGTACCATAATCCCTGTCGTGGTGAAGACACCAGCCTTATGCTCAATGCCAGGAGTTTCGTGGCATTCTTTACACTTTAAAAAAAAAAAAAAANAAAAAAAAAAAAAAAAAAAAAGATTGGCAGGATGGGAAAATCCCGAGGCACTGAAATCCCGGCGGCACACCAGTCCTGTGTCGTACTCCGGGTGTGTAGGAGCGCAGTGTCACCAGGCAGCCTGTGTGGGATGTGCTGCAGAGCTGGGAGCAGGTCACCGCCCCTCCTGCGGGTGACTCGCACAAACAGCCACCCCTGCCCCGCCCCGGCCCATCCAGGGCTCACATGGCTCATCCCCACACACACAGCATCTCTCTCCATGGAGTCACAGTGCCTCGGCCCTTCGGCAGAGCAGGAACATGCACGGTTTAGTTACTTCTTTAGTAATAACGACGCTAACCAACGTTTCGATGCTATGGATGTGCTCCAGAACCCCCTCTCAGAGTGGTTTGACAAAGTCTGCTTTAGCAGCTTCTCGGGGGAGCTGCCTCCTGTGCGGCTCCTGATGTTCCACTGCTCTTACAAACAGTTGCTCAGAATTTTCTCTAGGAATGCAGCAGCATAGCTTAAGTGCACCGGGATGTTGAAGCCCTCCCTCACGTCTTAAATGGTCTGTTACCTGGTAGGACACAAAAAAAGCACAGTGTTGTTATTGTTGCCAAGCCCTAATCAACAGAGCTAACAAGTGTTTCATTAAATCAAGATATCAATATTAAAGAGAAAGCAAAACAGCTTATTGTTTCCAGTCATCTGTTTTTAGGAGGTTTTGGGTACATTTTACTACAGTGAATACAGAACACAGAACGAGCCGACATTTCTTGCAAGGAGTAGTCAAACCTAATTCTCATGGAATGCTTGTTTCCCAGTAAAAAACACTAATTCAAGCCAAGTTCCCAAGTTTCTTTCTGTTAGAACAATGCAAATGACACTTCCAAGGACGAATGGAAGCCCTGGTCTCGCAGGGGTTTTTAGCAAAGACAATGTATCTTGCACTTGTGAATGTAAAAGTCACATCTAGCTACATAAAATGATGCAAACGTTACCAGCCTACTGATTTAGGATGAAAAAACTTGAACTAAACTTTTTTTTCTTTTTTACATTCTGATTTTTTTCCGCCTTCTTTAAAAATAAGCGGTTGAATTCACAGTGTTTGTATAGAGACTGGTAGGAACCTATGTGCTTTAATCCTTTCAGACTGAATGTAAACCAACTTAATTTGAAGCACGGTTTTGCCTTAATGGTTTTAAAAAAATAAAGTATTTTTAAAAGTGAATTTAATGACTTGTGCTGATCTTTTATCTCCAGGAAAGGAACTCACTGCAATGTGACATTCAACAGGCAGCGTATTTGAAGCATCTTAAAGTGCTGGTGCTTCCCCGTGTACTGTTAGACACCTTCTGAAGCAGGAGTGGGTGTGTAACATAGAGACGTTGCATATACATTTATCTATATCTGTTACCTAAGTCTGGTGCTGACCCCCCATCCAGCTGTGATCTTTCATGTCCTCATGGGTTGTGTGGCTGGTTTGAGACATCCATGGAATTCAACGAGTTATGAGCGCATTTCTGTGTGAAGTGCAGCACTGACTAATTCAATGAGCACGTCTTCGATTAAATCAGTTGGGGAAATATGTCACAGGTAGCTGTTTTCCTTCCAGAATCTGGGCATATTTTAAGCTGGTAAGAGAGTGCTGTAGTGAAAATTACAGCAGAGGAAAAAGACTCAGGTTTCTTCATCAGCTGTGCTCAGAAACATGGAAGACCTGATGCTGAGCAGCAGAAAGTACTTGGAGACCCACACGAAAACAACCTGTAAAGGCTGTGCATCCATGAAGAGCAGGAAAGGTTGGGCTTGGTAGCATTCAGGCTGTGAAATCACATATATACCAAAATATGATGATACTGAGACCATAATGCTCATGTTCAGTGGGAATAAAAGAATGTGGAATACATGAGTTTTAACAGCTGGGCACAGATAACAATCCATTGTCATTCCAGGAAATACCAAGTGGCACGTAGGGCAGTCTCCTTTCCCTAAAGCATAGACCAGAGATGCCAGAACACATCTGCTGTTCCTCTGTGGTACTTGCTGGCTTTTCTTCGCCTACCAGGTCTTCACACCCAGGTAACTGTGAAGCAGAGGCATCCCTGACTTGGTTTTTCCTGTTATACTGGAAACTGAACTATACTGAGCCAAATTAAAAATTCTTTAGTTCTGCTCTGAGGTTCTGCTCCCTCTTAATACTGAATCTTTTCCCCCTCCAGTTCAACCTAACAAGTACTTAAAGGCATGGCAATTTCTGAAGGCTTTAAATGACTCCTCAGTCATATCATGAAGGCAAAGATAATGGTTGTGAACAAATGAGATAACTGCATTTGTCTTAAAAGGGCACAGAGGAAGCTGAACAGGAGGGAAAACAGGTCAGAGAGATGAGATCCCATTCTCACTGACGTGGGAACTGCACTAGCCAGGCTTTTAAGACCTGCGTTTAAGAGTACAACCTGTCATGAACAATGGGAAATCCAGGAAATAAAATATTTCAAGGTGTGTTTGCTGGTATAAACATATTCTGTGATCTCGCATAATAATGTTGCTTTGGCAGCTTGATTATGAGACTACAATTCCAAGGTGGAAAAGTGCTCTCTTCAGTTGTGGGTTTAGCACAGGACATGCCTCTGGTGTTTATACAGAGCAGACACAGACATACCACAGCTTTTAAACTCAGTGTTCCTGACATGAAACTGAAATATAATACCACCCATCTTACATAAGTTTAGTATCACTTTCCCTGAAAGTGCAGTCTTTTGTTACTGCAAAAAGGAACCTGAAATGTTGCCTCCTAACTTGGATCTTTTTTTCCACAATTAGAGACATTCATATATTTTATTTATTAAAGCATGTAGGGCTTGAAAAGGCTACTAATAGGTCCATTATTGCTCCTCTAGTACTGCAAGAAATTTCAGTCCTGAACAGAGGACACCAATATACTAAATTCAGAAAAAAGAAAGATTTTAGGATCCTTAATTGTCCTAAACAACTCCTTGAAATAATGTTGATTTCTTTTAACAGACACACGTTCATTCTACTAAAACAATTGATTTTAGATGTTGTCCTATTACAAATGGATGGAAGAGCTGGAAAAAAGAGATGTTAACTAAGGCACTAACAGTTTCTGAAGCAATGACCAACTTGAGTAAAAAAGGTGATTTTGTGATTAGGGAGCATTCTAGACATATCCTTAAGGCGTGTGAGTCTGGTTTTACATAAAAGCCACCTAAATCTTAAGAGAGTCAAAACAGATAACTGAAGAAGCTAATTTTTGAGCTAAACAAACTGTTGTTTCCATAATAACTTTTTACCTCTTTTGCCTGAAACTGTGTTTCTGACATCCCTATTATAGCTGCAGTTTATTTGTCCAGTTCAGGAAAGAATTGAGTGTATTGATGGAACTTTTCTATTTCCAGGTTAACTGCTTTGAAAGTGAAAAGGAAGTCACCTTTATTGTAAAGTATAAGCCAAATGTATTCAGGGTCCTCTCCAGTTGCTATGCTGACATGGACTGGAAGGTTAAGTGAAAAGTGACTGCAAGTGCAAGGGACTTGTAAATATTTTTATTGATTGCAGAAGCACCAACCTTCAGAGTCTCAAGTCTCAAAGCTGTGATACCATTAAGATTACCCTATTGAAAAATTCAGGTATTATGACATTTTCTCACAGCACTTTTATTTTAGACATAAAAATAAAGCTTTAAATTCCCTGCCTAATGTAATCTTACCAGGACAGCACTGCCAGATTAACAATTGGTGTACACTGACTTTCTTGGGTATATACTGAATTAAGCCAGATCAATCTGTTTCAGAATTTCATAATACTGTAGGAGTGTCAAGAACAACACAAAGCGCTGAAATAGCAAATGTGAAGATCTGGACATGGTTCCTATGCTCTGTGCTGTTTGGCTTCTTACTGCAAGCACTTCCCATGGTGACAGCAGGCTCGTCTGCCTTCCTCTCTGGCTCCTCAGCACCTCGGAGCGGCTCCCTGGCGCGGCAGGCGCTGCACGGGGATGTCTGAACCCAAGCCAAGGGCAAGGAAATGTGTTGCTCTCTCCAGCAGTAGTGAGCTGATGAAGGTCACTTCTTTAAAAGGAGCAACATGATAGTCTCCAAGCAGAGGAGAAACCCCAGCCAAAGAACTGTCACTCTTGGTCCTTCAAGATTTATGCTGTGTATCCGTTTTTTTGCAGGATTTCTGCTGGGGCTTCCTTTTATCCATGTCTTCTTGGTTTTCCAAAGGAAAGGCCTTTACATTTTCCTTCACATAGGGGAGCCAGAACCTTTTGGAGTAGAATAGACTACAGTCCTGTAAAGAAAATAACATTACTACCAGGATACACAAAATGGAAATGCTTATGTTCCAGTCTTATTAAACTACATTTATATTTAGAATTCTTCTGAAATTAATTCTTCTTCTAGGCTGAAATATTCCAGCAATTTAACTTTTTCTTACTCAATAATTACAACACCTGGTTAGAGCCAACTGGGTGAAAAATAAAACCCCCAAATCAACTGTCCCACTGCTCCTATTAAAGTGACCTTCACCAGCTCCCTGATCCAGGGAATAGCAACACCCCTCCTTCAGCTGCCTTCTCCTTCCAGCACCATGCATGGGTTTCCTGGCCTGCTCACTGAATTCCAAATAGGATTTCATGAGTAAGCTGCAGCTGGTATTGCTGATGGATTATTCTCGGAGAGTGAATAAAGGTGTAAGAGATTCCACGGGTTTTACTGAAATAGCAAAGTTTTCCTCTAAATCTTGGCTGATGAAGATTTCTACCTCCTGGGAGGATCTTCCAGATTCCTGCAATGGTGTGTGAGACTTGGAGCCTCAGCACACCCTTCCTCACCAGTCTCCACAAAAATGGCCTAAAGGCCAACACAAGTACCAAGTCCTGGGTGCTCTCACAACAGACCATCTTTTCCATAACTCCTAAAAAAACTACTCTTACTTCCATTAATCCATGCACTCGTATTGTCCTAGGAGACTACTAAAAATTATCACTTTTATATCAATATCACAGAGGTGTCCAATAACGGGAGCAGTTAAATGAATTTCGTTCAGCTGAGACAATTCAAATGAGATTTCATCCCTTACCCTCAATAAATGTACTCACTGGTTAAAACCTAAAACCACATCTGGTACTAAAGCTTGAGCTAATGGCTCTTCTTTGAATTCTTGATGGCAAAGTGTAAAAGCTGTTGTGCACAAAGAAGGTATTTTTGCTATCCCTGTTCCGTTCACAGCTTGTACAGACCCAATATTTATTTTTTTCCCCAGGAGCTGTAACCAGATGTTAGTAATTGAATAGAAAGAAACAAAACTGATTGAACATTTTAATGTATTTGCAATGTAGAGTTTGAACAACTGGAAGAGAAATTAATTAACATATTATTCCTTTGCTCCATGGTGAGACTGACGTCCCTGGTTCTCTTGACGTGCTGATCACCAAATTCCAAATAGGATTTCATGGGTAAGCTGGAACTGGTGTTGCTGATGGATTATTCTTGGGGATTTAAGCATGAATAAAGACATCCGTTTAGACAGATCTGGACATCTTTTGGGGAGAAAGGGATTCCCTGGGTCTTACCTAAATAGCAAAGATTTCCCCTTGCCATGGTCATTTGCAGCTGGCCTTTCTCTGGGAGCTTGGCTTTGCTATTCCTGTGTTCCTGTCCTTGCTTTGGTTTCTTAGGTCACTATCTGGGCTTTAGCAGCAGATTCAGCTGATAATTACATCAAAATCACAATCAGCCTGCTTCCATGTGACTTGGAAGCTTGAGGAACAACCCCTCTTCATCTATTGTCCTTTTCTGTGCTGACTGCCAGGCCCCTCCATACTCAGGAATGAGTGTGAGGCCTTAGTCTCTGAAAAGCCCCAAAAGTGGATTTCAGTTGCACAACCTCCAGAGCCTATTGTTTTTTGTCTCTTGGTATCCCTAATATGTTAAGCTGCCAGTTTAAAAGGGGAGATTAGAGTTTAAGTTGGCCTGGCTGTTGTTGCTTGCATTGCCAAATGGCACACAGCCCCCCAGCTCCAGGGCTCGGCTCCAAGTGGTGGCCACTGGGCCATGGCAAAGGAGGAGAGAGGCTGTTCCTGCAGGTGGGATCCCCGACGTCAAGACAGCTCCTCACAGGTAACACAGGTGCTCAACTTGCATTCTTTTGGCTGAAATGAGTTGCCAACTGGTGTGGATTTTTGGCCAAAAGGAACTGAGCAAATCCTGACTATGAACCACTGCACCCCTGGGCACTGGGTCCATGTAGCCTTAGTCCTACTCTCTCAGTCGTGGGATTTTTAGCCTAACTCTTCTTTCAATGCCCTATGAATTAAACTTAATATGTAGAGTCGAGCTCTTCTTTTAACCCCTTACCCTGGTACAGTTCTGTGTTTAATCAGATGATTCTTTCATGTGTTTTCTCCCTTCCACGACCAAGGCAGGAGGGGGCCATTCAAATTTCAAATTTAATAGTGCAATTCAGGCAAAACTGAGCTGCCAAAGCATGCTGCCAGAGTTTATTTCTGTTTTGACATGAATCATGTCTGAAAGTAATATATACAGGGATGGTATCTTTACCACAACACGTAAAGGAAAGGCTCTGCCCATCCGTGTCCAGGACTGACCCCACATGACTGGAAGTTGAGTGGGAAGCAGCTGTAGTATTACATTTATCACTTAATACCTACAATCGTGTCCAAGGTCAGTGCTAAGTCACCTTCTGCTGAGGTGAGCAATAATGGATAAAACTTGCTCCCTTTCCTCTTTTCTTCTCCAAAAGCTACCTTTTTTCTCTTTTTTTAGAAAGTGTTGCAATAAAACAGAAGTAAGTGTTTTAAATTGCTAATATGGTCAGATTATATAATTTCCTCTCCCCTTTTCTGAAAGGGTAATAGGAAGAAGGGCACTCAACCTGCCCAAGGACTTTTAAAAGCATTTTTATTATCTTCCTTTTTTGTGGGGTTTTGAGTGTTTTAAGACATTACAGATAATCATTAGAAGTATTCCTAGTTGGATCAGAACTAATGGCACTTACCAAGGCACTGTGATAAAAGACTTGAGCAGGGTGATACAGGCTACAAAATGAATTGAAGTAAATTAACGGAGTGAGACTTGAGAGGATATTTGAAGATACCCAAGTTTATGAGCACTATACAGAACAGCTGCTAAGTCATGACTTTTATTGGCACAGCAACTGTAAGGAAATACACTTCAGCTAGCATGGGTTGTCTCATGAAAAGCCTAAAATCTTATCTGCCTCTAAGCCTCCTTAGGTACAAAAGCTAGCTAAAATCCCTTTGCCAAATCCAAGGTCAGAAAAGTCTTAATTTTGCCACACGTTAGCCTAATACTATTCTGAATTACCATAATATTAAAAGCAACCTGTCACTAAAGCCTTTCCAATTGGTCCAGATTCTTTGCCAAAGAGGCCCAAGAAAGTATGATTTTCTTCAGCTTCAATTCCTATATTTTAACATTTAACTCAGCCCAGGGGTGAGTTATACTTGGGTCAAGCGCAAGCAGGAACCACAACCAATACAGAGATATTATACTAACTTTGTCTCTATTTATTGTCTTGGATAAGTTTTTACTTCTCTGGACTTTTAATTTTCCCTACATGAAGAGGAATAGTATGTGTTTACTTACTTTGTGGTGTGGGTGTTTAAAGCACTAATTATCATTTCTGCAGATCTCTTTCAATGTTACCTAAGCAGTATTGCTAAATACATTTTGAAACCATAGTCATATGTGTGATTCACTATCTGGCCTGGCCAGTTTGGTAAGAAATTTATTCTCAATTATTTACAATCAATGTTTTACTTTGAGTGATACCATCAGGGGAATCTTGAAAACTCAGATAACAAGCAGTAAATGACTGACAAATTTCCACAATAGTCAAAATAAGCAGGATTTTCAAAAAGATTAGAAGAGGCCTCCATTAACTCACTGCAAGTATCTTCTATGTATTGCCAAGGCCTAGGTTAACTGAAACAAACACAGATTTTCAAAGAAAAAGCCCCACCTTCATTCAGAAAAGCACAGTGTGTGCAAAGACCCTGAGAGGCTGAAATGCACTATTTCTGACAGCTCGAATTGCCACTCTTGGAAATACCTGCTGAATCCTTCCTAAATTCAAGACACTTCATTTGGGAATGTAAATAGTTAAATATGCTCAAGTTTGTCCCAAAAGTGTCTGTGCTGCCAATCCTCTGCTGTTAAAAAGGAAGGATAAACCTGGCGTGTCAGGGCAGGAATCAAGCCCCTAAGCCCAAACTCTCTGAGTACCTGCACTTGGCTCCACATTGGCCTGTGTGTGGGATGGAGTCCCCCCTCAGCGCCACAGCAGGGACAGTGCCACTGGGAAGATCCTGCCCACGTGAGCTTTGCCTCCACACAGCTGCCCTGAGCAACCTGCCTTGGGAAACTTGAGCCCAGCCACCACAGCCACAAGCAGAAAGTGCTGGCACATCACCTAGTCAGAGCCCACAACTCCCTCTTGTACCTTCAGAACAGAAAAAAACCCCAAAACCTCTGAGGTGCAATCACTTTTGGTGATTTTCGGTCATTTAAATGTCAGAAGAGACTTCAGAGATAGGATGTAGAGAAATACTCCCAGTGCAGGTAGCGGGGTGTGCAAACTCCTGGTGCCAGCTGCACACTGTGCCCTGGATGGCAGGAAACAACTGGAGCCCCCAGCAACAAGCTGAGAATGGGCACGGATCCTTTTCCTAACGAAGGGCTCAGGGCCCTGCACCACAGTCTGGGAGAGGACTGGTCACCCCGAGACTCTGCAGGAGCCAGTGAACAGCAGGAAGACCCCAGACCCGAAATTCCCCATGGGAATGGGTGCACAGACTGTAAGGGTATAAAAGCCATGGGGTTCCTTCATTTGGGGCCCCTCCTGGAGGAAGCAGCCTGAGCTGTTCCTGCTGCTGCACCATTCCACTATCAAACCTTTGTTTCCTGAAATTGACACCCTGCTGTGGGAAATCTAGGTAAGAAATTTCTTTAGCAAGGAAACAAACCCAATCAGGAGAAAGGTGCTACTGCATGCTCCTCTTAGCCCATCCTTGGTGCTGACTGCCCACAAATCAGAATAGCAACTAAACTGGGCCAAGTGTGCCAATATCCTTCTGGCTATGTCTACCCAACACCCAAAATCTGAGACTCACAGCGAACAAAGGGGCTAGTTCTGCACGGAGAAGAAGGAATTAAGACAACTGTAATTTTACACCACCTTTCTGGACTGCACTCAGATTTCACAGTTTAAGGTTGCCTTCCAGCTGCTATTTAAATTCATTCTTCTTCAGAGAGCAAGCGTGGCATGGTACAACTCTCTTCCCTGCTCACTTTAAACATTAACTTTTGCAAATAGGATGACAGCCCTGTGCTGCGAATGCAAACCAAACAATCCACGGACATTTACATTCCCTTTATGAAAAAAAAACCCCAACCTACTGTTCGTACAGTGTGATCTATATTGCCCTTGCATTTCCTGGTGCTAAGAAAGTAGAAAAGAGCACTCCTTGTGCTTGAGAGGCTGGACTGTGCTCATCCATAAATAGAACACTCACTGTTGCTGATCATTTTAATTTAATACTGAGGGCTTCATCTGGCAGAATCCACAAGAACGTGTAATTATGTACAATTAACATACATGTAGTGGTAGGACAAGGGGAAATGGTTTGCCTTAAAAATGCACTGTTTGGGTTTTTGCTGCTTGATCTTTCTCTGACAGGTCACCAGGACTGGAACAAAAAGAAATTATTGAAGCAGCTTGCTTTGCTTGGTGCTTACTGTACCAAAGCACACTGCTCTGCTACACAAACTGCAATGAGACCCAACGATGAGGAACTTGTCCTTCTCAGGGGTGAAAGGGTCCTTCATGACATAGGCTTCTTCCAAAAGCCCGTAAAATGATTATTTCAGGCTTTTAAGTGTATACTTCACAGTAGGGGACAGTTGAGAGGGGGAAATTGTGGAGGCTGAAAAGCTATCAGCCCTTTGTACTTGATTTGCTCATCCTGCTGTTGTACATGAGGCAATGCAGCAGCTCTGCAGCTCCTTTTCTCTTCAAAACCTTCAACTCTGCAGCTGCCCTCAGTCCTATACTGCACCTTCTATCTCTCTTCCAAAAGCAGAGCAATTGGTGAGCCTCTCAACGTCATCTTACTAAGTTTTTCTCAATGCTCTACCTTAAAGTAATTATCTTGCATTTTTTATGACAGGCAGTCCTTAGCATGGCCAGCTTCAGCACCTTGTCAAGTCACCATTTCAATTGCACAGCTTTTAATCAGAAGTTCTCTTCCAGAGCTGCATGCATATGAGCATAAAATACAAACTGCTCTTGGTTATGTCACTGCTGTAACGCTGAGGTTCCCACTTCCTGAAAGCAGGAGCTACTGGCAGAGAGCCTTGCAGTCACCACCAGTGTGCTTACTTTATGTCACAGACTGTACTGCTTGCTCCATGGTGTTGAGGGAGTGCATTTATTAATAATTTGGCAACCTGCTTGGGAAAAACTAAAGCTTTATTTTTTTCTGGGAGCTCTAGGCAAAATAATACAGAAGTCTGTTGAGTGTCTGTCTGCACAGGGCACCCAGCAAGGGCACCTGGCTTAATCCTGGGCTTAAGTCAAACTTGGATTCTGGTAATAATATGGATAAAAGGTATTCAGTCAACTCGTACTGCCTTCTCCTTGCCTCCGTACACACACAAGTGTCCAGCACTGTGTTCCTCTCTCCTTTTTCTGTCCACTCAAACAGAAAATGATATGGCCAGAGCCTTCCACTGTTACGAAAGATCAGGCATCTTACCATGGCAGATCAACCTGTCAACAAGTCTCTGGGGTAGAAAGACAAGATTGTGTTTGCAAAGCTCCCCTTGCAGGATTCCCAGCCCTCATCAGTGCAGAGCCACTGGACAAGGCCTCCTGTCCAGCGCATTTCCTGCAGCACGGCATTTGGGGCGTGTGAGCAAGCCTAGAAAGATGTGGGGTGAAGCTATTTCTTAAAAGCATCTACAAAAGTGTGATGCTTCAGCATTATTCTTTTGCTTTTGGCACCTGAGCAATCCAAATAAAGCTGGGATGTTAACAGTGAGCTTGGATAACCTAAATTAAGATTCACATTCAGACTCTTCAGGAATGGACCTGATCAAAGGTCTGCTGAGTGGAAGAGGGAAAACCAGTAGCACTGTGGGGTTTGGAATGATAAAAAGATAGCTGCCCAAGGACAACAGCCCCAGTATGCAATGATCAACAGCTGTTTCCATTCTTTAAGAAACTGAGCAGTCTTATTGGGGTGAAATGCTGAGTACATGCCTGACTTCCAGCTCCAGAGAGTTCGTGACCATATTTGCCTGATGGATTTGTTGACCATGATGGCCTCCACCAAGCTACTCATGCATTTAAAGCAGTGCTTTATTTTATGGGGAGTTTAATGTCTGCAGACAAAGCTGTAACTGCATAATTTCTGATCAAACTATCCCTACTCAGCAGAGAGAGAAAAGGCTTTGGTCGCTGAAAATATAAATACATTGTGAACATCCACACACCCTGATGCCACACAGTCTGACAAGGGACTGTCCAATCCATGCAAAAAAGCACTGCTATTCAAAGCTCCACATCATGCCAAATAGCTCTTAAGAAGTGTTTTGCCATATATATTTCATTCATGCTGTGTGTATGTATTGCTCAACTGAGGGAGGCTACAGTGAGGGGGGGGGCTATTCCTAGAAATACCAGGCTGGCAGTCAGCAGTATTCTAGCAAGAAAATATTGGTGTAGTAGAGTTGTCAGTGGGGCTAGGAAATAGGTTAAATACTAATTTTTGCATGGTAATTTTTGAAGCAGGGCACAAAAACTGATTGTTGTCTTTCCTACCAACACTGACAATTTTTAACATTCCTTCCCTTTGGGAAAAAGGAGATCACTTTAAGTACCAAGCCTCAAGTTCAGGGTCAATACAGCACATTAGTGGGCTCATGCAGTACACAGTACAAGGATTCTAATGCTCATAGCAGAAATGAAGTCTGTGATCTCAGAGGGCACTTCATGAGAGCGTGAGTTTTGTGGCATCTGCCCATACACAGCTCACATTTGAACTCTCCTGGTGTCTGAACTTCTTTGGGAGCATCCATTTTTAAGCTACCTGCAAGAAAACACACAAAAAAAATCTTTTAGCTTCAAAATGCAATGCTGGGAACATATCTGCAAGAAGATTAAAGGGACCTGAGACATCTGGCTTTGCAAATTAAAACCCAACAGAAAACTGACAATTGCAAACCTTGATTAGAAAGTATTTTCTCCCAAATCAAGTTGTTTTCCCATGTCCCAGTTAAATTTTCAAATTCCTTTGACAGGTCTATAAATTGCAGACTGGGAGCTTAACTATAAAGTTCATCTATTAATTTGGAACATCCATGAAAGGACTCAGGTGACAAAGCACATGGCTGCGATCTTGAAAACCCTGTGCTCAACTGAGGTCTACACTCCCTAAGTGCTTCCCAGGACACTGTTCCCTGTCTGCTGCTGTGCAGAGTTCCAATCCAGTTCTGCAATGCCCATCTCCTCCCTCTAACTGGAGCCATGAAAGGGTTTGGGACCTTTCTCAGGAGGCAGGTACCAGGAAGGTAAGTGTTGCAATGAAAAGACTGTGTCTTTTTCTTTGCTTCTTGTTCACCTTGGAATAGAGTTTTGGAAGCTTACTCCTGGCTCCCTGTTCCCATCTGGCTTTCTATGGAAATGATGTCAATGGAATCATCTTGATGAAGTGTTGGCCCATTCCAGCCACATGGGAAAAAGGAGCAGGCACCTTTAAAAAACTTTAGGTCCTATAACTTTTATGAAAATAGGCAGAAGGGCAAGACTCTGCTTTATCCTCCCGGAGAATACCCACGTATTTCTATAAATAGGAGAATCTGCACATAGGAAAGTTATTGTCCATCCTTCTGACAGACCAGGCCTCACTACAAAGGTGTGGCCATCAGTCCCAAGATATAACACATAGGAAGTCATGCTTCATCAGTTTTGGTGCTAACAGATTACTTGTTTAAAATCCTGGCCATTGATTTACATTTTGGGAGCTTACCCTTCACTAATACCAGTAATATTAGTTGAGAGTCATACCTTGAGCTTTTTCCAAAAATACGGTGTGGCAAGTAGGCTTTTAGGATTGATTTTAGTCTGTATCAAAAATCCTATCAAGCACAGCTAACCATGTGCATGCCCAAAAATTGCACCAATCCATGAAAGAAACGTGGTTGCTTGTCTGCAAACTGGGTATCTTAGCTCACCTGCACCATTTTCTTGCACAGATGATTCACGTTGCAGTTATCAAGAAAACTACAGCTTCTAGCTAAAAACCCTCATGCTTTTCATGGTACAGGATGCTGCTGCAAACCACTCTGCTTTTGGAAGAGAAGCAGAGCTGGCATCAGGCTATGAAGAAGGTGAGCACCAGGAACCTGGGTTTGGGTGGTATCTCAGCAGGTAGGTTGTGTGCTCCCAGCTGAGCACACACACAGCCTGCCAAAGGAGAGCAGGGCATTCCCACTCTTCCAGCTCTGCAGCCAGACCCTTTCCCTGCAGAGCTGATTCAGTTCACTAAGGCCACATCCCTATTTATGCTTCAGCTCAGGGGTTTTCTTTGGGAACAAATTGCCTGACTGTCCCCCTGACCACACAGGTTTGCACCACAGAGCAGCCTTACAGCACACAAACCAGAGGGTTTCAGAAAAAATAAACCAAAAGATGTGCTCCAGAAGCACACCTAGCACACCTGAATGCCCAGCTGGTGACCATGCAGCCTACAGGCTGGGACCAGAGGTGATCTAAAACATGCCAAAACACAGAGAATGGGCAGCTGGTATCCAACATCCAACACCTTGGTCCATGGTTTCAGTCTTACTACATCACACTAGTTACTAATGCAGTAACAAAAAAATACTTTTTAATTTTCTTCTTCCAGTATTTTTTTATTGCTTTAAGGAACAAAATTGGCTTGCAGGGGAATCCAACAGCTGCTAACAGTAGCACAAGGTAAGAGGCAGAACTGCAGCACCAGCAGAAAGGCAGGGCTGAGATGAGGGACCTGCACATCCCTCTTTTGGTGACAGTAAGCTGCTATTTCTGCTCACCCGACTGGGTGAAACTGAATCCTCAGAGACATCTGCTGACAAGGTGAACTAGGGGCAAGGTGAAGCAGAGCTGGGACTACTTGTCGTCTAATGTTCCAGAAGAACAGGGAGGTCCTCAAAGGCTACAGAGGCTTCATGACAGACACCCAATTGAGAAGGTCCTAGCCTGTTAAACCCTGGAACTTAATTTTGGAAATAATCTCCCTTACCTCATTGTTCCTTTACCACCAGCCTTTCCACTGCCATTCCTGGCATTTCAGTAGCACAGAGTTCTTCAAATGTAACACAAATGGGGCTGGACACTGGTTTAAGAAATCAATTCACCTTGAGAACACCTCAGGAAATTGTATTTTTTCACAAATTATATGACCCTTGGATATCATGTGTTTTCCCTACCTCACAGAGATGTTTGAGAGAATTTAATCAACTCAAATGTTTTCAGATTTGTCAGTTAGTTGTAAGGCGTGAACATGCTACCCATTTCTCCTTGTATATTAAAATTTGGACTCTTCAAGCTATGCACTAACTCAGCTAAGACGTCTAACCCCGCATTTTAGGATTGAACCCTGCATTTTAGGATTACCACCTAGGCCCCCCTGGCATACCCAACTTTACCTTTTATGCAGGTACCCAGCAGCAATACCAACACACCCACCTGATGGAATGAGATTCAGATCAACACTTGTATGCAATTTTTTGTAATCAGTCTTTCTTAAAAAGGGGAAGTCATTAACCCCAAAGAAGTAGAGTATGGAAAGTCACTTGAATCAAATAGAGAAGACTATAATGGTGACCTTTTCTTTAAAATAATGCAAAACACCAAGAACCACAACAACAAAAAAGAAGTATTTATGGCAGTGAAGGTCATAGATGTTGGAATGAGTATGTCCTGATCCCAAGTTAAAATAACAGCCCTGGGTTCAGAGCTGAAGTATGTTAGATATAGAAACACCTGCTCTCTCACAGACCATTGGCATGTAGAACAGAATCTGTTCAATGCCTACCACTGGGAAGGAATGATATCTATGTACAAACACATTTTTGGCTATGCCAGTTGAAAAGCATATGATCCTGCCTGCAAGGCACAGATGAATTTATGATGCTTTCCATTTTACTCCCAGCTTACAAGTCACTGGTAGCAGCTGTACCAAGTTTTATTTCACTGGGAACATCATTTATCCTGAGAGCTTGCCTACACATCAGCACTTGGGAAAGTTAAGGTCGCTAGCTAAAGGTGTGAGGTCAGTGAACGCACAGATTTCAGTGAGTGCTCCCATTCAGAAGTAGAGTTTGCTATACAACAAAGTAAAGCCATTTCCTTCTGATGAAAGATATTTAATGGCAAGTTTATGCATGTGTTTCATACCTTTAGTCTAAACCACCAAGCAGACAAGATGCACTTTCTCACAGAGTCGTTTCCAAAAAGTTCGTCTGCTTTGAATAACCATGTCTTTATGCTATAAACCCAGGTGAGCCAGACACTGGTTTATCACAATGTCAGCTCATCAGTTTGGCCCTACACGCCACCTCAGCAGTGTGTGAGTGTGACAAGGTGTCTGTCTACCCTCCAGACACATGAAGCAGAGGGAGAACTCATTTCTCTCTAGCAAACCAGCAGCAGGATAAAGGATCTCTTGAGGAGAAAGTCTAGGGCACTAATCCCTTCTTAATAATGACAGGCAAATTTGTGACCATGAGCAACCCAAATCATCACCACTATTTTTTTTCTTTCTCCTTGGAAAGTTCTGAAGCAGCACCGTGTCCCAGTAACATGTCACAAGTCTGTCTGGCTGAACAGGTCTTTGACAACAGCTTGTCTAGAACTGAATTCTGCCCAAGCATTTGGCACTCTGACTGGAAGCCGCAAGGTACTTGATCACATCCTTACCTGACGCACATGCACAGCTCTTCTGGAAAGAACACAGTTACCCACATGCTTGGGTAACCACTGAACAAGCATGCTCTGCAGAAGCCTGCCAGGTCAAGCCTAGAGTGCTGCAGGACGTGTGTGAGGTTGGCTCACATGTCCTGGCAAAAGGTGAAGCACACAGATTTCAGTGCCATAGTAAGTAAAAAACTGCAGTAAAAGAAAGGCACTGGTTGGGTAGTGTTGTAAGAGTGTTTCTCCATGCTGTCCGCAACTGATACCTGATACAGACACGGGGAAATGGCTCTCAGTCCAGTTCTCTGGAGACTCCTAAAGACTTCAGGGCAATTCTGCTCGGAGCACTCTGCTAAGAGGCCTGGAAGGCATGCCAGAAGTCATAAATCACCCTCAATTGTCAGGGTCAGTGGCAAAGTAGTAGCATAGATAAGTAATCTGATTTTCTTTGCTTCAAACCTCATTAGCACAAGTTTTTACAATGCATAGGTTAAGCCCCTCTTGATACTCCACAATAGACTCCTGTATTTCTGAGTCACTGATAAACTAGAGAAACCATGCAAGAAACAAAGTGTCTATAAACAGATACAGACTTTGATTTGAAAGGCTGTCAGATAAAACCAACATTGACACACCCTTAATCCTCTCCTACAAAACCCTTGTTTCCTTTACCTCCCAGGATTTTCCTCCAGTATCCACTGTTGATGACAATAACCTATTAAAATATTCACAGCTTGATCTTCCATAGGAAGGAATGGTCTCTAGTAGAAGGGCAGGAGTTAATACCCTGGCGTGTGCCAGTGTTTGATGTGACAGATATTTAAACACACTTCAGCACCAGCGATGCACTTGCCTTCTTCAGAAAAACAATCTGCTGCCTAATTGATCAGGTAGTAGATATAACAGCAGAACCTTCTTACTTGTTAGTTAATCCCCAGGTGAACAACTCTGTTCCTCCCATTCCTTAGTGCTACAGCCCTGAAGGCATGTTTAGGTCACCTGTGACTGCCTCCCTGCTCTTCCTTTGAGGTGACTTACCTTGGGTTCAGCATGAATTAGCCCAGGACTGTAATTTCACCAAGGGTGGCCATTCAGAACTTTCATCCTTACTCACTCTCCCAAAGATCACTTGACTGAATTAAATCTTGACTTGTAGCAGCACCTTTTCCCCCCAGGCTGGGGCGTTGTGCTGGCATTGCTATGCTTTCTCTGCTTGGAAGGAACAGAGATCCCTGCAGGCTTCCCTCTAGTCACAGAGCAGGCCCCAAGCGCCGCTCCTGAACAACAGCTTCCATGGATTCCCCACAGCAGCGGCAGGATTAACAGTCTAGGTCGTCACAGGTGTGAAAGCCAGGGTGTTTTCTGAACAGTTGTAGGGAAAGAGGAGTAACACAGACAAGCAAATCAAACCCCCTCCTAAGGTAAAAAGGCTTTCTGAACACAAGATGCATCTCAAAAAGGCATCTGTACCTAAGATCCACAATTTAACAAAGCCGAGAAACCAACACTTACAAAAACCTACCCCAAGAGCCCCTTACTCAGAGATGGCATGCAGCCTGCTCTAAATTAGGCAGCATTTAGTAAGAACCTCAAATTAGGTGAGAATTTAAAGCTTCACACAGGAAAGCTGCACAAGGCATCATCTACCTGTAACACAAGAGATCCAAACACTGAAGTGTTGCTAAAGTGATCATCAGTTCTGGATCACAGTTATTCTTTGCAAAAATGGAAAAACCAGACCGGAGATCAGATTTCATTAAATCTCCCTCTGGTACAGCCACAATAAAAAAAAAAATCAACCTACAGCCATAGTAACCCTCTGTCCTGAACTCATTTTGTCTCCCTTCCAAACTGCAGCTCCCTATTAGAAATTTGTTACATTAATAGCCATAGTGGGGAAGAGCAAGTTGCTCTATTAATACATAAGTGATGACCATTACTTTTTACGTTGTCCTTAAAAAAAAGTTAAGTGCAGGGCCACACATGTACCACTGAAAGTATCAGCTTGGTTAAGCACAATCTAAACTTAGTGCAATACTTTCCAACAGAGTCTAAAAATAGGAACACCAAGATTTTGTGGAAATACAGGAGAGGCTAACACAGTGTTTCGGGAAATAAGACACTGCCACTTGACATAATCTTGAAAGGAAGAAATACAGCTCCAGTGATTAATCTCCCTACAGAAAGAAAAGTTGGGATTGTAAGGAAAGACTCAGCCCCATTACACGGGGATGCATGTGACAATGTCCCTGCTGTGGAGGCAGTGCCCACTTTCTCCTGTGACCAGGAAGATGTTCAGCATTAACATACCTGGGGAAGGGAATTCTTTCCGATAAAGTGTGACTGCCGCTCTTGGTTTGTTAGGACTGAGCTCGAGTTGGGGACTGCAGAATGAAATAAAGCAAAACTACCCAGAAGGAAAAGCAAAAACAACTGCCAGACGGGGGAGGGGTAGGGGGTGAAGAGTGCCAGCTTCAAGAAAGCCTGCAAATAAAAACAGGCCTGTCCTTACTATACCTACAACTTCTGCATGCACGCAGCCCACCACACCTTCTGCAGCCATGCTCATTTCCTTTGGGACATATTCCTCAAGGTTTGTTATCCCATCTGGTGTGAACAGAAAGCACAGAAAAGCACCAAAGAGATCTACTGGCAGCACATCTGATAGAGCAAAGCCCACACTCACCCAACCCTTAGAAAGTTTTCTTTTCCAAGGCACTTGCTCAGAGTTCTGTCACAAAAATTTGCAAGTGGGTTCCTTGTTTCACATCTTCACACCAAGGTCACTTCATTGGTTACAGTTTACAGTGGAAATTAAGTCTTTTAGTCAGGGGTTAGCAGCTTCCAAACTTCCTGACATACACCTATGTCAAATTCCTGTCTGCTAGCCATGTAGCAAGATGGAACAAGGTGAATTCAGGCAAGCTCAAAGCTTCCTGAATTTGTAGCAATGTTTTCAGGTTACACTGTTCACCCCTGTCAGAAAGGCTTGGCTTCCTGACTAGTACTTTGCCTAAAAAATATGCAGGTACTGAGGCTGCACTTCTTTCAACGCCTGATGCCTCAAACAGGTATCAAGGCACATATACAAGAACCACTTCCACAATTCTCTGCAGGACACAGAGAAATATTTATTCTTAGATAGCTGAAGACCTATTTCATCACTGAGTGCCAGGCCATTCCTTTTCTGCATGCTCTGTACTCTCCACAGTCTGTTCTCCAGAGGGTCTATACTTTTGCTCTTTCCTTCCAGAAGTTTTTTTGGACAAATTTACTTCTCTGTTCATCACAGGTAAAACAGAAGAAAAGTGTCTTTTTCTCATATGATAAATTTAATCATGGATGGAGATGTGTAGATCCTAGAATTCACTATAATCAGAGTGGACTGCTCCTCCTGGGTCACATGCTAGGAGGGAAAACACATAAAATCTTCACAGTTCTGACCTTTTACCCAAGCAGCTCAAAATCCACTAAGAATTGGCAGCATCCTCAACATGTCACAGGTATTTAATAAACTTTTCTTTGGCTTTAGATCTCCATCTGTCCAGCAAACACAGACAGGTCTGACTAAGATTTCACTGAGGTCCAAACGGAAAGTGTGGGCTCAGAGTAGAGCTAATTAAGCAGCAGAGCTGATGGCATCTTGACAGAAATTGTATGTTGTCCATGTTTTTCAAAGTGCTGGCTATAGGTCTAGGTAGATAAGGCTTAAAAACACTGATGAGTCATGCCAGATTTAAAAGCGTGCTTCCTTTCTGCACAAACACATGGCTCCAAGGTCAGTTAATGAGTAATAACTTCACTCATGTTAGGAAAACTATAACAAACAAACAGCTGGGGGAGAAGGCATAGTGCAGTTATTATGGCCTGTAGTTAAAAGCAGACTTCAAATGAGGCAGCATGGTTCAGGTGTTAGATAGGCAGCAAGAAAGAAAACAGAAAGAGCAGGTGAAAATGCTTTCACCATGCCCTGAGAAAAGGAGCAAAATACACTTGCAATCCTCTCTTGGCCTAGACTAAAGAACAGAGAAGCCTTAGCCATTGCAACCACATAGACAACTAATTTCTTTCTTAATCCAAATCTCAGGTTTGTGCCTATCCATTGGGAATTCGGGGGCTTATTACAGCTTTTTTGGTGTAGTGATTTTTGTGCCAGTAAAACCACTGATTTTTACTAACAGATCAGTGCAAAGGTGATGCACAGGCTAGAGAGCTTGGCATCTCAACCAGCCTGGGGAGCACATCTCCATTACAAGTCACTGTAACAGCAGAATCCAAGTGTTTTTCTACAACTCTCATCAAACAAAAGCCTTCGTTGGTCTGAACAACCTCAGACTGCTGTATCCAGGCAGAATAAAATTTTCCGGGGAGCCTTCATCAGGCTCTTGACATAACCTTGTCATATTTGTAGAGCCCGCAGACTTTGAGGCAAGACACAAAGTGAGACAAGGTATCACTAATACTTCCATTGTAACAGCTTCTTTGCCAGTAATTTAGGTGAGAAGTTAAGGCATGAGGAAAATATTTTTGGTATGGGATCCAGAAGCACGAAGGTCTTAAATTTTGTTTATATAAAACATGCCATTTCAATTGTAAGAATATAGTTACATTCCCTTACTAACTACCAGTGCACAGATCCAATTCTTTGCCTCACAGGTGCCTGGAGCTGGAAGACAGTGGCCTCTAGCTCGGGAACCGTGAGTGTCTCCTGGTCGGCAGTGCCCGGTCAGCAGCTGCTTCCCCCGCTCCGGGCTCCGCTGTCCTCCCCCGCTCCCGGTTTCCCCGTCCGGATTCCGGTCCCCTCTCCCCTGGCTCACGTTCCCCGCCCGGATCCCGGTTCTCTGCCCGGCTCGCGTTCGCCCCACAACTCCCGCTTCCCGCCGCCGTCGGCCGGGTTCTCGGCTTCCCCCAGGCTCTCCCTAGGCCCCCGTTTCCACTCCCCGCCACCCGCGGAGCTCCCAGCGCCTTTCGCCCGCCGCCTCCTGTNGCCTCCCGGTTCCCGTTTCCCCTCCGGCTCCAGTTCCCCCCGGCCCCGGCGCTCACTTTCCACCCAGTTCCCGGCGCCCCCCTTTTCCCGTTCCCGCTCCCCCACACGCGGCGCCCACCCAGCCACTTCCGGGATGGCGCGCGGACGCCGCGGCTCCGGGGCCTCCCTCAAAGGGGCAGGGGCGTGGGGCGGCCGGCAGGGGGCGCTGTGCGCCCGTTAACGCCTCGTGCCTGCCCTCATTGCCTGCTCCGGCTGTGACGGACACGCGTTGTCCCCAGCGTGTCCTCACCCCTCGGGATGGACACCCAGGCATTCTCAGCGTCTCCCCAGCCCTCGGGATGAACACGTCGAAGTTCCCGGCCCTCGGGATGGACACGCTGGTGTTTCCAGCCCTCAGGCTATTTTTCGCTCTTAAATCACCGTGAGCTCAGCCAGAGGTGAGAGGCATGCTCAGCACGGAGGTGTGGCTCCTTGGGCATCACCTCTGTGAACTGGGCAGTTGATACTGCTATGAGATACAAGGTCATGTTTAGCCACAAAACTTGGGTGGGGGAAGTTTTTTGAAAGCAGCTTCTACTCAGGGACTGGCTGTAGTGGAAACTTGGCATTCTCAGTGGAATATGCAAAATTTAATAGCAGTGATAAAAAGACAAGGTGATTGATGAAACCTGTCACGAAAAGAAGTTCCTTTCTTTTAATTTTTGCCCTCCTCAGCATGTTTGCTTTCATCAGCTTCCAAAGGCTTATATTGCTTGGTGCCTCTGACATCAGCAAGTTTCAGGTTGGCTTAGTTTCTTCAGCCAAGTTAATCTCCACATGCTTTTCCTGAGTTACCCATCTGACATCTTCAGAGTATTTTGGACGAATTGTGCTCATAGCTGAGAAAAGTAGGGATTTCAGAATTGAATTGAAAAACACGTTCTGAAGAAAGGAGGTTCCAGATGCTATGAGCCACTCTCGGGAAGTCTGGTAGCCATAGGACAAACCATAGAGCACAATGAAGAAGGATGAAAGCACAGTTATGGTCAGAACCAATCCCCAGGCCACACAGAAACACCACCAGCACAGCAAGGGCTCAGTGTCCGGGATCTTGCGAAGCTGCCTGATGGTAGTGCTTAGTCTCCTTACTTGGGAAAAGATGCCCCCTTCTGCAAAACCGGGACTTGACTTCTGGGACTTTTTACCCTTTTGAGGGGAATTCACAGGTATGGTCTCCTCCTCTGTCTCAATTACATTTGCATCTTTTTCAGATATTATGCAATTATTCCAGTACCTAGAATCTACCTTTGGGTACATCTTAGTCACAACAGGAGGAGGGTCCTTCTGGGAATACTTAAATAAGGCAATTATTAACATTTCCACGGGGAGGGTAAGCAAAGCACATTCAATTCCTACTGCTATTGATCTCAAATACCTCAGGTATATTGGAGCTTCTTCATCCTTTTCAGCATTAAAGAACATAATGTTAACAAGCAAGGTGAATAATAATACTGCTAAAAACGTAGACAACCTTTGGAACCTGGTGAAAGCCCCAGCGATAACAGGAGCAAAAATTGAGAGCCATAGGTGGTACTCTGTCAGTCTCCTGTTAAAATTAATAAGAAAATAGTCGAATTTGGGTAGAGGTGTCTGGGAGTCTATGGCAGAAAATTTCCAGTCTTGGAAAGGTTTGTTCTTCTCAACGAAAAGCCATTTTCTGCACATAAAGAACCAGGCCTTCCTGGTGGACATGTTCTCAACTTCAGCTCTGCTTAAGAACCAGGTTGGAGATGTGGCCTCGTTATTGAGCCTGACCCTGAAGGAACGAATATCTCCCAACTCTTTTGCAGTAGTTATCAGAAAGCAATCAATGCTTCCCCGTTGGAAAGCTGGAGAAGGATGATGCCATAGACAACGGAATTTACTCCTGCCCTGCTGACCGATGAGCTGCAGAAAGACCTCTACATTGGTCCCAGCATTCCAGCGACTGCCTGTGTACAAAGTGACCAAAAAGCTCCCTGCATCAGAGGCCTCATTGTCTGGCAGAACGATAATGTACTTGATCTCCTTCTCAACCCTGTCTCTTCTTATGGCCCAGCAGCACAAAAGTAAGTAGACAGCAAAAATAGAGAGCACTGTTATGAGCGTCAGTGGGTTTTTAGGTATGTCTGCTATCAGGTTTCTCCCCAGATCTACTGTGTTGGGAAGAACTACTACTTTGGCTGCCAGGAACTTGATGTTGGGTGCAGGAAGGGCTGACAGACTCCTGCGATTCCGCTTGGAGTCACAAACACAGTGTACCTTCTGCCAGTTGGTCAAGGAGCCAACCCTGCATATGTCTTTGCTCCACTGACTTCTAACCCCATCCAGAAATAGGCAGTGGTCATTAAAAATGTATATGCCCACCACTTTCCGGTTTGGGTACCTTAAGATATAGCGCGTCTCCAAGACAATGGAGATGTTCTGAGCGTCTATGCCATTTTTCTGCACTATGGTTCTCAGCAGGGACTGTGGGAGACAGACAATATAGGGACCTGTAATTCTACAGTCAGCAATGCCTGTCACATTTCCACTTGCAACTGTTGGCATGTTGTGAAAAGCAGCAAACGAGGCCACGGGCTGAGCGTGAGTGAGATTGGTACCTGTAAATATCAGCACCTTGAAAGTAGCTTTTAATTTTGTCATGATCTGGAAGTATATGCTCGTGGTAGTTTTATTGACCTCAAAACTAAATCCTCCAGTTGTGTAAGCTTGTGTTTTATCAGGTCCCATTACTAAACGAAAAGTTGCAAGTCCACCTTTCCTGGCAAGAAAAATGTCGGCTCTTTCAGGCGAGACTGGATGTAGATCCCCATTAGCCTTAGTCTCTACCATTTTAAAC
Organism: Pachycephala philippinensis; assembly: GCA_013397055.1. Taxonomy (NCBI): domain Eukaryota; kingdom Metazoa; phylum Chordata; class Aves; order Passeriformes; genus Pachycephala; species Pachycephala philippinensis. The sequence continues at coordinate 588,858 of VWZT01009981.1, forward strand.
CCCAAGACCATTGATATGATATCTGATGTGTAACCTAACCAAGGGAAGGGGCTCTCATCAAACTCAAAAATGGCAGTCGAAAACACAGTATCCTGGGTCAATCCTGAACCATCTCCTTTTCTCATTGTTGGAAAAAAGCAGTTATGGCAGGTATATGTGGCAGGCAAAGTACTTGTAATGTTCCAGGCTTCATTTTTCTTCAGAGTGATATTCCAGTGTCCTGTTTCCATTAGAGTGTCTATTTCTCCAGGGACTTTTCCCCAGAAAACTATATCTGTTATACCTTCCATGATGGAGAAAACATGTTGAATTCCATCTGCACTGACATTCTTGAGACGCAGAAGATCAGCTCTCAGGATGTTGGACAAGCATCTTAGTATTCCACTGGTCTGAATTTCTGCTTCCTCAGACCAATGGACCTGACTCCTCTGTCTCTTCAGAGTTACTGTTACTTCTGTCAGTTTCCCAATGGCAAGGTCTAGTGACCTAACATTCATTTTCTCAACTGCCTCTGTGACTTCAGAAAGAACAGCCACTACTTGGTTGACTTCCATGATGCTAGTTACTGAAATATTCAAGACTGTTTTAACCACGGTTTCCCGAAGCTGAGCCTGAGGGAGCTGGACAGTTGGTGTGTCTTTAACATAGTTCAAGAGTGAGGCTGCAAGATAAGCCAAATAACCAGCTCTAAGACGATCCCCAGTCTGCTGAGCAGATGTCGATGCGCTTAAACGGTTTGCTGAGGCCACCAGTTCACGAAACACAGCTGAAAGGGATTGAGTTTTAAGTGGGTTCCTTACATAGGCACGTAAACTCACCTGGGTAAATGCCCCGAGGGAATCACGGACTTGAACGTAAAGTGTCAAAGTGTACCTGCGAGAGGGCACTCCAATTGGGAGAAAAGACGGAGGAGTTTTAGGCTCAGAACCAAAGTACAGAATTGTGCCAAATGTGTTTTCCACCACAGAAGTTACTGTGGTAGTTTGGGGTACATCAGAAGCTACAATCACTTTATATGTCAGAGGTAAATGGCTGTCAAAAAATCCTTTACACTTAACAACAAATTTTGTCAGAAAGGCTATACCATGGCGTGGGCTGATGTTACACCTGCCGGCCCGAGGTGGAGTATTTACCGCAAAGGGTTTTCTTTCGGATGAGGTCCTACCATCCCAGGTAGTTACTCTTACGTGAAGTACATAGGAGTGATATGCAGGGTTTGTGAAAGTCAGAGCATGTATAGATATATAAGCCCCAGACCTCCCCGTTGATGTTTTGGATGCCCAATCAAAATGAATTTCTTTAGAGGTGTCTGAAAAAAGGGACCAGTAGTATAGCGGCTTGTTTCTTGGTTGACAGTTTGAGCATTTTCCAGACATGACAAATCTCTCTGTTGGAATTAAAGAGCTACCACAGTTTTCAAGGCATTTCACGTCCAGAATGAGTGGGGGGCCAGGATCCACCTCTACAACTTGATCAGCATAAGCCTTCCTTCTGCCCTTTTGAATCATGAGGCGAAAATAGTATAAGGTGCTACCTGGGAGGGATTCTGGTGGTATTGTTTGAATGGGACCTGAGGGTGTTATCCATCTCAAATCTTTCTGCAATGGATGGCATCTGTTTTTCAGGCTGAATTTCATGGTTTGATAGTCTGCTGAGTCTTTAGTGCAGTACCAAGTAAATATGAGTGGTCCTTCCTGTGAATCAGGATCAGAGGATTCAGAGCCATCAAGAGTCCAGCTCTCAGAAAAACCCACTGTGCGGACTGAGCCTCCTGAAATATTTGCCACTAGATCAGCTCTCTCAATCTGAACAAAAATCGTATCATAGGCCTTGAGGACTATTGTGGTCCTAATTGGGACTACCTCAGCAGTGAAATAAAACAGATATAACCCATAATCTAAAGTATTACTGGGAACAGTTAAATGTATCATGTCTATGCCAAACATTTCAGAAGTGTCTACTGGATGTGCCCAGTCCGGCTCAGTTTTTGTGTCCTTAGCAGGATAGACTCGCCAAAAGGGTTTGATAGATATGCCAGTGTAGCAGTCTACGTCCAACCTGACAAAGAGGTAAAAAGATAATGCCCTTTTCTTGTACAAGATGTGGGATCTGCGGTCAGGTCTCTGAATCCAACACCTGCTTATCTTACACTCTTTTTTCTCACAAACCACTGGTGCTTCTATGGTTTTTGCAGTATGGTTGTTGACCCTGACGCTTAAAAGAGCTGGTGTAGGTGCACTGCTGGTGCAGTTCACTTTTGCCACAAACCCCGTGTATTTCTCTGCATCAAAGGGTAAAGCAGAGCGACGGACAAAACGCGTGGCATTTTTTATGTGGTCGTTGTATGTGTATGTGCTACTCTGCACAATATGGTCTTTTTTTGTGCCAAAAAGCTGCAGATAGAAGGTCCACTCGCATTGTAACATCGGATGTTGTGCAGGGATAAACCACACTAAATAACTAAAGTTCTGCAGAAAAGAAGGACGGCCACTGCTGAAAACATGGATGTCAAGGTCTCTTTCTGCCAGAGACCTAATCAAAGCCCTCTTCTGATTCATATAAAGGTACATTTTGAACTTGTACCACTGTAAGGCCACAAACTCTATGGTGAGTAAGTAGGAGAGCTCCTTGTGTTGGTAGAACACAGTGCGTGTGTTAGGGCGATCTATGGAAATAGTGCTGTTGTTATCTTTAGATGTGTAAAATGTACCCTGATTGTACCTGAAAATGTAAACGCTGCTGTTGGTCTTCCCTGGACAAATGTTGACATGGATGGGAGTTTCTTTGCCAGCAGTTAAGCACAGGGTACAATTGAGCAGGTGCAGTTCCCCCATCAATTCCCCAAACCTCTTTCCATCAACATGGAAGTAAATGCTGGCCACCACTATCTCATCCAGACTCTGAGGTGTAGAAATGGCACAGAAGTTGCTCTGCAGCGTAAATGAACTGTAGGAGCAGAGCCAACCTCCTATACCTTGTGTGTCCACCAGTCTGTAGGCAAGTGTATTCTGGGTAAGGGGCTGAAGCCACCAGGATAAGCTGAGGGGCTGCTGAGGAACACTAAGGAGCTTGGAGCTGATACTGAGGACATGCAGCAAGTCAGGTTCCACCTTGAGAGAGAGGTTGAGGCTTATGTGAGGCATCTGCTCGATACTGACCAAAGCAACGTGGATCCCAGGGTGCCTGTAGCGCACAGTCAAGCGGTAGCTGTAGTAGGTGGCACAGGTCTGTTGCAACTCAACTGTTGGGTAGACAGCAGGCGATGGTGTGTCCTGGTGCTCACTGCTGGGAAGGAGAAGCGTCGAGGGGACGCCTCCCTGGCTGCTGAAGCGGTACTGCCAGCCAGCACTCTTGAGGCGTGCACACAAGCCCAGCTCCACCGGCTGCCACACGTGGATTACGTGTGTCTGCGGCCAAAGCACGAACAGCCGCATATCCTGCCCCGAGATCTCGACGCTCACGTTGAGGTGAAAGCATTCGGGTGCAGCGCAGGAGGCAGACGAGCACTGCACTGTAAGAAGGCTGGAGGCCCCGGGTGAGGGAGCTTGTCCTGTCTGCAGCACCACCTGGCCTGACCAGCGTGAGATGTTCCTCACAGAGGCCGAGTTCAGGTACCAGAGGCAGCAAGGTGGGGATGGTGGCTGCCCCTCCTCCCCCTCTGGCTCAGGCCCTGCTCCTGGGGCGGGCTGGTAATGCAGGGTCACGGTGCTGTTCCACAGGCACGACACCCTGTGCTCGTTGTCCTGCCGCTGGAAGACTTGGCCGTGAGAGCCCGGGCAGCTGACCCGCAGGGGTGACGGCTGGAGACGGACAGGGGACGCCGCCGAGCTCCGGCGGCAGCAGGCGAGCAGCTGCAGGAGGAGAAGGAGGAGCGCGGCCATCGCGGCCAGAGGGGACTGGGCGGAGGACGCGCGGCCTCCCGGGCGCGGCTCGTTGGGGTGGCCCAACGGCTGGGACAGCAGCCCGAGAGCACCGGAGCCTCCTCCGGCCGGCAGCCGGTGAGAACACTATTTAACCTGGGACACCGCGGGCCGGAGGTGGGTCCGGAGAAGCAAAGATTTGGGGGCCAATAATCGCCACTCCACTCCCGCGGCCGGCCCTCACCGGCGGCGCGAGGGCTCCGCGCGCACCCGGCACCCACCGCCCGCAGCTCGCGCCGGTGGCGGCCCCGCCCCCTTGGCCCCGCCCCCGCTCGCGTTGAGGCCGCGGAGCCTCGGGATTGCTGAGGGACCAT
>VWZT01009981.1:593140-636288 GCA_013397055.1 Pachycephala philippinensis
GAGGAGTTGGCAGGGTGAGGGACTACAAGGTGAGGGCAGGGCCGGGGGGCTGTGAGGGGACGGCAGGGTGAGGGGTTGCGGGAGGAGGACACCGCTGAGGCGCTGAGCCAGCGCGGCTCGGCCCTGCCCGTGCCCTGCGCCCGGGGGCGGCCGGTGGCCTCCGTGGGGGTCGCGGGGGCTGCCGGCGGGCTTTGGGCTGTGGCGGCGAGGAGCTGAGCCGGGCTCGCAGTGGCTGGAGCTCACCCTCGTACACTCGGGTGGGTTTCGGAGGAGGGGAGCTGCTGTTGGGATCTGGAAATGGGGAAGGGTCGCTGCACCCGTCCCTTCCGCTGGGGAAGCAGATCCATGTCTGAGCATCTCTGGGTCTTGTTTCCGGCACAGGAGTCCCACAGCACCCACCTGCCCTTTCCGTGGGCCTCAGAAGTGGGTCAGGCCTTCGATTAACTCTAAATCAGCCTCGGGTCGAAGGGTGTGATCTATAGGAGCTGCTTACTGATTAGTCATTTGTATGCTCTCTTTCTGATAAACTCCTTTTATGGTTGTGTTTTGGTTAATTAGGCAGCGGCAGATTAAAACAAAGTCTTGAAGATTGCGTGTGACAGGTGCATGATTGACAGAGCTCTGGGGATCCGTCATGCAAGGAATACAGGAGGTGCCAACTGCAGCCCACAGAGAGCACAATTCTCAGAGCCAGCTAAGATTCTAGCAGAGAAAAAAAATACAAATAAACAATCACCTGATCTCATGACTGAACTCTAATCTCAGAGCAGGGGAAAGGGCAAGGCTTTGGTCTCACCAAGAAGCAGTGAGAAGAGCAAAAGCCATGATTCTCTAATGCAAGAGGCATCACAGAGAAGACTCTTGGAGTTAGAGAGAGGATTGTGGGAGATCAGTGTAAGAGAACCCAAAGGCAGCCTCTGTGGGAAGGGGAACTGATAATTGCCTTACAGACTCTTGAGCCTGATTTTTGCCCACACACACTTCCTCCTGGATTTCTTCAGTCACCTGATACCTGACTAGAGAGAAGCCCCAGGACCTCAGTGTCCCAAGTAGTCTGGGCAGGACCCCATATGTACGTCCCAGAGGATGGGGGGTGCTGCCTTTTCTGTGGTCCCAGTAGTTCTTTAGTTCTCAGTTGGCAATGACAGATGAGGTTGGAGCACATCTTTTATGTCTCTTAGGAGCCAGCAGCTGCTGTGGGGTGGTTCTTTCCTGTAGCCCATTGTCCTGATGTGCTAGTAGTAGTGGCAGAGAGTAGTGCCAGAGAAGTGGCATCCCTGATATGACACAGCCTTGCTGCCATTCTCCTGTTGCCAGGATGGGAGTTTTCCAGTGAGGAGTGAGTCAGGTGGGCTGTAGCCATAGCAGGACAGAGGCTTTCCAGAGTGGCTGGAAATAGCACATACCTCAGCTAGATCAGCAGTGTCCTTAGTGATGGGTGCAGGCCCATTTTCCACTAACCCTTGTTCTGCTGGTTTGTTCTGGTGCTCACACACAGACTTTTCCATTCTTGTGAATCAGCATCAGGTCCCCTCAGAATGGGACATCATTTTCTGCTTGGCAAGCACCTCAAGCTGTTGTGTAAAACAGTAAAACAGGCAGTGATGCAGAGACCTGCTCCAAAAGAAGCTTGTTTTTGATGACTGACTTTGAAGGTGGCTCCTGGCCTACTTTGCAGGGCACCATGGAAGATAGCCTGTAAGTAGCAAGCCTAACCTTGCTACCTGCTTGACTTTTCTCTTTATTCTTTTTATGGATGATAAATGACTTAGAGAATAAAAATTTTCAGCTCCCCCAAGGTTGTGGAATAGAGCTTAAAGACTTAAATGCAAAAAAAGATAAAGGGATTTAAAGGTATGCACACAGGATGATAAACATGGCTGGAACCAGTGGAGAAACAGATAAGAAGGAATACAGTGGTTTTTTAGCAAGTTATGTAACACAGAAACAACAGCACATGCCCAAAGAAAAAGTTTGAGGAAAGGTTGCCTTTAATATTGAAGCATTCGGTGAATAGGACCACCAGAGACCCCTTTTTATGACTCTCCAGGACCATAAAAGAACTTCCAGTAGGAGGAAGATGCATGCAATTTTCGTTCTAGGAATTAGTTCTGTGTATTAGATAAGAAGCACATTTTAATGAATATGTATGATTATGATGGATAAAGACCTTGTTGCAAAGTCTCACCACACCCACAGAACGAGGAGAGTGTGTCCTGTGCAGATAAAGAATGCCTGCTTTCTAATGCTTCAGATTGTGTTAGGAAGTTTATTCCGGCCAATTTCGGTATCATGGATATAGTATGAATTGTAAAGAAAATGTGTAATTTTAGATTCAGGTCTAGGCTTTCAGGCATGTAATTTGAAGACTCAATTGCTTTAGCTGTTGGAATGTGAACCTTTAATCCAATCACAGCGGGAAAGCTTTAGGATATATTAACAAAGTTGTCTTTGCCTGGTTAGTTAAAAATTTTGACAGATTATTATAGCTAGGAAGTGCGTTAAAATGTAAAATGAGAGGAGCTGAATTCTTGCAGCATCAGGAAGGACTAAGCCCCCATTAGGAGAAGTCTGAATTAGCTTGCCCCAGGTCTGTTTTTATAATATATGTCTATCCTCTATGTTCTGTGTACTGCATTAAAGTAATGCTGAAGTGATTGGGGCAGCTTCTCCAATGAACTCTGCTTGTTTTCCAGCAGCCATCCAGGAGATGATGTGCCTCAGTCATGTTGTGTTACAAGAAACTGCGGCAGCCCAATTCTGTTTTGCTTTTTAGCTGTATCCATTGCCCATGTTCTTATTTTTGTCAGGCTTGTGTATAAATCTGTGATCTAAATTTTCAGCTAGTTAACTCCAGAGACTTAGTGGATTTGCTCTGCCAGGCTGTTTGGTCTGCAAGTTGATTCAGAAGAACATCATTGTTTATAGAAGATTATAGATTTATAGGTTATAGGAGAACAGGGTTTTATTTTACCATGTCTCCACTTCACATGAGGTGTGCCTGTAGCAGAGGAACTCACCAACAGCTGTAATGAATTCAGAATGGCGCTGTCATTATGAGATGGGCAACCCATCGAGATCTTCTGTTACACTTGGTAATTGTTGGCTTCTTTAGTCTCAGTACTAGCTCCGACTAATTGGGTCTTGGATGTAACTACAACTGAACAAAAGGTTTGTTTCTGCCTCACACTGTCCTTCCAACTTTTCTTTTTAAAAATGATGAAAATATCAGAACAGTGTCAGTTTGAACATCTGTCGGTGTAGCCTGGAAGATGAGGGTATAAAAGGAGCACATTTGTGTTTGTTTATTGTGCAGGCCTGGCAGGATGCTGGACTTGTCCTGTCCACAACCAGCAATGAAGCCTGTAAGCTCTTCGATGCTGTGCTGACACAGGTATGACCGAAAAGTATAAGAAAATGTGATTTGTAGGGACTTGTGTGTGAAACACTCTTTACTGCAGTTGATATTTAAATTTCTTATCAGCTGGGAGAGCCTCAGAATCAGGCTGCCACAGGAATTCAGCCTTTAGCTGGCAGCAGGAAACCCTTTTGGCAGAGGGCTGTGCCAGATGCTGCAGCTGTGGTGAAAACCTCAGCCAGTGGTGTGCTCATTCCACGTGATACCAGCAAATCAGCCAGTTGACATAAACCACATAGAAATCCAGGGTAATTGGTTCAGCTGGTGACTGAACTGTATTAAACCCCAGTTTTTCTGTTTTTCTACTACATTAAACCTACCTGAATGCTACATTTGTCTTTTAGTCATTTGCCTTGCTTTTGAATTTTAAATGTCTGTGAGAACAAAAAGAAGTCCAGTATCATAGAGGATTTTTCGACCCTCTCTTGCTCTGTCTCTGTTACAGTATGCGACTTGGACCAATAATGAGAGCCTTGGAGGTATTGAGGGATGTCTCTCCAAGCTAAAAGCAGCAGATCCAAACTTTAGTGAGTATAATCTTTGATTCTGAGCATGGAAAGTGCTGGGTTAATGCCTGTTGTCTTGGTTTTTAACTGACATTTTTATGCAAGGGCAAGGTGATAATTTATAGAATTCTGTAAAACTTCCACAAAATCTAGAGTAGACAGAATGCTTTTGTGTGTTGGTTTTTTTTTCTTTTTATTTCACATAATATTTAAGTAGCTGTCATGAAAACCTTCTGAGAACTTTAGGCTTCGGAGAATTCCTGGACCCCTGTGTCCACAAGTCAGTTTTGTTGAAAATACTCAGCTCCTCTGGTGTTTTGTGGAGCTGAAGGCGCTGCTGTGAGCTCAGCTGGTGCTGTGCTGTTTCCTGCAGTAATGGGACATGTCATTGCCAATGGCTTGGAGCTGATTGGCACTGGAAGGACTGTGAGACTCGACAAGGAGCTGGACCGTGCTGTGAGAGCCATGGTGGCACTTTCCGAGTCACAGCCACTGACGGAGCGGGAGAGGCTTCATGTGTCAGCGTTGGACGTGTTTGCCAGGGGGTGCGTCCTCTGTCACTCTGCTTGAGGGACTGTGAAGAATTCCCTTTGTCTACTGCAGGCAGAAGTGAAGGTTGGAAGTAGTGGTATGTGATGTTAGCTGACCTCTAGCAAAGGATCGGGGTGAGATGTCACGGATTGTTCCCGAATTTCTCTCTCCACTCTAAGTGCCGTGTCTAGCTGGTGAGCAGCACTGTAGGAGGTAAAGTGCTCTATTGCCACCACTTCCTAGCATTAAGCACTCCATGTTTTAAATCTGCCACAGGTCCATCAGTGTGGTTTAGAACTAGGAAATGAAGTACTTGGCTACAGTAGGGTCCAGACTCAGATGCACAGAAAGAAAGTTATAGACTTCTCTCTATTGTCTCCCTATGTCAAAACCTATTTCCTCTGTAAAACAGGGACATAAGAGTGTCACAAATGCTGTAGAGGCTCACTGCTTCATTCCATATGATAAATCTATATGAACTGCAGAATGTATGGGCTAATGATTCACTTCCATTATTTGTCATTCATTATCAAACAAATGGGCGAGGATGGGTTTGCCTCACATCTCAGCAAAGGAAATGAGTAAGCTACTGAAGCCCTGCCACTGGGTTTGATTCCCAAAAAAGGAGAGAGAAGGCGCCTTTGCACATACGAAGTTCCATTAATTATGGTGGGTCCCTGTAGGAACTACTCAGCCCTGGAGTAAAATTTTTAGATTTATGGTTTAAGGTTGTTTTATTTTCCTTGTGTGTTACAGTGATTTGGTGTAACCCAAGACCATTTCTTTCATACGATTTCTCAGAAGGTGCCAAATGAAGATAATGCCATTATTAGCTTAGAAAAGACTAAAAAATTCCTTCAAGGGAAAAAATGAGTAATTTGATGCTGAATTTTCTATTTTTCAGCATAGTTTGAGTTCAGGACTAACAGTAGGGGCAGGCATGTGTGCCTTATTTCAGCGATGGAAATAATTTTTTATTTCTAGCCAACTTCCAAAAGCTTGTGATCTATGGGAGCAGATTCTGCAGAGCCACCCAACTGACCTGCTAGCCCTCAAATTTTCCCATGACACTTATTTCTACCTGGGATATCAACGTCAGATGCGAGATTCTGTTGCCCGTGTTTATCCTTTCTGGACATGTGATGTTCCACTGAGCAGGTGGGTCATGCTTCATTTGGAAATTGCTCTTTACCTGGTGTGCATGTACTACGTGGTTTTTAAGTTCAGACTTACAAGTTCAGGATCTCTTGGAAACAGACATGTAGACAAAAATCAAGAGTCTAGAAGTTAATCAGACTTGACCACAGATAGATCATGTCTCCAGTATCCCTCGGCATTGTTGTTGAGAGATTTTTCTTAAGTGAGCTGTGTCTCACTGCTGTCAAATATAGCACATGGTGTGTAACACACAGGATAAAATCATGTCCTCACTCAGGACAGTGGCAAAATGTCTTCATTTCTTCCAAAAAGATGCTATTCATCTTGATCCACTAAATAAGTCAGGTGCACATAACATCCCTAATTTTCCTTTATGTTGATCCTTTATGGCTTAATGGGGATGATTTACAACCAGTTTTAAAGGGCCACTTCATGTAAAAGTACCCTCCTGTGGTTTTGTGGGCACTGGGGAAAACGTAGAAGGTTGCCTTTGAGATGCTCAGATAACTTTGGTGACAGCAGTGTCTTGCTTCCAGCCTTTTAATTCTGCATCTTGCAGCTGTTACAGAGATCAGCAGCTGGTTCTGTGTAGCTGGTGATTCCATCTCATCCAGAGATGGAGATGTCCATTCTGATGTGCATCTTGTCACTGTTTCTCATGCTGGTGTCTCTGGGTCACTCATTTCCTCCAAGAATTAGCTTAGTAGTTCTGTATCCTGTAAGCTTGAACCCTTGTTGTAAATTGCACTGCAAGGACTTTTTTGAGTTAAATGCAATTTCTAGTATGTTTTTTCAGTCCTGGATTAAACCTAGTTATAAATGGATGATGTGCTGTTTTTCTTCCTTTTGTTAGCTATGTGAAGGGCTACTACTCTTTTGGACTCGTGGAAACAAACCTTTTTGACCGTGCTGAGAAGGTTGCCCGTGAGGTAAACCGCCTGCTGTTGGTCCTAAAAGGCTTGAGAATTTTCAGATAGGGTGGTGGTTTCTGCCAGTTGTTAGTCAAAGTTGTTAGTTAAGGAGATAAAGCTTAACGGAGAAATGCTCACAGAGCTTTGTGAGACTTGTTGATAACTATTCTCACATTGCTGCCTCACCAAGGCTCACCTGGACTGTATTTCCCTCGCTTGCTTATGAATGTGCCCTGACAGATGGGGTCAGAACACCCCTATAAAATCCATACATCAGCCCATCTGCTGCTTCCCACATGTATGGTTGGCTGTTTACTCCTATTAAAGAATGTTGGATTGTCTTGACATACTCTGCTATTGACAATCCATCCTGTTTGGCTTCCCGCTCCCTTTTTTCCTAGATGCTTGCTCCTGGATTATTGAACAGTCGACTGTACAATGATCCTGGGGATCAATATTAGCCAGCCCATTTTCCTTTCTATGGAGACAGTAATTATACTTGACTTTCTCCAGTCCTCAGGATTATCCCTGTCCTCTCGGACATAATTAATCTCTAATGGGTGTTCTTGACAAAACTTCTGTTACATCAAATTGCTGGAAGTGACAATAGAGACTAAACCCTAAAACTTAACCTTACTAGGTTTATTACTAACTTTGCAAAATGCCAAAAGCCTAGTGGGAGTTGTTGGGCCAAGGAAGAGGAATTGGCTGAATACTCAGAGCTGGCCATTTTTTGGAAAAGAAATAGTTGTCTGCAAGGCACTATATCATGGAGCATATTGTGCCTGTGCATGCAGCTCTTTCATTGATGCATGTCTGTGAAATAGATGTCATTTCACAGTCATCATCAAAGCCTGCGTTTTAAAGTGTTTTGCAGGTGTTCATCTCCCTGCAGCAGAAGCTGGGAAGTGAAGTCAGCCAAGAAACATTCTCTTCCTTTTCTGTCCAAATCAGACTTCTGGGCTGTGGTTAGTTGGAGTGGTACAAGGACATACTGAACATGCAGCAAGTAAAAAGTAGTCTCTTGTTTCTAGATAAGCAGTGATAAATGTCTGTATTTGCAAGTTTGTAAGGATCATAATGTTTTCCTGTTTTTCACTCATAGGCTTTGGCTATAAATCAGACAGATGCATGGTCTGTCCATACTATAGCTCACGTAAATGAAATGAAAGCAGAGGTGGAGAAGGGCTTAGAATTCATGAAGGAAACAGAAAAGAACTGGAAGGTAAACATTTTTGTGGTGTCTCTGAGAAAGCTCCTTTTACGTTATCTTTAATTCCTGCAGCCAACTTCTTGACTCCTCTGCCTGCAATTCCTTCATATCTGCAGACCCGTTACAAGCAATGCAGAGTTTGCATATTAGAGGAAATCCTCTCTTGAGGTGCTGCTACTCTCCATGCAGCTTTTTAAGCAAGAGGCTGGAAGAAGTGGCATGTTATGAGGGACATGACTGTCCCTATTTGTGATTTATTGTGTGGTTATAAAAGTAAAGTGACCAAGCTTTCACAAGCTGTTTCACAAGCTCTTTCACAAGCTTTTTACTTAGGCTGAGGTGAGCACTGACAGTCAGTTGAAGGACCTGGCTAAATCTCCTCATGGGACCTAAGATGAGGTGGAAAATGACACAGTCAAATCAGATGTTTCAAAACACTAAAATACTTGTTTGCTTCTGGATGGGGAGGGAATTTTAAGAACAACAGGAAAGAGAAATTATACTCTTACCTCTTTTCTAGTGTACTAATTACTTTCTGGTGTATCAGTTACCTTATATATCCAACATGTTTGATACCATCTTTCGGAGTATTGAACAGGTTAATTAGTCTGCCGTGGTCCTTTGCTGTAAATGAAGCTTCATTTTCTGTTTGACAGCATTTTCCCAGTGATTAAGTCTGTTATATTCAGAGCAGAGGGCTGTGAGGTTTGCATTTGCTAGAACCCACAAGAGTCTATTTTAGAGTCATCTGAGCTGACTGTTCCGCCTCACCCAAAGAACAGGATGGGATCGTGAGACTAGAAAGGCTGTTTTTGTGCTTGTTTTATTTTTTAAGTTAAGCATTCAGATATTGGGCTTGGAAGTGCAGACAGAAAACTCTTGCTTAAAGTTCACACCTGTCACTTCCCAGAAAGCATTTTGTCTTTTAATATGTTAGTTTTAATGAAACAGTGATGTAGAGGATTGACAGTTTGGGTGATACCTTAAAAACCCCAGTCAGTGACTTTTGGATCAATTTTTTCTTTAACTCTTGCTTCTTAAAATAGTTGCATGTCTCTGTGATTCATACTCTTTATCCAAATAAAATCAAGTGCAAGCCGACTTCTCTCTAGCAGTTTAATCTTTTTCAGAGCTCAGATTTAGCAGCAGTGAAAATGTTTTGCTTTATTTAGGCAGGTAATTCTGTGATCTTGTTTGTATGACATTTGGAATGGCAGTATGATATTCAGCTTGATATTATCAGTGTTTATGCCAAACACTTAACCACTTCTGTGGCTCAGTTTTAGTTTGTGATTTAATATTAAACAAGCAAAGATTACCAGAATGTTTATCTTGGCACTGTAAGGCCCTGACATTTATTGCAACCTTCACCTTTGTGCTTCCTGAAAGTGGGTGTTACAGTTGTCAGTATGACAATAAAGATTTTTCCACTTGTGAGATCATTAAGTTTAACTACAGAACCAGGAGGAGAGGGGTGAACCCTTCTGGTATTTCAATTTTCACCAAGGGATTATGGAACTATATTTCTGTTTGTCTATTTTTAATGCATTCACAAAAATGAACTGCAATTGCCTTGAACTGCAGGCTAGAGAAGAGGTTTTGAAGTTCTGGTGCCAGCTGGAAGGGACAGTGTGAAGCTGGTGCAGTCCAGCAAAAATTCATCTCACCTGATGAGCTGCCAGTGTGTTTGGCATCTAGTGCAGCTTCTGGAGCTTGTAGTAAAACTTGTTTAAAATGTGATTCCTCTTTGTCTGAGGTAGGTTATAGATGGCTGGGATGAATGGCCCTCATAACGCCTCCAAATCCTCTTCTCTCCACTGTCTGGCCAGGTTACTTCAGACAAGATGACTAAATTTTAGATGAGACAAATCTTACTCTTGTTATAAATGTGGATTAAAAAAAAATTAAAAAAAAGGTGCTGCAGAAAGGTGAATTCTGAGACATCCAAGTGAAGCTCTTCTCTGGAAAATCATGTGGGGGAAACCTTGGGTTTGAGGTGTCTTCCTGAATAGCCACAAGGACAAATGTACCAAATGAGAAGGTATCCTGGCAGCTGATTTAAATTTCTTGTCTCTTTTGTGTCTCCCGAAGTACTCAGTTTTGCTGAAGAAGGAAACAGAAATCTGACTAGATAACTTGAAAAGGGAAGTTATTTTGTAAATAATTTCTTTTTTTTTTTTTTCCTCTCCAGAACAGTGACATGCTTGCTTGCCATAATTACTGGCACTGGGCTTTATATTACATTGAAAAGGTATGAGATATTTTCATACATAATGCTTTATGGTCCAGATAGGTCATCTAAAGCTCTTTAAAAGACAGACCTAACATTTACTAGGGGGAGGGTGTCAGCTATTTAAAGGGATGTTTTTATAAAATAGCATGATGCTACATTTACAAAGTGGCATAGTCCTTTATTACAGTTATTTTGAGAATTTTAATTGCATTGGTCAAAAGTTTCAGTACCTTTGTTAGAATGCTGAAATATTGCTGTGAGATTATTGCATGTTTGAAGATCCAACAGTCTCACTAATTACATTTAGTACAGTTATTTGATAGCAACATGAACTTAGATCTCTAATTTTGAGACAAAAATTAACAAAATTCTTACCAAATTCATTACTAATTTTCTGGCTCAAAAATTTACTGACTATAAAAAAGAGGCTGTAAACTCTAAATTGGGTTGCCAATGTTTTTAATTATTGTTACTAATTCTTACTATTGAAAGCCTTTAAAAATGGTTGAAATTTTATCCAGCCTGTCAGAATTTCCTTGGATTTAATGCTTAGCACTCATGGCATTCAGCTTAATAGGGAGATAAATGTGGCATTTTTGAGAAGGCAGCATCCTTTGGCCAGAAAGCAGAGTAATATACAAGGAGCATAGTTCTCAACAGGAGTCCAGTAGTTTATTTATTTTTCCACTTCCTATCTACATAACTTTTTTGAAGGCTACTTAAAACTGTTTTTTCCCCATCTCTTTGCATACGCCATGGGATGCAATTTTTGCAAATGTCCCTGAAAGGAACATTAGAATGAGAGGCAATACCTCGTGGTTCTCCTTCTTGCTTAACTTACGCCAGTATTGGTACTTATTATTAGATGAAACCTCAACATACTGATAATTTTGCCTGTTAAATCCAGGTTTTTCTGCTTTGAATACCTCGAGGTTTCTTTGACTTGGTTTGTTTTGATCAGGCAGTCCTGAAGAGCTGTTACGACATCTGTTAATGTGTTTGTCTCTGGTTGCTGCCAGTCACTGCTGGTTGCTGTGTCTGCATATTAACCACACAGTCCTCCTTTGCTTTTCCAGGGGGAATATGAAGCTGCTTTGACAATTTATGACAATCATGTGAGTAGTGGCCTTTTTTTCTTTACTGAGGTCATGCAAGATCATGATGTGTGCTTTCTTCCTTCTGTGTGAGATTGAAACCTATCACAGTGTGTGGTCTGTGTATAAATATTGTTTACATCTGTTATTCCAGTCTTTGAGGGAAACAACTTCTCAGCAGTTCTGGGCAAAATGCCCCAAGGACTTGAGTGTTACATAGTTTGAGTGCTTGAAAGAGCTGCAGTGGTACTGATTTCCATTCTGTCCACGTTTCTTATTCATGCCTTTTAAAAATATGTAAATTAGTTTTCCTATAAGGTCAAGTCACCTTTACAAAGAACTGGTTTTGCATGGTAGGTAGAAAGTTAACTGTCTGGATTTCAAAACAACCTTTGTAAAATAAGCAGTATCAAATTAGATAACGTAGCACATCTTTGTAAGGATTGTAAAAACACTGCAAGCATTAAGAAAGCTGTTGAGCAGATTTCTACTTACTAACCTTGACCAAGTGAAGTAATATTTATGGCACAGTTTTGGAAAAAATAAAATAATGTGGTGACTCTTCATATTTACTGAGAAAAACAACACATGTAAAGCCAATTTCTGTCATTGCAAATTCCTGTATTCAAGAAAGATGCAGTTAGGACTATTACAAAACAGGTAATTTTGAATTAATAGAAGGATAAAATAATTTAGTGCTGTGAAAATAAGTTTGATAATCTGAGGAAGTTTCCACTAGCACATCACTTGGCCAGCCTGAGAGTACTTGTGATTACAGATTGCTCCCCCGTGCCTGGAAAGTGGAAGCATCCTGGATATAGTTGATAACAGTTCGATGCTGTACAGGCTTCATCTGGAAGGTAGGATATTCTCTGGCCATTCTTTTTTATAACTGTAATTTTCTTTTTCCCTTCCCTTGCCATTCCTGTTGGGGAAGTATTTCAGTGTTATTACACAGCAAGCTCGATCCGTGTTTCAGAAGAAACTTGAGAAAAGCTTCAATGTAAAGTTCCTAATGATGTCCATAAGCTTTATTCTTCCCAAGAGCTTCCATTTTCCATGCCAGTGTGGCATAGCAGTCAGCTCCAGCTAGCATAGGTCACATACTTCTTTGACAAATTCACTTCTATTGTCCCAGGAGGTCTGAGGCTGAGCAATCAAGTGCATAAGCCTCTAAAAACCCATAGCACTTTCTGGATGTAAATTTCCAGTTAGATCCTTTTCTTTCTGTTTTGATCATGATTGAAATAGTTAGTATGGGCGTATTAGCTTCTGGCTTTTTGTACTCTCCTAACTCAGTGGCATTTCCCCTTTTCAAGTCAGTGTTTATACACTGGGGTTCATGGCAGGGGACATGATGGGCAGACAGTATTTTCACACTCTTCTGGTAAAACACTAATGATGCATTGGGGTTTTTATTAAATCCATCTTCTCACTCTGTCTTGTGATTGCTACAGATGGCTCGTGGTGAGCAGTACCTCCAAGACATTATGAGCAAACTCATAATAAAGCCAGAAGCTCACACAATGCAGACTAAAATATTTTAGTTTAAAGTTGCCTTTAAACTCCTGACAGTCAAGAAGCTCTTGGCCCAGATAAGGCAGGCTGCAGCTGAGCATTACTGCTGCATAAATTCTGCCACATTGGGAAATGTTCCCTTGAGTTCAGGAGGAATGCTTTTTATGCTGAGTGACTGAAAGTACACTGCAAAGTCATACTTTTGCATGTGGCAGTGTTATTGAGACAATTATTTTTACTCTTAGGTGTAAAGCTTGGGGACAGGTGGAAGGATCTTCTGGGGGTTACAAAGAAGCACACCAAGGATCACATTCTTCTGTTCAATGATGTGCACTTCTTGATGTCTTCCCTTGGAGCCAAAGACCACAAAACTACTGAGGAGCTTTTAACAACTCTGCAGGAACTTGCCAGGTAAGCAAAGGAATCCCAGCATCAGGTTCAGTAAATAGCCCTCTGAACTTCAGGGCGATGATGTCTGTGGCTTGCTGAAGCTCCAACACGCTCCTCCCTGCCTTAGCATGTCACTGAGACACATCTGGTTTAAGCAGGGCAACGTCCAGTTAGGAGATGCATATCATTATTTATTCTTTGAGTTAATGTCTAGAGGGGTTTCTCATCTTGAGCTGAAATCTTTCATGTTTGAGGTCATGGACACCACTTGAGCAGTTGCTGTCTGTTTCCTTTTAGTGGGGTCACACTAAGCTATGTTACAGACCAGGGGTAAAGTATATTAATAAGAACATTCTACAAGATATGTCAGCTGTCTCTGGTGGATCTTTTCTGCTCTGGTTTAAAAGGTTCTTTAATAACAGAACATTAGTTGGTAATGATATTCTAATGGCTCCTCTTTGATGTGTTGTTCAGTCCATCTGCAGGAAATTAGATTTCAAGTACTACTAAAGTCATAATCTAGAATATTTCACTTTCAAATTAAGTTATTTGAAAAAGTTGAATATTTAAGTACTACATCCAAACAATGAGGGTTTTGTGTTCCCTTAGGTATTAAATGCCTGTAAATTGCCTTGATTTTTTTGAAGGGGTTGGTATACAGATGCTTTAAATGCAATTTCTTCCCCCCACTACACCTTTTTTTTTCTCTGTTTAAGCATCTGTCGCTTCCTTTGCCTTTAAAAAGAAGAACCTGAAATTGTCACTATTTGTTCCTGACTATATGTAGTTTCTAGGAATACTGTAAGTTTTAAGAATAATTATCAAAACAAATAACTTTCAAAGCAAGCTTAAGTATGTCTGATTTAACTAAAGTAGAAAATGGCAAGTATCTTCTATTATTTATTCTTTTATTTATATAAGTATGTCAGTATATATAAAGTATAGAAAACTGCACACCACAGAAGCTTTAATGAACATATATGCTAATGTTCATACATGCTACTTATTCTTTCACCCAGTGCTTCCTTTCACCTACTTTCAGCCTTAATAATACATGTGTACATTTTTAGCTGTAGTTTGAAATATTATGAAGCTTAATTTCATTATTTGAGAAAGCAGGCTGGGAGCTGTAGGGGTTATATTAATGATTGGATTAATTTACATCTATCACAAATATGTAATATATAAATGATACCCCAGAGGCGTATTGTATGTGTTAAGAAAGCAGTGATACAAGCTGGGCACAAACATCAGTCCCATCTGGCTTTGCACCGGTGTTTTTCCCTGGCCTTTGCCGTGGAAAGTTGATGGGAATTTGTCAGGTGTCCCATGGCGCTCTCTGGTGGTTGGTGTCACAGGCTCCTTTTCATGGAAATGCTGGACAAAACGTGTAAATGAGGAATTGTTCCGTCATTTTCATCACTGGCTGTCTCAGGCTGCTTAAAATGAACATCTGTTGTGCACTTTTATCTTTCTAGGATGCCACAGTTTGTTTAAGGAATGGTAAACACGTAGGGCAGTGTTGCCTACTGGATAATGAAGGTTGGCCCAGTGAAAGAAACGGGAAGTTTTGTAACGCTGACTCGAGAAGGAGCTGGCTTACAAGGTCATGACTGAGCTGTGTGCAAGGACTGATGGCCACGTGTGGCCAGACAAAGGACTAGCAGTAGGATGTTCTGGTGGGGTCAGCAGAGGAGAAACTGCAGTTTTCTTACTGTCCTAGCCCAAACTGTTTATTGCAGATGTAGGAGGGGTTGGGCTTGTGCCTTTTGTGGGTATATTCAGGAGAATGAAAACTGATTGCTGAATGAGTAACAAAAAGGTGAAAGTAGCATAACCACGCCAAAAGATATGACCTAAGTAAAGTACCTGAAACATCAGGCTTTGTACAGAAAAAAAAATAAAAACCTGTCTGCAGGCAGTGGCAGACTGGCATTGAAATGTGGCTATTTATGCTTTGGCTTATGGAAATTAACCACTTTTTCATTCTACAGAGCACCTTGTGAAGACCACCAGCTTTCCTTGGCTCCTGGTTTGGGGCTGCCACTGTGCCAGGCTTTTGTAGAGTTTGAAAATGGGAATTGTGACAAAGCTGTAGACATGCTGTACCCAATCCGTTATGAACTAGTCCAAGTGGGAGGCAGTGATGCTCAGGTAAAGGAGATCCAGAAAAGACTTTTTGATGTGACTTAATCCCCTTTCAGTAACCACCATTAGGCTCTTACCTCATCAACAGCGCTTCACTCTTTGACGGTGAAAGGTTGAACTGTGCTTGTGACTGAATCCTGTTTGCAAACACTTACAAGCAGGGTTAGCTATTTATTTTTAATGTTGATATGTTTCCTTCCTGTGAATTTAATAGTTTGGTAGCCAAGACATTGTAACCAGCACTACATTATAAATTGCTTATTAGTTTGTATTTTGCTGACTTTTTTTTCAGAGAGATGTTTTCAGCCTGTTATTGATTCATGCTGCTTTAAATTCTAAATCAAAGGCCAAACGAAACCTTGCAAGGTGAGTATGTCCCCTGATAAATATTTGTGGAAGTAGCACTGTTGCTAAAAGTAAGAAGTAGTGAGTATATTCAAACCAATAAACTTAAGGCTAAAATGATATGCAAGCATTTGTGTTAAATGTAGCAACATTTAACCAGGATAAAAAGGACAACAGTTTCCAATTCCAAAAGTACACTCTTGCAGCCTGGATGGATGATCTGTATATGTTCAATGGTGGTTGAGTTGTCCCGTGTGTGTTATGAACTGCCAAGCTTCTGTGAACTGCTGCAACTCCAGTCAGTGCCACTGCTGACATCTGCTTTGCTGGGAAGTCAGAGGTGTGCTCTGCCACGTGGGCTTGCTTTGGCACAGCCTGTTTAGAAGAAACTGCAGCAGCTTGGAAAAAACCAGAGACCACTGCTTCTTCTAGCAGGATCCATCTTTATTACACACACTCCAGTATTTGTATGTTTCTACTATAGGAAAGTTTTAAGAAAGTATTGGGAATGTGCAAAAGAAAAGACAAAACAGCTACACCACCGAACACCTGGCAGGGCAGACTTTTCTGTCGCTTATCAGCTATTCACTCAAACAATCCACCTCCCAGTGTCCTGGGAGGTATGGCTGCAGTCATTTCCCTGGTATGCATCTTTCCCAAGAGAACAGAGGGCCCTTATCAAAGGTAAAATAAATGTTACAAGTTGCTCTTCTACACAGGGCTCTCGTTAAGGCCAGAATGGCTGCCGCAGGCTGCTACTTCTACGGAAACAGTCCTTGTTTATCACCCACTCCTCACCCTCCTCCTTCTCCTTCCTCAGGTGTCTCCTGAATGAACGCGATGTGATGAGACCAAAGTCACCAATGACTGAGCGACTGATCAGGAAGGCAGCAGCCGTGCATTCCATGGCATAGGGCTTTCCTCCAGCTTCAGCTGGAAGAGCCAGGGGCTTTCCACAATGTCTGGGTGCAGGGAGTGCAGGGGTGCTGTGAAGGAATTCGAGGAGGTTCTGGGGGTTAAAAGATGTGAGAATAATTTCCTTAAGAAAAAGACAGAGCTGTTGCATTTCGGGAGGTTGTGTCTTAGATGATTCCACAAGGAAAGAAGAAAACCTGCTGATAATGCACAGCTTTCTGAAGGTACCCAAAGGGACTGCTGCTCTGGTATGTTTTCCTGAACGTTCCCTCTGACCCTGATTATACTCAGTGCAGTAACAGTGCCTGGATTTCAGTCCTTCTTTGGCCCAATTTGTTACTTGGCCTACATGGGATGTAAACTGCTCAGGTAATTCAAAGGGAGCTTTTAAATAAAGGTTTTAGAAAGGTGTGGGGCCAGAGCCAATACAGGCCTGAACTGAATTCCCTATCAAGCTTCCAGCCTGTGCAGGCAGGAGTCACAGATCTGTCTGCATTCAGGATCTCTTTTCAGGTATACATTTTTAAACTCCCTCTCATAAAATGTTAGATTTTTCCTTTCAATATAGCACAGCAGAGCTTTCTGGAATTACAGGGTGAATGAAACCAGACAAGAACCAGACAAGAATAATGACTATTCTAACATGGGTACTCCCTCAGCACTTTTAAATCTTCCAGAAAAAAGGGAAAAGCCTGGATTTCAGTTGAAAAGTACCATCTCTGAAGGGTACGTTGGACTGGGTCGTTGTAGATCACAGGGTGCCAAGAGAAGTCAGGTGGCCTTACTATCATCTCACTCCAAAGAGTCCCTGCATGAAGTGGGGTTTAAACCAGTGTTAAAGCACACACTTCAGAGAGGTGAAGACAGGTGGGAGCTTCCGCCATGGAAAGAGGGCTCAGGGGGATGGAGACGGCTCTGTCCCAGCACATGTGATGGCATAAACTTCAGTGTGCAAGAGCCACAGGCCTCAAGGGAGCTCTGGTGCCTCTGGATTCCTGCAGCATCCCAGAGCTAACACATTGTCTTGCAATAGTATTCCAGAAATCCCTAATGATGGGGAAGATTGTATTTCAGCCAAAACTGAAATACAATCAATGAACTCATGCTTCCTCTTCTGGAATAGAAATCCTACACTCTGCAACTGCCCAAGCTGTGGCTTTGCTTCCACATCTGCAAGCTCTCCTGGCCCCAGAGGCCTGCCCTTTCTTCCTCTCCATCTCAGGCTCTTCCCCTTGTCTCACAGCAGCCTTGACCCGCAGTTTCCTTTTGCCCTAAGAAAGCACTTCCATAGCTGGCCCTGCACTGCCCCTGGAGTTCCTTCATCATGGAACAAGAAGTGGAAGTGCTTTGCTGACATTTTGCTTTACCCAATCTTCCCCTGAGGCAGAAATAACTTGTTTTTAAAGCAATAATAATAAAACCAGGTAAGGGATTGCATTCCTTGCCTTCACATCTTCTGATTTATGAGCGTGCTGTTCTTCATCACTGCTTGTCTGTTCAGCCATGGTGGGGGTGACACATTTGGGACAAGTTACACGGGATTTTTACTATTATTTTTAGTAAGTGCACTTCAAGCAATGACTTTAGACAGGTAACTTTTTACTCAAGGAATGTAACAAACTGTATAAGGGAACAAAAGCCTGAGAAAGCTCTGGCTGGCTATGCAGGGTGTAGTTTATGTAATCAATGACAGCTCTACTTTTGACAGAACATGATTGAGAATTTTGTCTGCTTTGCCTTAATAAATTCAAAGATGATCTTTGTTGAGCAAGCAAGTATATGACTTCTTTGCATGTGTGAAGCTTTTAAATGTGTTATTCAGCCTTATTTCACAGACCTGTACCAGTGTGGGCCCACTTTGTTTCCATCACTGTGGCCAGAAGCATCCAGCAGTGGAGAGCAGCAGTATCAGTGCTCGTGCGGGGTGAGGGGTCACAGCCCGAGCATGGCACAACCTCCCAGGAGTTTTCCTTGGTGCCAGTTAGGAAGAGGCTGAGGTACCATGAGGTGGGAGAACCGTTGTTTCTTTTCCATCCTCCTGCATTCAGAGGATGCATTTTCCAGCTTTCTTCCCCCTTCAGCTCAGCTATCCAGACTGCAGCTCTCACCCCCAGCCCATCCCTCCAATGGAAAAGCCAAAGCCCTGTGCACTGGAGAGCTGCATCCCCATCACAGGCTGGGTTGGACCATGGAACAGCTCTGCAGTTCCTATATGGCTTACTCTGTGTGTGGTGATTTGGCCTGATCTAAGCTGTCAGCATCTCACTGGCCCCCTCCCCATACAGGCCTGCCTTGTGCCTTGCAGGAGTGGGGGTTCTACAGGTGCTTCATTCAGATTTTTTAAAAGTTACTCATCCGCATAAGGAAGTACATCCTTAGAATGTCTCAGTATCTCACTACTTCAAGATATTAAAACCAGCAGTTCTGACACCACTTAATTCTTTCACCTTTTCTTAGGACTTCAGTAACTGCTCAGAGCAGCTGTTTAACTACATGAAGTCTAACCAACCTACCCCACTACTTTAATATAAAATATATCCTAGTTAGGAAGTTAATTTACAGAAATATTCTCCCTGAATCATGCTATTCTCTCCTTAGTACTCAGCTGAGCACCTACCCTACAATGGCCGGCCACGTCTGCGCAGTTCCCTGGTTTAGAAACACTGAAGGAAGACTGGGAGCACAGGCAGGGGCTGGTTCACTCAGTCTGTTTCGTCTTGCCCTGTTTATGTAAAGACAAACTGCACACTGAAAGTGCCTGAAAACAGGTTTTATTTGCAAATACAGCAAGCTCAGTAACTCAGGAACTCTACAGGCAAACAAGAGAAAGAGAGATCTGAAAAAGTGTTAAAATCCTACCCGCACGTTTTCATTTAGTTCTAAGTCATTTTAGTAATATTTTCTGGATTTATCTTTTCCCTTCCTCTTGGGAATAACTTAAAATCTTTGAGTAGTTGACAGATTTGTATCACAGATGCAAAAACCTTAGAGGCTATAGGTATTTCTGTGAGCTTATCTGAAGGTAAAAATTACTGTTCCTCTGTCCTCACCAGCAGTTTCCCTCTCAACAGCTAAACTGCCTGAATGTGGCATTTTGTACAGAGGGCCTTCAGTTCGATCCAAGTACAGACTCCCTGCTAACAGCCAGTAGAAACTGCACCGGTTTCTAACCCAGGATCACCCAAAAAACACAAAGAGGAGCCTCACTTGCCAGCACACTGCCCCACGCACGTGGGCAGCAGAACATACAGACGGTGCCTCTACTACTGGCCTCGAGAGAACCCAACTGGTCTCTTTCAGTCCCATTCTACGAAAATTAATACACATGAACAGGACAGAACATCTCTATGCTCCTTAAGAAGTCTCTCCTGTCCTAAAGTGCTACATGGCCACATCCACTGGAAAGCCTGGCTCGTTGGGACACAGCCTTTGTGTCCTTATGGCCATTAGTTGCAGCCAAACTACCAAATTTTGGTATCTGCTTACTCACACGTGGTGGCTTTCACAGTTTCAGTTGAGCTCTGCTTTTGTATAAGTTACAGCAAATTACTGCAACTTTCCACAAAGAATCTGATCCAACAGCTTTCTAATCCATCTGCCATTGAACAGATGAAAATTCTCGACAAATAACAACATGAAGTTAAAATATGCCTTTTCTATTTTTGTTTACCATTTTAACCTGAAACTTGTACCAGCATTAACAAGCAGTGCTTTGAAAACAAACTCAAGTCATTATAACCTATGCTGAACTGTTTAGAATAATGACAGATGAGAGGATCAAGAACAGATGAATTCTACACTAAAAAGAATCTCTGGCTACTAAAAACCTGAAAGCTTCTTTAAAAACTACTGTGCTGTTAATTTTTCTTTTAACTGTTTGTGAAGAGAGATCTTCTCTATTTTTTTCAGATGATGCATTTACAATTATTAGCCCACAGCAGTCATAACATTCAATTTCCCATCCCACAATTCGGATTTTCCTGCTATGGTTATCAAAATGTCTATGCTTCATTTAAGAGAGGAAGAGAAGAAGATAAGGCAGTCACAACAAACATAATATCTACTTTGCCAGCCCTCCTCAATGCAAAAATTGTTTGGATTAACATTCTGAAGAACTGTATAAAAAAGAAAGAAGTCAGCAAGTAGGAGAACACCTGCACTACAGAAAACAAGATGAGGGACACAAACTGCCACGTTCCTCTAAGATACAACACATTTCATTCTCTGGTCTTTACACTCACTTGCTCCCTCTTTATACGCTCCTGTTCTCTCCGGTTTATACTCTATTAGGTACTCTGGGTAAATCTGGTGTTTTTCAAAGACAACAAAAACAGAAGGATTTAACTCATCATCCACACAGCTGTCATAAAACCACAGCCTGTCAGCACACTTCCTCGGGGGGCGGACATAGGCGGCGTTGCCTTTAACGTAGTCTCCAACCAGAACTCGAGCCACGAACATCAAGTATCCCTCCTGCGTACCCTGACAGTAGATGTGGGAATAGGAAGCATCTCTAGCAAAGTAACTTCCTAGAAAATGAGATGAAAACGTGGTTGTGAAGAGAATCCATACAGTGACAGCATAATCTGAGCATCCCCTGGGTTTTCAGGAGGTATCTGACCCAACTTGCAGGACTTCCCTTACTCAGTTTACAAAATATCACCGAAATTTTCCCAAGAGAGGGGACTGCACTGTGTAACTTCCAATCGGAATTTGCTATTTTAGGATTAATTTTTTAAAAGCTATACCAATAAGCACACTACAGGTCTGTGTGTTATGGTGAGAGGAAGAGAAAAGAAAATGTGAGGACCTTCCATGATCACACTGAGGGCATGCACAGCCCTCTGCTCCCTGGCATACAAACTAATTTCTCTTGCACGTTCAAATTATGACCTCAGACATCAGAAAATGCCACCTACAGCAAACCCCTGCACTACTGCTCTTGACACCTTGCGAGAAGACTTACCCCCAACCCAAAGCAAATCCTGGCCCTCTTCAGAAGGATCAATTCTGATTTTTTTTTTTACCTTCTATAGTTAAAGACTTAAGAACTTTGATTGCTCCACTATCAGGGGAGTCTGAGCATCCGTCTCACTTTCTACATACCCTTCCCATAGCTAGTTCCATTGCTTCCACAAATTCTCCAGTCAAAGTTCTGAGTGCAGATCGTTTTCATGGAGATGACGTCGGTTCCGTGGAACAGGAGTTTTTCCTGGACTTCCTTTCCTCCATTTTCCTTTTTCATCTTCTCCTTTTGCCTGACAAAAATGAAGGGGAGGAGAATGAGCCATGGAAGAAAAGGGAGAAAGACGTTTTTTAAACAAATCAAACGACTATGTAACATCCATGTAAATGTCAGCTGGATGAGGTTTCCAGCCTGCTCTCTCCTTTCAGAAGATGAGACACACTAGCAGCACGATGAATGAGATGAGCACTGTACTGGTACCACTGCTCAGCAATTCTGGATAATTCTGCCTTTACTCAGGGAATGTAACACTATTCCAGTCGCCACTGCACCAACCTGTTGCTCCTCTGTAGGGTCCTACTGGATGTGCTTTAAGGTCTCTTGTCCCTTCCCAGCCAAGCTCTCAGTGGAGTGGAGGCAGCATTAACCACAGGGGCTCTGTGCTTGCACAGTGGCTCAAAGCTGGAGGCAGCTTGTGCTCCATGCCACAGCCCCAGCTGCTGCCCCTGAGAGAGGTCAGTGCTGCTGAGGAGATGGGGCCAGGACACAAACCCAGCCTGCTTTCCCCCCTGCACACCTTACTGCTTGAGGCCAGAGTCAGACTGAACAGGGTCAAAACAGAAATCACAATAAAAGGCTCAACTCGTATTTCTCATCATTATTCCACAGCATCCAGACACCTCTCAGATTTTCAGAAGCTGCTGAAGTGGACAAGACAGTAATATTCTTCAGAAAGTCATCAGCTACAAATTAAGCAGAGCCAGGGAGAGGGGAGAATCCTTCCAACTTGTAACTTAGTAAATGAAAAGTTAAGAGCAACAGACTGAAACTTGTTCATTGCAAACTTACTCTGAGGGTGGGGAGACCCTGGCACAGGGTGCCAAGAGAAGCTGTGGCTGCCCCATCCCTGAAAGTTCCAGGCCAGGCTGGGCAGGGCTTGGAGCAACCTGGGATAGTGGAAGGTGTCCCTGCCCACAGCAGATTGGATGTGCTTTAAGGTCCCTTCCAACCCAAACTACTCCATCATCCTCTGGACTTGGCCATGTTAAGCTCTGCCTGCTTAGCTTAATTATCTCATTGGAGGAGGATAAAAAGTATGCACATGTTTTGAAGTCTCCTATGTTTTGCTAGATTAAAAGGTTGTATGAAATCTGAAGCGGATAACTTTCTGGGTCCCATCATTTTGCAGGTGAAAGCACTTATTTGAGCAGTATTTTTCTACTCCATTACCATTCCATACAGTCCTTGAATACTTACTCTTGTTTTAAACTAGACAACTGTTCTAAGCAACAGCTTAATCTTACATCAAACTAACTTCAACATGGCTGAGCTGCAGCTCAAATCTGCTGGTATCC
Organism: Pachycephala philippinensis; assembly: GCA_013397055.1. NCBI lineage: Eukaryota > Metazoa > Chordata > Aves > Passeriformes > Pachycephala > Pachycephala philippinensis. The sequence goes on from VWZT01009981.1 coordinate 616,061, forward strand.
AGCTTGGCCTAAGTACCTGGAAATCAGCATCACTGATACAGATGCTGAAAACCAGAAAGGAGCTCTGGAACTCAGAGATCATTAAGTTAAAACACAAGAATTCTTTCTCAGTGAATACTGACTTTGTTCAGCAAAAGTACCTTAAATAAATCTGATTGGAACAAAAAGGCCCAAGCAGCCTTTACCCTTTTTAGCATTTCATATACTCTAATGGATAAAGATTTGTAACAGACAGAGCACGTGTGCAGCAGGCAGTTATTGCTCCATCCCCGACACAATCACTGTTCCACATCCCTGTGGCTATCCTCATCCCAGTTTTACATCATGTGTGTCTTTCTCTCCATGCTCCTCTCCCCCTCTTCCAAGGAGCCATGCTCCCACAGGAGTATGGCATTCTGTGGAAGGCCTCAGACACCAATTTCACTCCTGAAACTGCTAATAAGGAAATACCGGTCATGTTAAAGTACAGGTGGCAACCTTTCTTTCCTAGAAAGCATACACACGACAACCTGTTCTTGGAGACTCCCTCCTCATAAGGATAGGGAAAAAAATACTAACCACTGAAACACCTTCCAGAGGGATGGATTCTGAATCCTCTGTATTTTAAGGATGCTGTAATTTTTCATAGTCTGATGAAACAGCTGCTTTATTCCATTGTATTCAGAGGTCACGTTACTGATCACCACTGCCTATAAAATACAAACCAAAGCAGAAGAAGGCATGAGGCTGCAGTGAGCTCAGAACACGCAGAAGCCTAAATTCCAGCAGATACACTTTCAGAAGGGTCCCCAAACGATGCCTCTGAAAGGTAATTTAATGCTTTAGATCATGACTACGCGAATAATAAGTAAATCAATATGTCACTCCTGCTTTGCAAGGACACCTCACCCTCTCTTCAGGAAGGATGCTGAAAGCATCAGTTAGAGGTTTATCACCTCCAAGAGTTGACACTTGCAACTTTAAATCTCAATGAAACAAAAATTGCAAGAAGAAACCTTGACAGGTTATTTCAGATAGTGTCAGTTTTATATCTAAAGCTGATTAAGAACAAAAGATGTTAGATAACAGCATCATTTGTAACCAGACATTTACGGGAGCTTCAGCTATTAAAGATGAAACAAATGAAACAAATACATGCTCCTGGCATTGTAGTGCCTTAACTTTTCAAAGTTAGAACTTAGAAAGCTTCAATGAAAAGACAGACTTCAGAAAAAAGCCCTACATTTCTAAACAAATGTGACACTGAATACCTGCTTAAACAAATACATCTCCTTTCTCAAAGGAAACAAAGTCTATTTAGCCATTATCCTTTTATTTATTTATTTATCCATACATTTTGTGTTTAAAAATCCATCAAGAAATGCACATTTTTCCGAAGGAGAATTTAATGCAAAACACAATTAAAACATTCCTTGAGCTCTTCTGCTTGCTTATGTCATGTGTAAATTTTCCATTTTTTCTCTACAGTAACCTGTGTCTTTAATCTTCTAGAATCAACATTTATCTCCATAAAGTGCAAAAGCATGATGCTGGCAGGCTGATGTCACCTGGTAATACTTTCTACTTTACCACAACTTAAGCCACGTGGGGACTCAAGATGACAAAGTGAGATCCCAACATCCCACATTCCAAAGTGTTTTAAGCAGGAAAGCTGTGGCCATCCTAAAAGGTAACAGGAAACCAACATCTTACTCTACCAGGCAAAACCTCCCCATTTTAGAAGGCTGAGCTTAGAAAGAAAATAAAATAGGATAAAACTTGTGTTTCACAGCTACATTTAAGTACTTACTAATGAAGAGATCAGTCACAGGGAAGTGTTCTAAAGATTAGGAATGAAGTCAGCTGCACAAGAAATAGTTCTTTCTTTGAATTTATTTAAAAGCCTTTAAAATGTTGAGTGAAATTTCCCATGTCTCAATACAGAAGCATTTTCCAAAGCTTTGCAGAACAACACATAAAACAATCAGGAGGTGCAAGTATGGATTGTCTGCACAGTCTGTGGCACCACAGCCCAAGCTGCTCACCATCACCTACAGGATGACAATCATGTCACTGTGTTTCAGTACTACACCTTTTATTTAGAATCACAGAATGGTTTGGGTTGGAAGGGACCTTAAAACTCATCCTGTCTCAACCCCCTACCATGGGTAGGGACACCTTCCACTATGCCAGGTTGTTCCAAGCCCCATCCAACCTGGCCTTGGACACTTCCAGGGATGGGGCAGCCACAGCTTTTCTGCACAACCTGTGCCAGGGCTCACCACCCTCACAGGGAAGAATTTCTTCCTAATACCTAATCTAAACCTACTCTCTGTCAGTTTGAACCCATCCCTCCTCGTCCTGTCATTCCAGGCCCTTATAAATAACCAGCTCAGCACAAGGGGGATTCAGGGGCAGAGCTTGTCCAGCTCTCACCACCAGCACCCCCAAGTCCTTCTCCCAGGGCTGCTCCATCTGCTCATCCCCAACCTGGATTGATCCCCGGGGGTTGTCCTGAGCCGGGGCAGCACCAGCACTTGGTCTTGTTAAACCTCATGGGATTCCCATGGGCCACTTCTTGGGATTGTCCACATTCCTTTGGCTGGCTCTGTCCCTTCAGGTGTGTCACCTGCAGCGTTCAGCTTGGTGTCATCTGCAAATTTATTTATACATGAACAATTCCTGCTTAAACTACAAATGTGCTATTGCTATGCTGCATCTTTCAGGCACATGGAGTGATTCTTGGGGCGTCCCGTGCAGGGCCAGGAGTTGGACTTGATGATCCTAATGGGTCCCTTCCAACTCAGCATATTCTATGATTCTATGATCTCTTCCTGAGGAACTGTAACCTTTCTACATAAAACAGTGGGTCAGCCATGTGACACAAGGCCTAATCCTGTAAGAAAGGTACTTCCATTATTTTATCATATGATGGCCTCCAGACAACAAAGCCTTCTCCTTTCCATGAAAACTTTGTGGGGTTGTCCTTACTTCCCCAAGGATGCTTGCAGTGCTAATAAAGGGTCACAGCACCACATTGCTGTTGAAGGCTGATACTGCATACTTCAGCATTTTTCACCTTCAGGCCTGCAAGGGAAAATCCCACTGAGTGTGAGAATTTGCTACCCTGTTATCAAGGAGCAGAGTTCCCAAGGCAGAGAAGGAATCACTGCTCTGACAGCAATTCCCACCAGTGGATGACTGCACAGGAGCGGTAGTCTGTGCCTCACACCTTGAGCTCTGCTTCGCTGGGGTTTTGGAAGGAGCAGAGTTGGTGCTGGTGACAGTGACCCCACCAGAACTGATGTCTGTCTATAAAATGCAGACACTGTTCACACTGCATCCTGTGCCTGGTACAGTGCAGCAATCTTTGGCCTGCATGTGGCCGGGATTCAGCAACACATCAGCCACACAAAGACAGGAAACCACACATCCACTGCACACTTTTCTCAGTTGTACACTAAAGAAACAATTTTAAAGCCAGCATGAAGTTTCAGGACATAATCAATTCTTTTTTTTCTCTTTTTTTTCCTTTAAAACATTTAACAACTACCAATTCCACTTTGTTAAACAAAGACAGGAGAAATTCACCCCAACTTTCCAATCAGCGTTACCAATTTCCATTGTGCATTTTATACACTTCTTTCTATAGAACTATTCTCAATGATTTACAGATTAAGACACTGCAATGCTCGAAAAATAAGCAATGTTACCGAAACACAGCTGCTCATTATAAGCCAAGATGACTTTCTGCCTATCTCACAGGTTCCTTTTCAAAATGGATCACTTCCAGCTCAGCAGATTTTGCCGGGATTATTTGTCAATGTCTAAAGAGAAGGCAGTTCATCGAGTTGTAGCTGTCAGCTCTTACAATGGTCACCACAAGCATGCAGAATCCCAGCCACTCCCAATATTACCTACTGCAAAAAAACAAGCTTAGGGTCCCGTATAAAGATTTCATCTAGCCCAGGCTTTCACTTTTAGTGCCAACAGGTATTGTGGGCATTGTCACTTTTCCTTTCCTGTGAAAGGCACTCACAAGTTAAGAGATGTTCTCTTAGGTGCCAACTCAGCAAGCAAACTGAGCTCTGGGGAACAAGGTGATCCTTCTAGTCACACATCCCCACATGTACAACCAAAAGATACCATGGATCTGTGCAGTGTGTTCCAAAGCATCCCACATTCACTCCAGTGACTCCAGGAACACCCCAACAAATGGACTCAATTAAAATTCAGACAAGTTTTCAGAGCAAGTATGGGAAGCAATTAAGTACATACAGCTCAAGAGACCTAAAAAGAACAGAGCTACCTGTCTTGCTGGCATTCTTTGGAAAAATTTATGCTTGTTAGTTAAGATGCTGATAAGCCAAGGGAAGAGCATATTCCTTTGTTACTTCCACTGAGCTCCAAATATCACAGGCAAATCTTCAAATGGGCTGCCTGCCAGATTCCCACACACGCTCATTATTATTTCATCTTTTCTTTCTGAAAGTCATGACTCAACAGGAGAGTCTCTAACAGTTTTGTCTGACCCTGTCCTCTATGCAGTAAATAATCAAGTGTGCTTTGCCATCAAATCTTGTTAAACCACTGTCACCTTCACTATCAAACTTTGTTAAATGGCAATTTTATATCAACACAGCGCTCCTTCTCTCTTGTGAGGGAAGTGCTTTACTCCACCCATGACCCTGACACACAGCCACACACTCGTGTTCCTCAGCCCCCAGGGTATCTGTGCCAACACAACCTGGTCAGCATCACACAAGATTCTGTGACACAGTCAACAAGGAAAACCTCTTACGCTCCTGTTCCTCAAGCAGAGTCAAAACCACGACACAAAGGGCAAGTGTAACACGAAAAAGCCTTTTTTTCTAGCATCCTGTAGTACTTCCACAAACTGTGCTGCTCTTCCAGAAGGACTGCAGGTCCTAGTAATCTAAAAAACACCCACACATTTTGGTCTTGGTAGATCAATAAGAACATAGACTTTGGGCTAACAGGGGTTTGGTTTTTTTTGTGGAAGACATCACTGCAATGTTTTTTTATTTTATGGTTGTAGATCTTTATTTCTACCATTTCTCAAGGCCAAGGTCTGAGCTCAGATCTCTATGTATGTGACAGTACTGGAGGATATAGAGATTTCCTTTCCTGGATCTCCAATCCAAGCTTACTCTTCCAGTCTTGAATTTGGTGGGTTTTGGGTTTGCATGTAGATAAACACCTAAAATGCAGTTGAAGTTCAAGGCAATTCGGCACCTGTTTCAGGAGCCCTTGGGAGATCACCATGATCTTTAGCACACCCGCCCAAGAAATTACTCCTGTCCCTTTTTAGCATCTACACAGTTACAATTGGTTCAGTTAAGCTTTGAATTGTGCCTTTCCATCAGAATCACAAGAAGGGGGAAAAAAAAGATACCTTGTATCCCAAGTCAGGCAGTAAAGATGCATCCCAGTGGCTAGGACAGGTTTGATTTGAAATAGAAGAATCCCTCTGGCTGCTTGTAAACAGACAGAAAATGAAGTGTTAGTAATTCTAGTACTGCTCCAAACATTCAGATTGGAGTATCCACTTCGGCCAATTCCTGTATTTAAGAATTAACAAAATAAACCACAAAGAAACTGGGAAAGAGCCTCAGTCTGTAAGCTGGGCTCCGTATGCTACCACTCAACCACCACAGGCCTCTTGCACTTGCTTTTTAAAGTAACAACTTAGTGGCTGTAGTACCTGGAGTAACATGTACCCCAGGCAGCAGGTGATGCACTGAGACTGCAGTTTGTGATACAGTCTCTAATGCTCAGTCCCATCGAAATGCTTCCTCCAGCAGCACCTGTGCTCTTTGTACAACTGTTGCCAGCACTGGCAGCCATTTTGCTTTATAATTACTTCTAAAATATGAAAAAACAACCTAAAGAGCACTTACCCTGTCTTTATCTTCTTCACATCTTCAGAAGACACAAATTTTGGTCGCCTGCAGACTTGTCTTTGAGTTTTAAAAGAAGTGTTTGTCTGGGTCATTTCTTGAGGAGAAAAAAGAGCAGGAAAAAAAAGTAATTAGTAAGTCTACAAGATGGGGTCATTAATTAAGGACAGTCATTCTTTAATGAAAACTGCATATTCACTGTCAATTCTACCTGCTGAGAAATAGTTGCACAAAGGCTGTATAAGCTTCCAGTCTTTCCTGTAACTCTGTGATTGAACCTGGGCCTATTGTGCTTGCTCCCTCAAGCCACTCATGCTCTTTGAACATTGCTAGAGCAGCACAAAGATGCATAACTCGTATTTTTTACCATCCACAGAGTTAACTTACTTTACTTAAGATTTACTATGACTTTATGTGAAGACTATGAATCTTTATTTCTGGTCAGGTATGAGTCTGGAGAGTGTCAAGGAATAAGGGAGGAAGGTTACTTTTGTAAGGAATTTCCTCCGGGCCATCACTACCTCATTTCCAGTAGGTGAAACTGGTGGTGTCAGGAAAAGAAGACATAGCTTCTAAAAGCTGGGAGACTTTACAAGACTCTGTAAAGTGCTGCATAGCTGTAGATGAGAACCTTTAAAATTACTACCTTTAAAATTGAGTTCATATTGATGTTGGCCAGCCTGGAAAGGTACAACAGCATCTGGATTTGCTTGATATAAATTCTCAATTATATCAGAAGACGGTGGGGTTATGCTGTTCCCTTCTTCCTTTGTGGGGAGAAGAGAAAAAAAGAAAGAATGAGAAGTATCACAGTCAGGACTAAACGCTGGATGACTAGCTGGGATAGAGGAAAGAAGAGGCAAAGACTAGGATGACGAGGAATCTACCCAGAACTATGGTGGCCTGAGGCTGAGTACTGAACATTCGTAACATACACACAAATACATAATTAGTAATGATGGACACACATATATTCCATTTAAACTCCTGTAACAAGTTGTGCTGGTTTTGCCTGGGGTAGAGTTAAATTTCTTCCTGCAGCTGGTAGTGACTGTGCCTTGGATTTGTGCTGGAACAGTGCTAATAACACAGGGATATTTTAGTTACTGCTGAGCAGGGTGTGCACAGAGACAAGGCCTTTTCTGCTCCTCACCCACCCCACCAGCAAGGGACTGAGGGGCACAAGGAGTTGGGAGGATACACGTCCAGGACAGCTGACTAACCCCAACTGGCCACAGGGACATCCCAAACTGTAGTATGCAAAGCTGGTGATTTATTAAAATACGGGTATGATCTATTATCGATACCCAACTAAGATGGACAAAGACTCTCTAACAACTTAAGAGTTAGAAAGTGTATGTTTAATTCCAGCGCCGGATCTTCCCCTAATACGCAGTGCGAAATCTATGAAAGTTCTAAATATTTAAAATACAAATACATATTGGTAACATTGACACCTCTCATTCTCCACTTCGTATGATAATTACCTGAAAAGTCATTAAGCATGCGTGGTTTGTTCTTTCAATTGAGTCAGTGGTCTCACTACTTGTAGACGATGAAGTAAAACTCATCTCCCTCGCTTTGACCTTTCTGCCTCTCTGGTTTTTGATAATACCCATTACTCTTGGAGGACCTTCAGTCCTTTCCTTCATTATTGTTGAATAGGTTTACAAATAGAAAAATTGGCAATTGTCTACATTTCTTTAGATCTGTTAATCACTATTTTCTGTTTCTCATTCTAGGCACAGCTGAACAAATATAAAATGACAAGCAATCAGTTACCTACATCTTCAGAGCTTATTTCAGGCCTACCTCTTCAACTAATCATTAACTCTTTAATTAACTCCAGCTGTGTTTGCTTGTTAAACCTATTTTAACTAATTTTAACGAAGTTAACCTTTACCTAGGATCCTAATTTTTAAAATTCTCTGTTTCACTGGGGGGAGGAGGAGGAAGGGGGACACATTTGGAGTGAGGGCATTTGCCTTCCCAAGTCACTGTGACCTGTGATGGAGCCCAGCTTTCCTGGGATGGCTGAGCACCTGCCTGTCCAAGGGAAGTGGGGAATGAATCCCTGGTTTTACTTTGCTTGTGCAGACACTTCTGCTTTATCTTTTAGCCTTTATCTCATCCCACGAGTTCTCCCACTTTTACCCTTCTGATTCTCTGTCCAGTCCCATGGCAGGGGCGGGAGCAGGGCTGAGCTGCCACCAGGTGTGATGGGTACACTCGACTCCTTACCAAACCAGAGTTAGTTTGGTTCAGGCTCCAAAGCAAGCAAAGGCCTAGGCCAAGAACTCTTCTAGTTCCACCCTGAGCTCTGAAAACCCGCAGAGGAACAGGGTGACATGGTGAGCATTGATGCATATGAGCTTGGAAACAAACACTGATGATGTGATTAATGCATGAATAGCAAGTGGTTCTTCCAAGCCTAGTTTGCCAAGGAAATAAGAAAGTTGCGGGTGTAAGAAGTCTCGCTCTTACCTTTTACTTTGCTTGTGATTTAACTATGAGCCAACCACTTCATTCCACAGACAGGAAAGCCTGAGTGAGCTCCTTGCAAGCTCTCCCTGCTAAGAAGCAGCTGCACAGCTGTGATCCCTCCTAGACCTGGGACACCTCTCAGGGTGCCTCCTTGAGGCTGAGTACTCTTTGAGGTTACTCTCTGAGTCTTTTAAACTGCGCTCTATCCAACAACTTTCCCTGTGTACTTTTCCAGGTCCCTGGATCACCTTTGTGTTCTACCATTTGTGCTGCCATACTGTAAACCATATGGGGTAGACTCATCTGCCTTGGAGGAAGGTGAGATTCTGTATTTATTTCTTTTCCTGCATTTTTCAGATAGATTACTTTCTCATCAGAGGACTTGGACACACAAGGAAAAAGACCGCATTTGATCTGAGAGAGCAAAGCAACCCTTCCATGTCCAAGGAAGCAGGGCAATGCTTAGAAAAGAGGCAACTACTTCCCATATATCTTAAGCTCAGTGTATTTATGCTAAATCTCTGTAGGAGCCATGGACAACTCCAAAAGGCAGCTCTCTTCCCTCCAGCCTGTCAGCATTTTATCATGTCTGTTACGAACAGCTGTAGCTTCACTGCCTTACCCAACACTGTAAAATTCAAGCACAAGGATTCACGTACTTAATCCTGCTGAGAAAAGGGGAATGATGCAGAGCGGCTCCACATATTCCTGCAGAAGTGACTCAAAGCACAGGATGTGAACTCACCTGTTCTCCATATTCAATCCACTTGTCTTGGTTATTCTTCCAGTACCAAATCCACTGCGTGGTCAGTAGGAATGTGGGTTTTGTGACTGATGATGGTGTAGAGAGGCGTCGAACCAAAGAAGAAGAGCAGGTCATTGTCTGGAAATTAATGTTCTTACTTGCCATGCTGTAAGGACAAATTCAGGTTTATTATAGTTAACCGTGGACATTTTATCCTCTAATCCCCAGTTTAAGCTAGTGCCATTTTCTTTAATATAATGTGACCAAACTTAATTAGATCTGAAATAAGAGTATTTATTTCCCACAGTGCATGACAGCTCTGAAAACCACTTCCAAGCTTCAGAAGTGAACTCTGGCCTGTGAGACAACAAATGCCATCTCAATCACATGTGGCACTGCCAGCTTTACAGTGTCAGGCTCCAAGTACAGTGTGGCAAAAGGAACTTCTGTGATAACTAAGCGTGGTTACAGGCTTTCTCAGTACAAAAGCCTAAGGTGGAAAGTGTGTGGCTGAATTTGCCAGCAAACACCTGCAGCTTACCAACTCTGTTCTTTTTCTGTGATTACAAAGCATGCAATCACAGCTGAGTTCTGCAAACTGCATTCATCACTGAAGCCACCTGGGCTCTCACTCCTGCGAGGCTTGAAAAGTTAACTCCCACGCAGGAAGACTTTGATAGCAGCCTCCTCTTGGGAATATTACTTGTGATCTCCAGAAAACTGCATATCAAAATCATCTGGTGCCCTAAGAGACATGGGCCAAAACTAGAATACCATTTTGTGAAGCCGAACTTGGGGTCCCCTATGAATCCAGGGAGTGGATTTGAGTGGGACTTTTCAGAAAGGAGTTAAAAGGAAAATACACTCATAAAATGGAAAGAAAAAATAATTTTAAAAAAATAGATGGGCTGCTTACACAAACGGCATTTCATAAAATGTCTCCAGGCACACAACAGATTACTATTACTGTTATTATAGATACTAGCTGTAGTAGGAAAAAAATAGCCATAGAGAAGGACCAGTTCTGAAATGTTGTCAAAGGGCCCAACTTCATTACTGTAAATAAACTGATAAATGATCTGAAATACTAGTATTTTAAACACTGTATTCCACTGGCTTTTTACCTTGTACAGAGTTTTAAATGCAAGATACAGTTTTGTTATTTTTAGAAGACAAAACTGGGGTGGGATTTTCAAGCAATCACTCTTACTTCGCTTTTTCAAATGGAAAAATTCTCATTTTTACATCCTCCCAGCTTCTGAGAGGCTCAGTAACCAGAAGCTGAGAAGTCAGATACTTTCAGGAAGAAAACACAAGTTTTCCTACACGGGCTCAATAACAATACTCCAAGCAAGGAGTCCAGCATTACCACACCTGCTGTTCTTTGGGTCACAATAGGCCTTTTCAATTTCCTCCATCATGGGAAGTTCCTTCCAGAAGAGCCCATCATGGATCTCCCATTTATATGGCAAATGGTAATGAACAGATTTGCATTTATCTGTAACGAAATCAGACATACTCAAGAACTCTGCAATCATTAACACAGAGAGCAAGACAAGAAAAAAACCAAAACACAACCAGCATTTTTTACACCCTGAGGCTTTCTCTCCTGGGCTTTGGTATATCCAATGAAGACCGAGTGCTGAAAACAAAAGGGGAGTGTGTTTCTGCAGTTTTACCAAGAAAAGCAACATATGTATATATACACACTGCCAAATATATTTAAAAGACAGCAGAACCTTCCCTTTGCTGAGACACAACACTGGCAGCTGAGAGAGCAGTGCCACAGATAGGAGGTGCATGTTATATGTCACACAACCATGTGTGTCAGCTGTAAAAAGTCTAGTCTACACATCACATACTCTGATATATTTGGTTCTCTTTTCCTTAGTCCCTTAGAAATCATGCGGTGGTTGCCAAGGCCTGAAGAGTTTTTTCTTCTGACACTCCACATCCAAGTATGGACCGAATGCCTTACAGCTTTCGAGCCAAATGTGGCAAATTAAGCACACTAACACTCCAACAGTTACTTGACTTTAGTTAGCTGGTGGTCACAGTATGGCTGCTTTGAGCCTGACCTTCACAGTTTCACCCAGATCCACCATTCACATTATACAGGGTCTTATCAAGACCACGTGGACAGAGGAGCAGCAGTCCTTTAGAAACTGACTGGACAAGCTCAGGGAAACAAAATGTCATGCCACCTCCTCATAATAATGGAAGAGCCAAACCTGGGGGCTAAATGATTGTTCAGGGACAGTCCCCAAATACGATTACTTAGATTCTTCCCCCAGACCTCTGTTCTGGCCACTACCAAAAAGACAGTGGACTAGATTTATCTTTAGCTTAGCTGGTACAACTATTGTGTTTTTTTAAGATGTTTTAACACCTCAGATCACTTTTTAAAGGACTTAATGAGGGAGAATATGGCTATTATCTGATGCACATAGGATACAGCAAGAATAAAGGGTGGCATATATTTACCAGCTGTCAATGATGACAGCATAAAGTCAGCTCATAACTTGATCTTCTAGCTACAGAAAGGGTAACACTTTACACTTGAAGAGCTTTGCCACAGGAACATACCCAAAGCCTGCCCCCATCAAAAGGGCTGAAATAGGCAGGATTATCCAGAGAAGAAAGAGTTTAAGTATACTATTTGGCTTTTCTCTGATTATGTTTGTAATTCTGACAGTGTTTATCAGTAACTCGGAAAGAAAAGAAACTACTGAGGAGGCACTACTGCCACCGGCACTCCATGTGCCACCACTAGCCCAAGCCATTGAGCAGTGCCTCTGCAGACAACTCTTCTCCAACAACATTACTTTTCATAAAACTTTACTTTTCATAAAGCTTACCCTTGTTTCTGCAGTACTTCCAGACATAGAACAAACAGATCTCATCACAGTTATCGTTTTTGTTGTCCTTTGAAGCTTTATCAGAGGAACTGTCCTTTTTACCTACAGCAAAGAACACAGCAGTCTGTATTTGCTCTAAGAGAAAGATACTGCATTTGGTACTTCATCCCAGAAATAACAAGGATTTGACTGCAGTAGCAAAGTCAAGCACTTTCAGGATCTGACTATCTCCCATACAGGCCAACACAGAAGTCAGGGCTTTGTGACTGAACAATAAACCCTGACACTGGAAGAACTCTCAGTGAGGAAGGATAAGGGCAGTGTCAGGAAGCTCCGACCAACACAGGGTGTGACTGACCATGGTTCTTGCAAAGCTGACTTTGTCTCCACACCAAGGGGACCAGAGGGTGCATAAATGGCAATGTCAGCTGAGCAGACTGACTGGGGATAGAAATGTATCTCTCCAGGTCAGCTAAACCAGCATGGGGGGAGTGAACACAGGGCTCAGCCCCGCGCAGACGTATTAAACCTAAACAACCAACCAAAGAATTTTGAAGACGGCAACAGGCTTGAGCTGGCTTCAACTTCACCAGGGACTGGGGACACCCAGTGAGTATATATTGTGACAGTGAGTGTATTATACAAATCTGCAGTGGGAATCCCATTATTATTGTGATTGAACTGTGCACTGTAATTGCTGTGTTTTGTAAGTCAACATGTGTATTTTGCTTCCAATGGATTTTGCACCACTTTGCTACATGAGAAATGTCACTGTACTGAAAATGGCTAGAATAAGATGTCATTTTCTTCATAGCAACTCATATGATGCTGTGTTTTAGATTTTTGACCAAAACAGTGCTGTTAACACAATCATGCCCCAGATTTTGCTGAACAGTGATATACATCAAGGCCTCAGTTTTTCACCCTGCCCCCAGAGTGAATAGAATCGGGGGTGCACAACAGCTTGGGAGGCAAAGGACCCAAACTCACCAAACATTCCATACCATATAACACGAAGCTCAGTAATAAAAGGGAGAAGAGGGATTTTTAGGAGGGTTAGCTACCTTTTGCTTGGAAACTGGCTAGGCATCAGCCTCTGTGTGTGGGAGGCGGTGAGTGACTGCCTTTGTATCACTTCTTTTGCTTCGTTTTCCTCTTCCACTTATTATTTCAGGACTTTTTCCCTCCCCCATCTTGACACTCAAGGTTTATTTGCCTTTACTCTTTCTTTTCTCTCCCCCTGGGAATCAGGGAGAAGTGAGCAAGTAGCTGTGTGGTGCTCACTGAGGTTAGTCCACAACACCTGCATAACATGAACTCTCTTTAGATAAGCTCATCTCAAGACTGGAGGGTTGGAAACAATCCATACCTTCATCTTTATCTCCTGCTCCTGTTGGCAACTGGTCTTGGCTCTGAGCAGGGACGGTGCTACTGGGACCTGCATGAGAAGATTGAATGAACAGCACTGCTGGGCCAGAAGCTCAGCTAGATGGCAATATCCCAATCTTTGTGGACAATTATGTCCATCACACATGAAACATTACACCATCCATGTGTGGAATATCTAAAAGAACCAGTTCAGAGAGTACTGGACTCTGACAAGTTTTACAGCCAAGGCCCTTCTGCCCAGAAGAACATTTACAAGTTGCTGTTCACTCACTGGAAGGTCTATCGAAACAACAGCTCTACTGACAAAGCTATATTAATTGCCCAGGGACAGAAGGCAAGGAAAGATACTGCATGCATAGACATAATTCTGTCACACAAAGAATGTGTCCAGGACAGTACAGAGTGCTGCACAATGCATGGGCAGAAATTCCAACACTGCTCTGTTGGCCATCTGGTACCATGGATTTCAGCACACAGTAAGGCAAGCACATAAGCTGCACTCAACCACCACCGGGAGCTGTCAGGCTGTGTGAAATCAAATCCCAATGAAAATCACCCGTCTCAAGACCAGAGGGTTGGAAACAATCCATACCTTCATCTTTATCTCCTGCTCCTGTTGGCAACTGGTCTTGGCTCTGAGCAGGGACGGTGCTACTGGGACCTGCATGAGAAGATTGAATGAACAGCACTGCTGGGCCAGAAGCTCAGCTAGATGGCAATATCCCAATCTTTGTGGACAATTATGTCCATCACACGTGTAATTTTCCACCGGCACTCCACTGCTGATTGAACAGAGGTGCAATAACAGTTACAAACCCTAGCTAGTCAAAGTTATTGCCAGGCACTCAATTGCTGTTTTGCACACAGTATTTTAGGCAGTAAACGTGCAGGTCTCCCTCCCACATGACTGTGCCACGACTTACTCCATTCTTGCAAGCACATAATAGCAGAGGAAAAAAATATGTACATATTGCAAGAGGAGAAATACAAAAGCTGATTCCACAAGAAAAGAGCTGGTACTATTATCTCAATATTTACCTTGTGAAGGTGGCACCTGTGGCATGGATTCCACTGTTTGCAAAGTTGTCTTCAGTTCTTTATTCCTTGTAACTGCTGGTTTTTTCCTAAAATCATTCATTGGTCTGTAGTTGTGTACTGAAAGCACCAAAAGGATGATGGGGTTTAGCTGGGAGGTAAGGCAAGAATAGTTTCCACCTCTATTAAATGCAAAAGACCACTGTTTCTTGCCACTTACCATACCCCTTCTTCTGTTCCCTGTTGAATTCCATATGCTTGTAATCATATATAGCCTGGAAGTTTGAAGCTATATTCCCAGCAATGCCTCCAGTTTCCAGCATTCTCAATCCATGGCCATCCAAGAGGTTATGGGACATTACGCATCGAGGAAATTTACATTTCCCCTTGAGAAAGTGTCGACAAACATGAAGCTTGTCGCAGTTGTTTCGCTGCATACACTGACCACCTTTTTTGTTGTAGAACTGGCAGGTCTAAAAGTGGGGAGGATACAACAGGAAATGGAAAAGCACATTAGAATTTTTCTTTGTCCTATAAGCATGCAGCTTTAACAGCAGAAAAATGCTGATTAGAAGGCATGTGTTTACTGCAACTTCTTTAATCTAGACAGATTTCTTGCATAGAGGAGCAGGTACTTTAACCTGACTCATGCATTTTCAGCTTTGAAGCTGTGCATGTTTTGTTTCCAAGAAAAGCCAACCCAACAAGCTTAGGAGTGCCAAAAATTGATGCAAGACAGTTGCATAAAACCAGACTGGTTTACAGTTATTCTATTTTAAAAACCCCTACAACATAATAAACAACAAAGAACAAGTATCTCCATAAAAACATGTACACTGTGTCAAATGAGTTATTATTTCATGGAGCTGAAACTGAATTTTCACTTCCTACTTGTAAAGTTTATTCTGCATTGAAGATTTGAGCTTATAAAATGGTAAGAAGAGTGCTTTGGGATTAGAGTATAGATGGGAAAAGCAATGCACTTATTTATTCCTCTATGCACCAGAATATAGGTACACAGAGAATCAGACCAGGGAACAAATCACAGACCAAAAACTCCTTCATATTGACCACTAAGCACCACAGTAACAGTTTTGCTCCTGGAGCAGCCTGTAACAAGAAAGCTTCTTTGAGGAGGACACACAGCTGTCTGGGAGAGAGCCCCAATATCCCACTGGGACCCTCACAGGTCCCCTTCAAATCCCTCTTTCCAGGAGCCACCAACCACTGCTCAGGGATGATGAGTTGGGCATCAGTCGGGGGTGGGGAGCAACCGTACTGGGAATTACATGTTTCTCTTGGGTCTTAATAATATCTCTCTCTCCTTCTCATTACAGCTATTATTAGTATATTTTATTCTATTTTAATTATTTTAGTATCCTTATCTCAACCCACAAGTTTTACCTCTTTTCCAATTCTCCTCCCCATCCCACCAGGGTGGGAGAGAGCAAGTGGCTGCATGGTACTTACCTGGGCTTAAACCATGACAACAGAGAATCCACTATGTAGCTACATCAAGAAAGCACACTGTCCCCTTACATTTGCCAAAAAACAAACAAAACAAACAAACACAACCGTCCCCCCCCCCAACAAACAAACAAACAAAACAGGAGAGCCAGAGAGAACGTGAGGGAAAGTGTGAAAAACCCTGATGTGGTGCTGTCGTGTTTTTCTTACCCTGAACCCCAGTTCAGGTCACAGAATACCAAAGTGTCCTGTTGCTTGAGAGCTTCCTACATGCCACGTCTTCACCCACACAACCAGTCAGCATTTCTAAGCAGGAAACAGCCAAGTTGGCTTTTACATCCCACCTCCCAGCTTTCAGGTTTATGAATGGCCTACACTGATCAGAGTTTTCTCTTGGTTTTGCTATTTTACTGCATGATATGAGTTAAGGTGCTCAATTACAGGTAATTAATGATGCCTGCCAGCGCTGAGGGCTGAACAGATTGCTAGTAAGCACTTAAGGGTAATACCAACCAAGGATAGTTGCTACTATTTGCTCATTATTGGGAACAATTAGTAATGCTCCTTGCTTATCACCACCATGCTCCTTCAGTCTGCCAGTAAAACATACTTTAAAACACTACACAAAAAAAAATCTATTTTGTCAAAGTCCAGCACTTTCACAGCAGGGAACAAAGAAACAATAGAACTGTTGTGTCAACAAATCTGTGGAGATTAAAAGCTGCAAAAGACAAGGGCAGTACTTCAGTAATTTCTTAACCAGGAGCAGCTGTAGCCAGAAGAGGGTATTACTGACTTTGAAACAGCCATACCTTGAAGACAGTATTGCCCTTATACACACAGGCTGAACCAGAATGGAATGTTCAACCAAATTTAACAAAATCAATGAGCGGCATACAAACTGGACAAAGGTTACTCTGTACAAAGTCAGTGTACAAAAACTCAGTGCCCTTTGGAAAAGCCAGATTTGACACACTACTGACTGCAGTCATTTGGACATTTTCTCACAGATTCTGCTCATCTCTTATATCCTCAAGCACTGAAATGTGTAGGCCGACACAGACTGGAAAAGGAAAGGGGCCCTCACTTCCTCGTCTTCATCATCTCATAGAGAAGAAGCAACAAACTGGGTTTTGGTCACACCTTTTACCCTGTAAGCATGTACAATTATTGTGATCTTTCAACTCTCTCCTGCTTAGCTCACCCTTTGTAAACCTCTGGTGAAGTTGCTGACATTTTTGTTTACTTGTTTTGAGCAGCTTTATGGCCATCCTGTTGGGATAACAGAAACAGGGCACAAGACAGGCTGCAGCCTTGCTGCCCACCTCCTGCTATCAGAGGGCAGGTCTGCTCCTGACACATCACTGATGATATGGCCTTCTCCAGGTGCATGTCTTTGGGTACTTATTAAACAGTTTTACTGCTGTGGGGGTGTGTTTTTTATTATTTTAAGTACACAGCCATTTCACAGATCTGGCTTTATGTTGTTTCACATTGCCATTTCCATTCCTCCTTCATTCTGACTAATCCTGTTTCGTATCTTAACAGCTTGACGTTAAGATCAGAACTCCACATTCTCTCTTGCCCTCTCCCATTCCTCATGAACAAAAACTTTCTCTTAAGACATCAGTACAACTTACATCAGGGAGGAAGAATGCATCGTTTTGGAGAAGCAGGACTTGCAGCTCATCCTCACTGAGGCCAGACAAATCATGGTTTTTTAGAACTTTTTTGTTCTTAGCATTCATGATGTCATGCGAGTACTTACAAGAGCTGCAAGAAAATACATAGAAATATCAATGTTTACCCCTTAAGTCAAGTTGATTTAAAGAAGAACGTCAGATAATGTGCAGCTTGGGAAAAGCCATGAGAAAAAGGTGGCTTGGCAAGAGTCTCTGCGAACATTTAGGTGGTGTCTGTAACTAGCTAGAGAAGAATCAAACAGCAGAAGTCCTCTGTGAAATGCAGTGACCCTATTCTCCTCATTTTAAACTTCAGTGCAGCCAGACCCCACACATTCTTTGCCTCCAAGGAAGATCCAAGTCAAGTCACATGACCTAAACAGCTGGAGGGAAAGTTAATTTCAAAGGAGTACACCAAAAGTGCCGGATGTTGCAAAACCCTCGATTTTGTGAACATAAAAGGTTGTTGTCCTAGGGATGGCAAGTAAAGAAACATGCAAGCGTCTGCACAAAACGAATGCCACAGTGAAGCTGAAAACAACACATTTTGTTATCTTCAGTGGCTGTGAAGTTTTATTAAAAAAAAAAAAATCAAAAAATAAGTAAGGAAGTTTAACTTACGAGTTTTGATTAAGGAAGCATTTAGACTACAGTAATGAAGACAGTGCTGCCACTTACAAAGCCAAGAGAAAAGTCTGATGAGTATGAATTAGACAGGGAGATTGCAGATTTTTTACATCTATTTGAAAAGGTACTGCAAATCAGTAATAGAGAGGAGACACACAGTCCACCTGTGCATTAATTCAATGCAGTAAAATACAGCTTCCTCATGTCCTGCTCTTCAACACATGATCTGATACTGCCTTATGATTAGACATACTCAACCATAAAAGCACCTGTTAATTTACCAGATTCAAGCCTTTACTCTTTCAGCCTCAAGTTAACTCCTGAAGCTCTCCTCATGACAGTTTTACCTCAAGGTGTGGCTGATCCAATCCTTCCGTACAGACCCTCATGTAGGTATTTCTCCCCTGACCTCTGCTACCTGTTGGACACATTCTTTGTGAGCAAATAAACAGGAAGGGCAGAAGTGTGCCATCTTTGGTCCTGGGAAACAACCTTCCAAGGGTATTAGATGCTGTAGGCACTCAATTAATGGCTAGGAAGGTAGGTAAGCGATAGAGGATCTGAGGAGGGAGCCATTACCAGTGTTCCTCCACTCAACTTCAACTCCACCGACAGTCACACAGTGATCTACGTCACTTGAGTCTGTACTTCCAAGGCAAAGGTTGAAACACTCTACAAATACAATGATAACTACACAGCTATCATTGTTATTTAGTTTAATAACACATTTAGGCAAAAACAAAAAAAAAAGTGAAAAGGCACTTGCCAGACACTATTTAAAAACAGGATTAACTGGACTAAAATCATGATTCCACTAAACAGAAGACCCAAGTAACTTGCCCAGACATTTTTCTTTCCAGGGATTCTAAAACAAAAAGGATAAAGACCTGGAAGCAAGGCTAGATTTGACCTTATCAGTTAAAAAAATCTCTGTCTTGATCTCTGTGGTCCACCTAGCAGAATTCCTGCCCCCTCATTTTAATCAAGCTCCCTTCCATGAATGTTATACTCTATTAATTTTTAACATATACCAAAGTGATTTTAAATACTTAGTGTTATTGAGAGGACAGAATGGTTTATTGTTATTGAGGGAATCACGTCATTGCTAACTTTAATTCACACAAAGTCATTCATCATGAGTGCCTACACACACGTGAAAGCGTTTCCAACAGTGAACCCCCTGGGAGTTTATTGTGCTGTCTGTAATGTAACAAAAAAGAAGAAAATCTTATCATCCTAATGATGAGAGAGAGAGACATGCCTTTCCCACTCCATGCTATCCAGATCTAACTGCACAGTGATCCATTTTTTGGGGGCAGAAGAGGAAGGATCCAGTGGGATCATGCATGTTCCTAACGCTGCATAAGCACCAGACCTGGGGCCTGGGGACTTAAACTACAAAGTTCTTCCATCAGAGATTGTCATGGGAAAGCTGGGTTGCTCTTCTGCATTTGCTTTTGGTTTCCTCTATGTTTTTTAAACTAAGTACCACCTTTGGCCACCTATGGCTAGAGAGGCTGCCAGGCCTGTCCATCCCACAAGTCCTCCATATTCCAGAAACTGGGACTGATGTACCTGAGCGATCAAACAGCGCCTATCAAAGAAAGGGCCATAAATCAAGCAGTGATTTACAGCAAAACTCAACTTCTGTAACTCCCTGGAGCGAAACCAGAGGGCATGTCAGCACTTTGCTTTTTCCTTCTGAGAAATAGGTGTAAACTATTTCACCCAGATGCCAGGGGAGCAGAGGGATGGGTGTGGAGATTAGTAGATACAAACAAACAAAAAAATAAAGAAACCAGCACAAAACAAATCGTCGGCTTCTATGGACATAGCGAGGGCAG
Source organism: Pachycephala philippinensis (assembly GCA_013397055.1). Classification (NCBI taxonomy): domain Eukaryota; kingdom Metazoa; phylum Chordata; class Aves; order Passeriformes; genus Pachycephala; species Pachycephala philippinensis. The sequence continues at coordinate 636,092 of VWZT01009981.1, forward strand.
GACACGAGTCCTTCCGGAACAAGGATCCCCCGCGGCTGTATCCGAGGAGACTACTGCCCGCTCCTCCCGGGAAACCACCCGGGACACGGCGGGGCTGGGGATGTGAGGGGGGTTGTGAGAGGTTTTGGGAGGGTTGTGAGGGGAGTGAGGGGATTGGGCGTGTGTGAGGGGCCTGGGGGGCATGAGCGGGCTTGTGC
>VWZT01009981.1:636463-674278 GCA_013397055.1 Pachycephala philippinensis
GGGCACTCCCTGCCGTCCCCACGGGCCGCCCACACCCCCGCGCTCACCTGGGCCCCAGGTGGCACCTGCCCATGAGGTGCAGCTTGCAGAGGTGCAGCCGCTCGCAGCCGTCGCACTCCTTGCGGACACAGACCCGCACGTCCGTCACGGCCAGGACCTCCGTGCCGTCCTTCACCACCAGGAACCGCCGGGGGCCCGCCGCCGACAGCGTGTCCTGCAGCTGCGGCGCCGAGAGCCCGACGTACTCCTGCAGCTCCCGCAGCCCCAGCCGCCCGCCATGGGCGCACAGCGTCTGGGTGAGGAAACTGGACACGGCCGGGTCGCTCATCCTGCCCCTCTGCTTGGGACGGGACCGCGAGCGGCAGTGTGGAAGGAGCGAGCCGGGAGCGGGAGTGGGAGCGGGGCGGGGACTCGTTGCCGCCTCTTGGCCGCGCGGGACGGGAATCGAAACCGAAGGCACGGGCGGGGCCAGCGACGCGGGCCGCGCTGGGGGCAGGGATCTGCCCAGTCTGGAGGCCTTCTTGGCTGAACATCACACAGGAGATTAATAATGCAAGAAGTGATTGAAAGGACCGTGAGGTTTCCTTGTTATTATTACAGAACCACGGAGTGGTTTGGGTTGGAAAGGACTTAAAGATCATCTGCTTCCGCCCCCTACATTGGGCAGAGTCTCCTTCCGCTAGACCAGGTTGCTCCACGCCCTATCCAACCTGGCCTGGAACACTTCAGGGATGAGGCAGCCACATTTCCTCACCTTGCTAACTTTTACTCTCTCTACACTAACATGAATCTAGTACCGAGCATTAAGCATATAATACAGGATAAAACACATAGCATACACAAATAACACTAGCATTTATGTGGCAATGCCATTTCTTTTCTTTCTTCCTGATTGACAGTGAGCTGCTGATCAGCGCTGGTTGCAGCAGAGTGTCCTGGCAGGGCTGTGAAGCTCTGCTAGTTTTGGCTGGGGTAGGGTTTATTTTCTTCAAGTGGCTGCTATGAGGCTGTGTTTTGGATTTGTCCTTGTAATAAATGAATTCACTAGCTGAAATTTCAGCAGCATAATATTGAACATTTATTAGTAGAGCAAAGGCAAACACAGCGCTGGGCGCTTAGCAATATTGCCAGAGGTACAATCCCATTCATGTTACTGTTAACTTGAGTACTTTCTCAAACCATTACCTATTCATTAAACCCAGAAAATAATTTACACTTCACTCAACTCCCCCCCTCCCCGATCCCTGCCCCCTTCCACCAGCACGATGCCCATGTCGGATCCTCTGGATCATCTCAGAATTGAAAGCAGAAATCCCTCTCTGGTGTCTCCTCAGTTCCAACCTAATTTGTAGTTGACAGTTTCTCTGGGAGGTGTGAGTTTTGATGAGATAATAGACTTCCTGGGATGCATGTGGTTTATCTTCTTTGCTTCTTTAAGATGTCCCGATCTCTGGCTCTGTGGTTTATCAACTTAAAAGACATTTATTACCATGTATTTATTACTACGTTTCCCAACATATTACAACTATTTCGAAGTTACAATTCACCCTAACCTTGTTTCTACTTAACTATATTTACCTTAACACTATTTCTACGTAGTACATTATCACTTGTAAATGTTAAATTCATATATGTGAAAGCCAACATTTATCATTCACTCACTTATCAGATCCTGAAAACAGGGATGATAATAGAGATGTTTTCTCTATTGCATAGCTGAGCAGTGCTTGCACAGAGCCAAGGCCTTTTCTACTCCTTGTACTGCCATGCTAGGGAAGGGCGTGGGGGTTGGGGAAGGAGGAAGCCTGGGCCATTTGGAGTTACAGCGTTTGTCTTCCCAAGACACAGTGACGCATGATGGGGCCCTGCTCTCCTGGAGATGGCTGAACACCTGCCTGCCCTTGAGAAGCAGGGAATTAATTCCTTGATTTGCTTTGCTTGCATGTGCATCTTTTGCTTTCCCCATTATACTGTCTTTGTCTCAATCCACAAATTTTACAGCTTTTACCCTTCTGATTCTCTCCCCAGTCCCGCTGGTGGAGAGTGAGTGGCTGCCTGGGCCAGGCAGCTGGCTGTGCTTAAACCTCCACAGAAGCAGAAGTGCCAGGTTCCTCTTAGTGCTGAAGTAAGGCTAGGGAGGGTCTGTGGGATGGGGAAGAAGGACAGCAAATAGTGAATCGAAAGAGCGTTGAGGATTAAATCCATTTGAGATGAACTTTTATACTGAAACCCTTTGGCAATGCAAGTTTCAGGGACACTATCAACTGCTCCCTCTGGATCAGGAAGTTAACCTTGACAATAAAGTGAATGACCTGTGTTGCCTGTTGCTGATGCCTGATTTGAAAGGCATGTGAAACTACAGTCACAGTCACTGTTCAGGCCATAGAGAGAGAACTACCCCCAGGAATAAGGCCAAGGTGGTACTGCCTGTGGTATGCTCTTTCTTTGTTGTTGGAGGCGATGTATGAATCTTTTCATTGGGCATATTTCCCAGTATCTGTCCCCTTGCTATGATAATCGAACCAATGAGATGATTTTTAAAAACCAATAGAAAAGGAGAGGTAGAAGGAGTTTGCCAGCTTTAGAGAAGTAAATTGATAGTTCTGGGTTGGTTTATGCTCTAGGTGTGGATATTTGCGTTCTCAGGTTGTTGACAGATCATCAAGGAGAATAAAACTCAGATCCATACTCAGGGTAGTTTCAGGACTGACTGATAAGGTAGAAAATGACTCAAACATTGAGTCAGCAATCTATTGCCAACTTTAAACAGTAGATAATAATAATGACTCAGGCAAACTGTACAGTAATTTGCTTATGTTTATTTGTCTTTTGTTTTTTCAGCCAGTTCCAGTGAAAACATACATTTCTGCATTAATCCACTCAGAAATCTGAACTACTGGTCTGAGGAGCTTTGCTGCATACTTTGTTGGAACAGTATTAACAGTATGGAGCAGGAAAATAAAGTGAAGCACTGCAAGCAGAAAGAAGCTACAAATGCAAGCATGTTCTGTTCTCCACGTAAATACAATCAGGAAGGGTTTTGGATCAGGCCTGAGTAAAAGCAAAAAAAGAAACATTGCTGGGTTTATCCTGTTTGTTGGTAATGCCCAAATAATTGACTTCCTTAGCAACGTTAAACAGAACCAATTTATGTGAAACAACACAACTGGGTGAGGCAAAAGGGATCACTGCATCAAGGAGCCCCAAATTATTGTTATTTTCATAGTGATTCCAGCCTTAAGTATCAAGCCCTTTGCTTTAAGTTAAAAACCACTGCGGCTGGATTGCTGTAACCTCTTGCTACCCTGTAAATCTTCTCTCTGGTGTCCTCCACTTGCAGCTGTAGTATTTCCTTGTTTGCCCTGACTCTGGTATTCAGCTGACTCTGTAGTAAGCAAAATCAGCTTTCAGAGACTTGAAACTGAAATATTGATTGGTATGAACAAAGTATGAATGGAAGTGGCTGTGTGCAAGCACCAGAAGAAACAGCAGAGCAAAGGTTAAAAGAATGGCCTGTGTTAATAACCAAAACTACAGCTTAAGGCAGTAAAATCTAGAAATGAATTGTTTTTCTCAAACCAGAAGTTCTGCGTTCTGTAGCATAGACAACTTGTCAGCAGAAAATCCTGCCATCTGACATGCTGGATGTGGCAGGTAGATACAGCACGTCACAAATACCATTTATTTCCTGTTTGTTCAACTGGGAGCAGACCATAGAATGAGGAAACACAGAAGACGAGCAAAGAAGTTCCATGATGTGCATGGAGGCAGAAGTAGCCAGACTGTGAAGCACAAGGATGCCACCACAGTCAGTGCTGGGTCCCACGAGCTTTCATAAAAGACCATTCCAAGGCAGTTTTCCACTGCCAGTGGAAAATGACACAAGATTTACCGAACGGGTGTGATGGTTGGTGCCCATCTTCCCTTTTATTACATGCAACATGGATCCTGGCAAAAACAGCACCCCATGGGGGCTGTATGGGGTTTTGATAGCGTGAACAGAGTTGGATAAATTGAATGAATGTGAATGAAAGCTGGGAAACTGAGTGAAATGAATGCATACCTAAATGCAACTTCTGCAGCTTGACTGGGTGCAGATGGATTTTGAAAAAAATGTTGCCTTGTTTGATGTACCTGCAGTGGCAGCAAGCAGGACATGGTTACACTGGATTCTGTGGAGCTGCCCTGCTCTCTGTGAAGTAGGGGCTATTCCTGCTCTCAATAGTTGGTGCAGCCCAGCCCCCCTGGCTCTGACCAGATCAGCAGTTCTGTTCCTTCGGGGATGGCTAAAGTGTGAAGAAACACCCTGGAATGATGCTGTCAAACCGGCTTTTCCTCTTTTTTTTTTTTTTTTTTTTTTTCTGGCATGTGACCTGTTCAGTTTCTTTTATTGTCACCCCCATTCTACTTCTTTAGATGCCTCTTTCAGGTCTCAGCTTTGGCTCACCTTACAGTTATTCTCTGCCCCATGTCCAGCTATTTTCCTTGCCTTGGATTCCCCAGACTGTTTCAAATAGCATTTTGCAGAACATCCTGGGACCACTGTTTTCTTGTCCTGCCCCTCTCCATTTCTTACACAGCCCTCCACCAGTTCAGTACTATTTGCTTACTTAGCTAATGGCTGCATTTACAACTTGCCTGAGGCTTTCCAGATAATTTTGAGGCTTCTGATGCCCGAAAGATAGGCTGGAAATAAATCTCCATAGACCGATGTCTATAGAGCAGGTATTTGTTTATTGCAGCGCTGGTGGTGAGGGGGATTTCTCCTCCTAACTCACCCACCCTTGTCAAGTGGCATATTTATACAGTAAAATTTTGCTTAATGTTGCTATGTCATTACAGCATCATCACATACGCACTGGAACTAATTTACATAGCATGATCTCATGGTTATTAGATAATTCTTTGCACTGTGCATGCACTTCCCCAATTCGGGGGTCTTTGATGAAGGCTTCTAAAGTCTTCTTTGCACTTGAACTTTTCAACTTTGTCTTCAAGGCATGCACAGTTATGATGCTCTTCGGTCCATCTGGTCTTAACCGGCCTAAATTCTTTGTTTTGTGGATAATTGGCTTTGGCTTGCCAATTTCTCATTAGTACTACACTTATTTATCTCTAAAGCTATACACCTGGTAAGTTTTTATCTCTTTTTTTTTTTCCTATTCTACATATAAGCAACTAGTTAGCTANAAGTCATGATTTGGGTTATATCGATATAAAGGTTACATAGATGTCTTATAACCCAAGCTATATAAGCACTTTGCTGTTGTGACCTGAATTACATAGACATCACTTCTTTGTTCTGTGGAAACTGTTAAGCTATATGATAAAAGTTCAGCTGGTGGGAGGTGTGTCAGACACTGAAATATTATAGTTTATGACTTAAACATGTTCATGAAGGACTTTTAAAACTGTATTACAAAAGCTGCAGAGAATACCACTGCACCCTGAATAGGCCTTTGGAGTGAGGCCCTACACACCGCTGGCTGATGGAGATAAAATAAAGTGACTCAGGTCTGGGCTGGGGGAGAAGAATCCATTCAGAGGGATCAAGCTTAGCACCTTCAGGGTGGAGACCACAGCCCCAGGGCTATCAGCTGCCAGGCTGGAACAGACCCTCGAACCAAAGGATGGCGGGGAGAGGCTTTGGGTGTGTGTTGAAAAAGCCTCTGGTGAGAGGCACAGTGACCACCCATCCTCCACTGTGCAGAGGAGCCCAGCTGAGGGGCCCTTCACCCCAGGTGAAAAAGCTTATCCACAGCAGAAGGGGGTGTTGTGGCCCATCAAAGGCCCCCCCAAAGGGGTCCCCAGATCCTGCACCAGAGCAGGTTTTAATCTCGTTTTTGGGTATATTTGGAACCTTCAAAGTTCTTTCCATTTTATATTCAGAGGCTTAATTTTCTTTGCTCTTCTGGGTTTAAAAGCGAATCATAACAGAGGTGGGAGCTCTCTTCTCACCTGACATGCCTGCCCCACACACACCCAATAACTGCAATCAGTTCAGACTGTCTCATCCCCAGCACAGGCACTGGAAGAAGACACAGTCTTCACTGTAAATTGTAACTGTGACTCTGCTCGGGTCCCTTGCTGGAGCGGGTTGGGCTGTGGGGCTGGCTGGGCAGGGACATGCCTCCCAGGCACCTGTCCAGAGAGGAGGAAAAGCAGCACGATCCAAAATGGGAAAAAGCCAGTTGGGATTGTACAAGAAATGATGAAATTATTATGAGAAATTTAGGGGAGGAACAAGTGTGGGAAAATAAGGGGATGGTCAGTGACTGGAGTGAGTGCAGATGTGTGAGTATGTGATGGACCGGCTGGTGTAAAGGTCAAGGCTTGGGAGCTGGGGGCAAGTGCATCTCCAGGACCAGCTCAGGATGTGAGGAGACCTGTTTGTCTCTAGGGGCAAAACCACGGGGAGGTCAGCTATTGGGAGCTGGAATGTCCTGGCTAGCTCTGTGTGATAGTGTGTCCTGGCAACTGAGTGTGGCTGTGCCTTGTGGGTCCCTCTGTGTGACCACAGCGTGGGACGGCTGCAGTGTGGGAGTGGGGCCATGTGCCTCATCTTAGAGGAGATCTGAGACACTTACCTGTTCTCTTAGGTGGAGGACAGCCCAGGAGCTGGAATTACAGGAGAGGAAGGGAGGAGAGAAGGAGAAAGATGCACCTGGGAATGACAAATTCTCCCAGCAGTGCCAAGAAGGAGAGCTGTGGTGAGGCCTCTGAGCCCTGTCTCCCCTCTTGTGTGTCTCAGGACCTTCCCTGCCCCTCCACTGCGCCCCTCCTCCCTCTTTCCCACAGCACTGCAATTTTAAAATTTTGACTCCCTTGTATCTCCTTTCTCCATCTTTCTCTGAGTGGTTTCCTGTCCCTGTATTTGCCCTATAGTCCCTGGCTTCTTCCTTTGCTGTCTCCCTGTCTCTGGCTCCCAGGCAGTATTTTGGGAGTTCCTCCCTCTCTGTCTTGGAGCCAGAGTGTTTCTCCCCTCTCTGTGTCTGTCTGGCGGCTTGTCCCTGTTCAAGGTTTTCCTGCTTGGCTCTGTAGCATGGAGTGAGTCTATTTCTTTCACCATCTCTCACTGCTCTGCTCCCTACCCCTTATTTTGAAATCCTCCCTCTCTGTCCTGTGGCCTACTGGGATGTGTTCTTTCTCTGTCTCTCCTTTTTCTGGTTCCCAGTGCCTATTTATCAATTACTTCTTTCTCCATCTCTCAGTCTGGTGCTGGAGCACAATCTTTAATTCCTCCCCTTTCCTTCCCTGAGGCCCATCTTTCTTTTTCCTGCTCACCTCGGGCTCCCTGTCCCTGTTTTAATTCCTCTCTCCCTAGCTGGTTCTGTGCTTCCTGTGCAGGTGATGCTGTGTCAGGTCTTTATCCCTATCTTTTCATTCCTTACTTTCCCTCTGTTAGCCCATTGCTGTCATATTATTTAGCCATCTCTGTGTTCAGCTCCATATCCCTGTTTTTTCCTTCTCCTCTCTCTGTGCCCTGTTGCCCCTGGCTGTTTTTGATTTCTCCATCTCTCTCTGCCTGCCTCCAGCTCCAGCTCCCTGTTTTTCATTCCTTCCTCTCTGTCTCGTAGCCCATCCGTAGTTTTAATTTCTCTGACTCTCTTTGTCCTGCATCCTGTGGTTCAGTTTCTTCCTTCTCAGCCCTGTGGACGGTGTGATTCTGTTTCCTCCTCTGTTTCTCCTTTTCCATTTCCCTGTCCCTTGCTTTGAATCCCATGCACCCCCTGCATCTTATTGCTTCCTACCCCTGTGTTTTCATTCCTCCCTTCCTACTGCATAGCCCGTTGGTTTTTCCTTTTTCCATCTCTCTCCATCCATCTTGCTGTGCCCACTTTTTAATCCTTCCTCTCTGCTCTGTACCCTGCTGCTATTTTTGCCCTTTTCTATCTGTTTGTCCAGCTGCATGTCCCTATTGGTTCATTCTGCCCTCTTCCTCCTGCACCCACCAGTATTCCCTGGCACCGCCATCCCTCTCTGTTCCCAGTGCCTCTGTGGCCAGCTTTCTGTGTCTGGTCACTAATTCCTCTGTCGATCCCGACTTTTCTCTCCGCTCACCCTTAGGACAAGTCTGGGATATGGATGGGCTCTGTGTCCCTGCTGCCACCTGCTGACGGGCCTCGGTACTGCTGCTGCTCCCCCCACCCCCGGGTGGGTTCATTTCGGGATCCCCCGACCCCCCTGAATTATTACACATGGGGGAGTCACCCCAAAGCCTCCCCCACTTCACCCCTAAAATTCTCCTGACAGGATCCAGCACATGCGGATGATCCATGAGAAACGGCAACGGGCTGGTGAGTGAGCTGGGGTTTGGGGGTGCCCCGGCATTCTGGGCGGTGGTTTCCATCATTTTGGAGGCTCCCTCATAATCTTTGGCGGACTTTAAATAATTTTTGGGGTGTCGCAGTCATTTTGGGGTGTTTCCGTAATTTTGGGAAGTTCCCCTGTCATTTGGGGGGGGATTCCCCATCATTTTGGGGGAGTCCCTCATAATTTTGGGGGAGTTGCTAATAATTTTGGGGGGGTTACCGTAATTTTGGGGCCGATGCGCGTCATTTTGAAGGGCTTCCTCGGTTTGAGGCTGTGGGGCGGTGGATCCTGGGCCCTATAGGGTTGCCTGACTCCTCCCCTGAGGCCATGGGGGCCTTGGGGGGGGAGGAAGGAGGGGCTAAGGGAATGTCTCGTTCCTATGGGGCAGCCCTGGGTCCCTATGGGGACTGTAGGACGCGCCCCTATAGGGTGTCCCCCGCGTCCTTCCCCCCAGTGCTTTTTTAATGACTCCTCGTTATGAAATAATTAAATCAAAATCCGGGGGCGTGGCTCGCACATGTTTGTAATGCTGGGGGGACACGCGTCCGGAATCTCCAAATCCCCTCTGGAATCCCCTTCTGTGCCCCCTAAAATGGGAACTGGGACCCCCTGGGACTACGCTCCCAGGTCTGGGGTTGATGTCACGGCTACATTGCTACGGATCCCCCCAGTACTGTGTTTGCACCCGCTGGTGACAGTCCTGGAGAATTGGGGTAAATTTGGCACGATCCAGCGATGCCTGGTGGCCTCATTAGGAATTAATGAGGGGGAAAATGGCCAGGAAATGGGGAATACGACACGGTTTTACAGTCTATGTTATTTTGTAGGAGGCAGGAAAAATAGGATAAAATCTCTTAGGGAGATTATTTTGCTTTAAGAAGTAATTGGGGTGTAAAGAAAAACGGGTTTGTGCCGCAGGAATCCCGAGGGAATGCAAAGTGTGATTAAAACGGGAATGGCAACTCAGCATCCGAACTGGGGGGCACATCCAGGCTCTCCTGTCCCAGGTGAGTCCCCGTGAGGAACGGAGGCAGTTTAGAGAAGCCTCGGGAAGGCGGAGTTGGGAAAACAGAAGGACTGGATCAAAAGAGGCAAGAATTGTGGCAAGAACTGGGCTGGACAGAAGGGGACCGGAGGCAGCCCTGTTTTACGCGAAATGTGCAATTCGCTTTTCCTGAGGACTCTATCCAAGTGCAAAGAGTCCACTCCAGGGGCTTGGGAATAACGGGAGGAGGGAGAGCGCCGGGTTCCGGACGGGAGCAGCGACACGGCGGCCGTGCTTTACGGCAGTGTGGCGGGCACGGCGGGGAGGTGGCTGAGCTTTACGGCAGTGTGGCGGACACGGCGGGGCGGTGGCTGTGCTTTACGGCAGTGTGGCGGGCACGGCAGGGCGGTGGGTGTGCTTTACGGCAGTGTGGCGGGCAGGAGGTGGTAGAGCGCTTTACAGCAGTGTGGCGCGATGAGGTGGTAGAGCGCTTTACGGCAGTGTGGTAGTCCAGGTGGTTATAGCCCAAAAATGCGTGAAAATTCATAGGGAGGGTTTGTGTGTAAAACACTAAATCCTGTTAAGTTTCTCATTTATATACATACTGACAGGTAATAATAATTTATCTAAAAATTGATTTCAAAATAACGCCCCGTACGTGCCGCATTATATACACGGTTTTAGAATATAAGAACTTCTTAACAGATCCATAAGGCTTGAAAATGCAAATGAAACTTTTTTAATATATAAATGAAACTATAATTAAGGACTTGAAAATGTGAGAAATTATGATCTGTATGAAGGAAATATAGATCTTTGTGGTGAGCCAGGCGAGGAGCAGAGCAGTTGCTGAGTGTCATCAGGGTAAAATTGAGGTAATCTGTAGGAGGCAGGGAGGGAAAATTTGGGAGATAAAGGCTGTATTGTAGAGAATGAACATTTTGAGATTGATTTCAATCTCAAATTGAAAAATTGAGGTAATCTGTAGGAGGCAGGTAGGGAAAATCTGGGAGATGAAGGCTGTATTGTAGAGAACGAACATTTTGAGATGAAAACAAGGTAATCAGTAGTGCAGAAGTAGGGAAGATTTGGGTAATAACATTTGAGGTAATCCCTAGGGGAAAGAAAGAAGGTAAAAATTAGGTTCTTAGTAGAAGACATTTTGGGGGTAAAATTGAGGTATTCTGTATTGGATGGGTAGGGAAAATTTTGAGGGTAAAAGTTGAGGTAATCTGTAAGGGACAGTGGATATTTTGGAGAGAAAACATGAGCTAATCGGTAGGAGACAAACATTTTGGGGGATAAAAGAGGTGATCTGGGGTTGTAAAATCTAGGTGAACTGTGGGGGACATAATAAATATTTCGGGGGTATAATCTGATCTAACCTGTAGGGGACATTTTGAAGTAAGACTGGGGCAATTAGCAGGTGACATTTTGGGTGTGAAGTTGAGGTTATTTGTAGAAGACAGGTAGGGAGAATCTAGGGGTAAAACCTGATGTAATCTGTAAGGCACACCATGAACTTTTTTTTGGTAAATGTGAGGTAACCTAAAGGGGACAGAATGAACATCTTGGGTTTAATATCTGAGGTAATCAGTAGGGGACAGAGAGAACATTTTGAGGTAAAATTGGGGTAATCAGTAGAGAACATCTTGGGAGTAAAACCTGAGGTAATCAGGGGATGTTTTGGGGCTAAAATGTGAGGTAATTTTCTAGGGGACTGAATGAACAATTTGGGTTTAAGATCTGAGGTAATTTTCTCGGGGATACAATGAACATTTTTGAGGGAAAAGCAAAGGTAGATTGGGAGGGGGAGCAGAGGTGACATTTTTGAGACCAATGCTGAATTAATATAGATGAAACAAAATCAGCCTTTTTTGGGTGGTGAATCTGGGGCACTTTAGAGAGAAAAAAAGAACCTTTCTGAGAGAAAGTAGGGACTGAATATTTTGGAGAAGAAATTTGAGGTAATCTGTAAGGGACAGAATGAACGTTTTGCAGGGAAAATTGAGGTAATTTATGGAAGGGTTTGGGGGTTACAATCTGACTTAATCTACAGGGGACAAGTATGGGACATTTTTTAGGGAAAAACTTAGGTAATGTGTAGGGGACGGAATGTGAAAAAACTACATAATCTGCAGAGGGGAATAAAATTAATATTTTAGGAATGAAGTTGAGTTAATCTTTTTGGGAGAGAATAAAAATACTGAGGTAAACTGAGGTAACCAGTAGCGGACAGCTAGGGAAAATTTGGGGGTAAAATTGAGATAATCTCCAGGATGGAGAATGGATGTTTTGAGGTAAAAATGACATAATCAGTAGTGTATAGGAAGGAAAATTCTGGGGCTAAAAGTTGATATAGTCTCTGTGGGAGAGAATGAACATTTTAAGATAAAATAATGTAATCTGTAGTGGACAGGTAGAGAAAATATTGGGGGTAAAACTTCAGGTAGTCTGTTGGGAGAGAATGATCAATTTGAGGTAGAAAATGAGGTGACGAGTAATGGACAGAAAGGGAAAATCTTGAGGAAATCAGTAGTGGACAGAGGGGAAGTTTTTTGGGGTAAAACTTGAAGTAATGTGTAAGGCACAAGGAATTTTTGAGGTAAAATCTGAGGTAGTCTGTAGGGGACAGAATGAACATTTCGGGAACGAGATAGTGGTGATCAGGGATGTTTTGTGGTAGTAAAATCTTGGTAATGTATGAGGAAAAATAATATTTGAGGGGTAAAATCTGAGTTAATATGCAGGTTAGAGAAAGAATATATTGCAGTAAAAATAAGGTAATCAGTAATGGGCACTTCGGGAAAGTTTTTAGCATAAAATATGAGGTAATCTGTAGGGGAGAGAATGAACATGTTCAGGTAAAACTGAATTTGAGGTAATCTGTAGAGAAGATAAAAGAACATTTTGAGACAAATATGAGGTGATAAGTAGTGGACAGGTAGCAAAATTTTTGAGAGTAAACCTGAGGTGGTCTATAAGGCAGAGAATGAGCATTTTGAGGTAAAAATGAATTAATCAGGGTTCAGGTGGGGAAAATTTTGGGGGTAAAACTTGAGATAACATGGAAGAGATAGACTATTTTTGAGGAAAATCCTGAGGTATTCTGCAGGGGACAGAATGAACCTTTTGGGGAAAAGATAGAGGTAATCAGTAGGAATTTTGGTGGTAAAATCTAGCTAATCTAGAGGCGGGGGGGATTAACATTTTGGGGATAAAATCTGAGTTAATCTGTAGGGGACAGAATGAAAATATTGAGGTAAACTGAGGCAATTCACAGTGGACAGGTAGGGAAAATTTTGGGGGTAAAGCTTGAAATAATCTGTAGGGGAGAAAACAAACATTTGGAGGTAAAAATTAGGTACTCGGTGTGAACAGGTAGGGGAAGTTTTGGCAGTAACCTTAGAGGACACGAGATGCCAAGGGCTGTGGGCACACAGCTGTGCCAGTTCGATTAATGCAAAAGGAAAATCCAAGACTTCTCTAGCGTGAGTATTTTAACTGGATGTGTGTAAACACCTTTGTGTTGTGTCCTGCACTTGGGTCACAACACCCCCAGGCAGCTCCAGGCTGGGGCAGGGGGGTGGAAAGTGCCCAGTAGGGAAGGACCTGGGGGTGCTGGTGACAGTGGCTGGACATGAGCCCAGGTGGGCAAGAGGCCAGTGGCACCTGGCCTGCGTCACTGTGGCCAGCAGGCCCCGGGCAGTGACTGCCCTCTGTGCTGGGCACTGCTGAGGCACCTCAGGAGTTGTGTCCAGTTCTGGGCCCATCATGACAAGGATACTGAGGGGCTGGAGCATGTCCCGAGAAGGGAACGGGGCTGGGGAAAGGTCTGGAGCCCCAGGAGTGCTGAGGGAGCTGGGCGGGCTCAGCCTGGAGAAAAGGAGGCTCCAGGGCTGCTCCATCTGCTCATCCCCAGCCTGGATTGATCCCGGGGGTTGTCCCAACTGAGGTGCAGCACCAGCACTTGGTCTCGTTGAACCTCATGGGATTCCCATGGGCCACTTCTGGGGCTTGTCCAGGTCCCTCTGGATTGGCCTGTCCTTCAGGTGTGTCACTGCACCCTCAGCTTGGTGTCATCTGCAAAGCTGCTGAGGGTGCACTCGATCCCTTCATCTGTGTTATTAATGGAGATATTTAAAGAACACTGGTCCAATATGGACTCCTCAGGGACACCACTTGCCACTAATATCCATTGGGACACTGAGGCACTGACCACAACCCTCTGGATATGACCATCCAACCACTTTTTTATCATCTAACAGTCCACTCATCAAATCTGTCTCTCTCAAATTTATAGAGAAGGGCGTGGGGGACTATGTCTTTACAGAAGCCTTTTACAGCTGATATAATAATAAGTTATTATACATTTTCATTCTTCTTTTTTACTTCTTTTCATGCTACTGCTTTGTTTCAAGAAGCTCCTTGAAATTCCCTGAAATCTGTTTGATGCAGGTGATGGTCACATTCTCCTTTAGCATAATCAATTTGGGGCACCTGCCTCCCAGATAATTTATATATTTGATACATACACTTCCTGTATGCACTCATATTTTTGTTCTACCAGGTGCACTGCTTCATCAGGTCGTTTGCCAGGGCTGGACACAAGCACACAAAAAGGACCTCTATGTCATAGTTATGAGTGCAAATCTTCTAGGTAAGCATAGGTCAGCCAGAGGAGACCTTGTGCTGATAGAGTTAAACTAAAAAGCAATTTTTGCAATGCAAGTGGCATTCTCATAGTTAGCGGTAGTAGGAAAAGAAATGGGAAAAACTTAGCTCTGGGTCGTGTTTTTCTCAACCCTTCTGAGCAGAGGTACTGCGGGAAAACTTAATGCAAAACTTCAAGTGAAGTAATGTTGAAACACTCTCCATGTGGATATAACCTCAGTTCTAACTGCAGTCTCTTAGAAGATTATGGAACAAACTCCCCTGGAAATTAATTTACCATCATGTTTAACATCTTGTTAAATGAGGAGAGCACCTTTATCAAGCTGCATGAAACTGGGAGGAGCAGTTGCTACACTGAGAATTAGGCTTGCCACTCACAGGGATCTTTACAGGGTGGAGAAATGGGCTGACAGTAACCCTGTGAAGTTTGAATGAGTGAATGTAAGTCCTGCACCTGGAAGAGAGTAATCCCTGGCAAACATACAGGCTGGAGCTGGCTGGCTATGAAGCAGATCTGCAGAAAAAAACCGGGGGTGTTCCTAGTGAACAACCAGTTGCCCATGAGCCAGTGGTGTGGCCTTGTGGCAAAAAAGCCCATTGGCTTCCTGGGATGTTTTAGGTAGATGTAGCTAGCAGACCCAGGGGAGTGATCCTTCCTCTCTGCTTGGCATAGGTGAGACCATGTTTGGAGTTCTGTGCCCAGTTCTGGGCTCCCCAGGATAAGAAGGATAACAACATACTGGCACAAGGGTAATGGGAGACCACCAAGCTGTTTGAAGCTCTGTCATGTGACATGTGAGGAAAGGCTGAAAGAGCTCAGTGTGCCCAGCCTGGAACAGAGAAGGTGAAGGTGAGACCCTCCTGTGTGTTCTACTATGAAAAGCACAGAGGAAGAAAATGGTTACACAGAAGAAGGACCCAGACTCTCAAGATGCACAAGGAAAGGACAAGAGGCAACAGACACAAACAAAAGATCTTCTGATTAGATACGGGGTAAAAACTCTTCCCACTGAGGATGAAGATCCAGCAGCCTCTTTGGGAACCTATCACCACTGGGCTGCCCAGAGAGGCTGCTGGAGTTTTTCAAAGCTTGACTAAGCAAGGTCCTGAGTAAAATCCATCTAATCTTGAAGATGGCTCTGCTGTGAACAGGAGACTGGGTGAGCAGACCTCTAGAGGTCCCCTCCAACCTGAATTATTCTGTGATTCTATAGGGGGAGAAGGAGGAGTGGTATCATCTTCTACCCTCCATTAAAGATTTCAGCTTGAAACCTCAGACCGCAATCGTACAGTCGCAGGAACACAAGTACACAGAGAACAGAACAGTGTGGAAAGGATGTGTTCCCATCTGGTCTGGCACGTTCTGCATTGTGTTACAGAGGCTATTCCTGCTAGCAATGCCTAGTGCCTGCTCCAGCACCACATCCACATCTGGGCCCTTCTGCACTGTGTTGCCTCAGGCCTTCTTGTGTCTTTTTATCTAGTTGCAGATACCCCTTTTCCTGGGCTTCTAGGTTCTCTGGCTTGCTTGAAAAGGGCTCTTTTTCAAGCCCAGCTGACCTTGTTTCCCACTTGCTCTTCTTCCTCCTCCCTTCCTTCCTGTTAGCCTATTAGGTCCTTTTTGTCTGCGTTGACCAAGATTCCAACTTCCTTCTAGCACTCTAGTTCTGTGCAGACTAAAGCCTTCCAGACATCAGCTAAAGATGCTTGTTACAGTGCCCAGCATGCTCTGCTACAGTCATTTTTTCCAGTGGCTCATTCTCCCAGGTAGTCTTTATAAGCATTACCTAAAATTTACCAGTTGTTAGCATAAGCCTGAATTCACAAGAGTTAATAGTACAGTGAGGACAGCATGGTGAGTCTCTTGAGCCCCTCGGTCTTTCCAGTAATCCTCTTTGCTGTGAGGTAGTGGGATGCTGAAAATCAGCAGGAGTTGCTTGCAGCTCTTTGAGAAAGATTACTGTGATTTAGAGCCTGTGGAGTAAGCTATTAATAGAGGAAAATGGTAAGAATTTAAAGAGAAGGATAAATGAAGCTTATGAAAATGAAGCAAAACTCCAACACAAAGTAAATGTTTAGATTATTAAAAAAAAAATCCACAAAATTTCCAGTCATAAAGGATGGAAGCTGAATGAAGAAATAAACTGTCAGGAACCATAAGGAAGGCTGGGTTGTTCTCTGCTTAAAATCAGACCCACCACATATCATGCTGTCAGTGCAAGGCACTTGGATCTTCCTATTCTCCTTTCCCACCTTTAGGGCCAAGCGTCTCACACAGCTGTGGTGCCAGGTTGGAGCTTTTCTTCCCCTATGATGCATCTGGGCCCAGGAGCCCCAAGAGTAGGAAGAAAACTAAAGAGAGCTGGTAGGCAGAAGACCAGTGGCTGTCAATGTCTCAGAAAGGCAAAGGCTAAAGTTTAAACTGGTCACAAATCAAAGGACCAAATAGGTGGTGATGACATAGTAAAAACCATGTTATGTCTTCGCTGCCCAGCTGCGTCTGGGGCCCTGGGAGAGGGGCATGGGATTTGACAAACAACCCATTTGAGAGACACAGAATCACAGAATATGCTGAGTTAGAAGGGACCCATCAGGATCATGGATTCCAGCTCCTGGCACTGCACAGACACCCCAACAATCCCACCCTGTGCATCCCTGAGAGCGTTCTCCAAATGCTCCTGGAGCTCTGGCAGCATTGGGGCCATGACCATTCCCTGGGGAGCCTTTTCCAGTGCCCAGTCACGCTCTGGGTGAAGAACCTTTTCCTGATATCCAGCCTAAACCTCCCTGACACAGCTCCAGCCGCTCCCTTGAGTCTTGTCACGGGAGTGAAGAGATCAGTACCTGTGCCTCCGCTGCTCTTTGGGAGGATGTTGAAGACTACGATGAAGTCTCCCCTCAGTCTCCTCCAGGCTGAACAATCTGCTGGTGAGTTGTAACCACTAGATGGAACTCAAACACTTCATTAATTCACTGATCATCTGCAAGGAGTCCATCCTGATTTTAGGTAAGGCTGTGGGTCTGGTAGCTGAATATCAACACCTGTGCTGAGCAGCAAAGGGCTTTTATGGAAATACAGCAAGAGCTCCTAAAACATGGGTGAATAATTCATTCATTCCAGTGAGCAGGGATACTGAATATTTTATGTCCAAACCATGGTAATGTTATTGGTTCCTACTGAGTGGCACGAAAGCCTCCGATGACTTGATGGAGAGCACTGGGATACATCCTCCATTAGACAGACCACCAGCACATGATTTTGGGTAAGTCATTTAGTGTGGCTGTGGCTTGGTTCCCCCTTTGCTAAAGTGAATTTTGAAACCATCTGCCTTAAAGTGTGCTTGAGCATCCAGTATATTATTCTTGAAACTATTTAATACTCCTTGGTGGGGTACTGATGGGGTACATCTTGCCAGTATACAGTGGCAGACAAAAATGCAGTCATCTGCATCACAAATCCTACACTCTGCTGTCCTCCAGTTTCTGAGACTCCAGACTTGTTTTCTTACAGCCCACTAAATAAAACAAACTAAAGGAGAGCTACCATTCATTTCTTAAAGGCTTAGAATATTTAATTATAATTAAAGAATAACCAGTATTTTAAAGCCTAGAGGCCCCATGCAAGATCACCTCTGTGTTGTGCTGTGTCTTGTACAGAGTAAAAGGAATTCCTTCCCTTAAGCAGGTTACAGTCTTCACAGGAAAAAATGTACCTGGGGACAAAGAAAGCAAGCAGTGCCCCAGTAAATGCAAAAAAGCCATCACTTGACATGAGGGAATTCAGAGGTAAAAGAGTAGCTCAGCAGCTGGTGTAAAGCTGACATAGCACCACTGATGCTGTGAGTTTACAGCAATTTATGCCAGGTAAGGATACGCCTCAGGTAGGGGAAGTGTCTTTCTTAATGTCAGATTCAAAGTTTAGCCTAGAGTTGAACCACATCTTCTGAATCCTAATCACAAGGCTTTGTTTTCATGCACTTGCTTCCCCACTGGCCAGCCCCTGGAGGGGTGGCTTGCTTGTCTCAGATTGTGCTGCTCGAGGACTCAGCTGAAACATCATTGCACGCAGCCTGCCGGAACCCAGCTGGGATTTTAGATGGCCACAGAGTAATGTGGAGAAAGACTAGTTCAGATCTGAAACAGAAGATACTGAAAAGCAATTGTTTTAAAGGCGTACCGGCTGGAAGGAGAGCAGAATTCTTGCTATTACCAAACAAATTTTAAAAATAGTTCATATTCTAAATGATGCTTAATGATTAAGTATTGTCTTTTCTCACCAAACACAGTATCTGTAGCTGTTATCAGATAAGTAGGTTGTGTGTTAATTGAATATATTGTTCCAGATGCATTAGCCACCTTCCAAGTCCATAGAGATTATTTTTCCTTACCTGCATTGAGGTGATACTGTAACTGTATTAATGGTATCAATATACTTCAGAGCAATGCAGGGATATTTGATTACTCAAAACACATGAGAGGCAGGTAGCTCAAAAATATTTCTGAGTAGTTTTTCATCATTCAAATAAAATCTAAAAACCAGGAATAATGGTGACTATTCTGAGAAAAAGACTCTTCTTTATCAATTTGTATCTATAAACACCAAGAAACTAGTGAAAGTCATCAGAATATTGGAAATGGAGCAGGAAAACCTGCTCTGTTAGTAGGAGATAATTGGCCTTTCTGATGTACAGTCCTTCAGAGAAAGAAGAGACAGATTTCTTACAAGTACATTTTCCCAATTGTCCAAAGCATGCAAACAAAGTGGTAGGGAAGTTAGTTCTTAATCTTAGTTATCAATTAATTGATAGATTATATGAAATACATTAATTGATAGCAGAACAACCCAAATCTGTAATTTAAAAGTTTGTACAGTGTTTAGGCTTTTAGTCTTCCAAATTCAGCTTGGAGGTTTAACAGGAGCAGTTTACAGAACCTAATCTGAAGCCAGTGAAGTTTCCTTTGGAGGGGTCCAGCTGGGAGAGTAAAGCTCCAGAGAAATCATTACCAGGTGGGGCTAGCGCCAGTGACACAAAAAAGGTAGGGAAAAACAAAGAGGATGAGCACTATCCATTATGGAAAGCTCCTCCTGATTCACGGACCAAGCTAAGAACATTGCACTTCCCACTTTTGGCATTTCTTCCTGTCCGTGTGGTGTTACTCAAGCAATATACAAACCTTTTCTCAATAGAGGAAGATCAGTCAAATTAATTACTTGGATTGAGAATAGGTTGACACGGAGTTTTTTAATAGGAGTCTTGCCTTGCACCTGAATTCTAAATTTCCTGGCTTTGGTCAGTGTACTTCTGTTTCACAAATGCTAACAATTGAAGAAATCCATCTTCCTGCTCTTGGAAAAAAGCACTTTGCCTCAGAGACTTTCCAGTATTCTTGGAAATAAGGACATAAATGAAATGTAGAAGCAGCTGACTTGTAAAAAGGGAGTAGCAGAGCTATAGCGCTCTTGGCATATAAAACACAGTCTCTTAATATGATATAAAGTAGCAAAACTTTAAAACAATAACTAATACTTGGCAACTCATTGCTGATCCTCCTAAGAGTAAATAATACATGCCCATTCAGCTGTTTCTTCACTTCCATAAAACTATATGCACTGACCCTGCAGAAATAGTGTCTTCCAGATTGATACTACTGACATGCATTCAAAATTTGTGCTTTATTATAAAATCTCTGTGGTCTTGGCTGGAGAAGTTTTCCTAGACTTTGGGCTTGATTATCTTCTGCGATATGCAGGCATTTGTTTATTGGAGGGCACAAGTTACTGATGTGTAACGTTCAGAAGTGATAAAGGTTCTACATTTAGTTTATTCCTATTCTGGAATAATTCTGCCTCCAGGAAAGGGCAAATATGAAATATGAAGTATGGTTGACTAACAAAGGTAAAACTGGAAGCTTTGGTCTGAATCGGATATCATAAAAGATAAAAGGTGGCCCACAAGTTTTGCCGTGCTGTGGTGACTGATGGAGAACAAGAGTGTGGTAATTGTTTGCAAGCCTTTCCTGGAAACCTCTTGACTGTTCCAAGATGCAGAAACTCAGTCTGAGGATGATGTAGCAGTAATCAGCATTTTACCTGAAAAATGTTACAGCGTTCTCTTTTTGGAAAGCTGAAGTGATAGGGAACGTGCTGCCAGCATTTACTCTGGACTAGGCAGTGATGCTTTCCAGGCACGTAGCTAATCACCAAGCCAGTGTAATGTAGGACAGGTTAAACCTGCAGCACAAAATTGGAATCAACTTTTGAAGTTTTTACTTTTCCAACAATTTTCCTTTAGATTTTATCATTGTTTGGAAAGGTTTTTATGTATGTTTACATATCTAAATATCTCAAGAGCTTGTAGATTTTTTGGGACTTTCCTGCAGCTGTGAACATCCCATGACTAAGTGGAAAGATGTCCTTGCCTGTTGTTTGTTGTATGTAGCGCAGGGTGGTTCAGCAGTAAAATCAGTCCAGCGCCTCGTAGCACTCCAAGGATCAGCCACCATGGCTGGCAATTTAAACAGCGTCAGGGAACATCCCCAGCTATGGGAACACAGGCACCTGCCCCCTTCAGCCACTGGAGTGCTCCTTGGTAGCACCTTTTCCCTTGTACCAACCAGCATGCACCTGAGCAAAGTCTGAGCATGGTTTGGGAGTTGATGTGGGACATTAAACCTCAAAGGAAGTTTGGGTGCCATCAGGCTGGCTTGGAGGGGTGACCTTAACAAGGATGTTGTTGGCTGTCCCATGCCAGCAGTGTCTTGGGGACATTTACCTGGTTTTACTGATGTTACCTGGGAGTAAGAGATACAGTTTGCATGCACCTATGCCATCCCACCCTTAAGGGGAAGGGAGCACCCAAGATTCATAGATTCTTGTGGTCAAAAGGAACAGCAAAAGTCAGAGGGTCTGCAAAAACTCACGTTAGTAAATCATACACTTGGCATGGAAATTGGTAGGTTAGTCCCTGACCTACTCTATAAGCACACGTCAGCGGGGCTTGGATAAAGGGGTAAGATGAAAAGGAAGAACGGAGGAAAAGAGATCACCAGTCCTTGTTTTGGTGTTGATCCAGCCCATAGGATGTCCAGGGTCTTGCGGCATGCTGCCTGGGCTTGGTGGGGGTACCTTTTCAGAGAAAAGTTTTCCCTGTCCTGAAGACAGGGTTCTTATTTTCTGTGCAAATTAGTTCTTATGCACAGTCCATTCTTTCAGACCTTTATTGAAATGGTTAGGAGGGTCTTGGGTGGTGTTGATTCCCCCCTACACTCCATGCCCGCTTCTCAGCCTCATCCCTGTGCTTGCTCTGTGCTGTGTTGTGCTTATCTCCAGGAACTAGAACAAGGGTGCTTGTCCCAGAGAAGTGCTGCCCTACCTCCACATGGCCCCCTTTTCCAGCCACACTTTGTTCTTTCCCACAGCATGATCTTGTCTGCTATTTCCAACAACCCTTGGTTGGCTCCACAGCCATCTGGCTATCAGTATTTGAGATACACACATTAGCCCCTTACCTTCTGGGATTCTACAGCACTGGTTGATTAACCTTGCTGGGAAAGGGAAGATTTAATCCCAGTTAAATTACTACAGTAACAAGGTTGCAGCACCTCCATTACCTGCAGTGCCCTGGGCATCTCTAAATGTCCCATCATGACAGGCACTGTCCAGATGCAGGTTGTTTCTGCCTGTCACTGGGCAGGAAGGCTTTGCATCCAGCAGTCTCTCTCGTGACTTGTGCCACATGCCAAGGTAGCATATTTTTTAGCATCTCATCTATGGACAAACATAGACTTTTGCAGTACTGAATGTGTGTGTGATGTGTTCGACTGGAGTTCTTCGTGAACATTTGCATGAATGAAGGGAACGAACATTTCTCCTGTCCCATAAGCTGTGTCACCCCTGGGCTCCCAGTGACACTTGCCAGCTTTGTCTGCTCACAGACAGAGCGCACCAGGCTTTCTCCAGGGCTTAGACTTTCTCCTACACTGTAGACAGGCCAGTAAATTGGCCCCGAGACATGTCTCTTGGCTTTCAGCCCTTTCCAGCTTAGGAGAAACTAACAGATGTTCTGCTCCGAGTTCATTACAGGTTTCCAGGCAGGGGAAATTAGCAAAGTCTCTTTAGCATCTGCCTTTTCCAGCTGAGGAGGAGTCACATGCAGAGGAGCTCCTCAGCCCTGCCTATCTGATCTTATTCGGGCACAGATCCCTCTAAGTTCACTGCCTAAACTGTCCCACTCCTTTGCCACTATGGCAGCCCCAGCTGGCCCTGCCTCTTCTCTCTAGGGCAAAATGAACTGTCTGTGCTCAAGAACTGTTGCTTCAGAGAATTTGCAATTGGTTTAGATGAGGAGTCAGAGAATAAAAAAAAAAAACCAACCCTCTAAGGTCTTCACAGAATCCCAGGATGGGTCAGTTTGGAAGGGACCACAGTGGCTCATCTGGTCTCACCTCCCTGCTCCAGCAGGCACAGGATTGTGTCTGGATGGTTCTGGAATATCTCCAGTGAGGAGACTCCGCACCCTCTCTGGTCTCTGTTCAGTGCTCAGGCACTGCATAGGACAGTTTTGCCTCCTGTCCAGGTGGAACCTCCTGGGATCAGTCCCTGCCCGTGGCTCTGGTGCCATTGCTGGGCCCCACGGAGCAGAGCCTGGGCCCTGCTCGGAGCCCTCCCTGCACACAGGGGCACACAGGGACACACAGGGACACACAGGGACACACAGGGACACACAGGGATGAGGGCCCCTCTCAGCTGGGGCTCCTCTCGAGGCTGGACAGCGCCAGCTCCCTCAGCCTTTCCTCATCAGGGACATGCTCCAGGTCCTTCCTCTCTGCAGCCTGCACTGGCCCCTCTCCATGGCCCTTCTGTCCTGAGGGTCCCAGACCTGGCCACAGCTCTCCAGATGTGCCTCACAGGGCTGAGCAGAGGGGCAGGATCACCCCCTGACCTGCTGGCACTGCTCTTCCTGATGCATCCCAGGATTCCATTGGCCTTCTTGTCCCCTAGGGCACTGCTGGCTCATGGTTCTGTCAATCAGTTGCCATGGTTATTTACTTTTCTTCAAACCTCAGGTTCTACAGCCCCGTAATTGCATGAGAAACTTGGTTCTTGCTTTAATAACAATTATAATAACAGCTGCAGATAAAGGCGTGGAATTGCTGATTATAGCATGCAAAACAAGAAAGGCTAAACAACCCCAACAGAGGCAGATGCATGGCTGTGCAGAGAGGGAGGATGACAGCTGGCTGGGCCATGTCCTGGGTGGCATGTCCCCACACCAGGTCATCTGATGAGGAGCAACTTCAGCATCAATTCATGTGACAAGGGCCCATGCCAGACCCAGTCATACAAGGAACAAAAGAAACACCATCCCTTCTGCCAGGCCTTGCACTGAAGGTCAGGCGACCCTGTTACACAAAGAGGAAGGTCCCTTCTTCCTCCTCCTCTCCCTTGGCTGTGTCACCTCGTCTGGCTCCAGCGCAGGCAGAGTGGTAATGCTGGGGTTTGAGCTGGAGAGTCATGAGCACTAAGAGCAGGCAGCTGGAGGCAGAGAAGGGCAGCTTAATCAGAGATCTCTCCTTTGGCAGAGCAACATCACAAACAAAATTTTGCTGGTGATGTTTTCAAGCTTGTCGGTTTTAAGTAAGTGTCTGTATGGGGAGCAAACCCTTCATCAGTGATCAACCATTATCATGTTTGGTGGATTTGTAACACTGTCAAACCCATCATGGCAGTGCCTTAGCAAAAGTATGTTTTGTAATGTGAGACAATGCCTTTGCAGTTCTCGCTTAGTTCTAGTAAATTCAATATTAGCAATGACATCTATAAAAAACTTTATACCTCTGTCTTTCACCAGCAGAATATTGCTGGGAATCAAGATGATACTATTAGAGTGTCTAATAGCAGAGTGGTGAGTTATAGGAGACTCTTACCTGGGATGTGAAAGGGTTAACTCACACAAAAGGGGCTCTGAACCAACAAGGATATTAGTTTTCTGAAGTTGGTGTTATTGACCCTCAAACTGTTGGAGCTTGGCACAGGAGTTATCAAGGGAAATCTATAGGTCCTGTGAAATATATTGAGGTGGACAAGCTAATCACAACAAAGGTAGGGTTTGATGAAGTTATTGGAGCTTACTGTGGCTTTATGCTGATATAAAGTCTTCAGCACTGAGCTGCTATTACAATAGACGCCATGATCCTCTAACTGTTAGCACTGGTGAGAGCCAGACAGCACCGTGTGCTCCTCTGCCTTGGAGCTGTGATGGACCTGCAGCAGTAACATGAAACAGAGGCAAATACACTGCAAGCACAAACGGGACAGCCTGAAATATAAGTTTGTATGACATTGGCTAATTGCCTAAACTCCTGCTGCAGTCAGGCGACAAAGAGATAATTCACCTGTTCCTCTGACCCATTGCAGACACCCACAACAGGATGAGATGAACTTCAGGCACTAAAGAGAGTCCTTTGCCTTTCGATGCCACAAAGGGATAGGGGAACAACTGATTTGGACCCCCAGCTCTATTGATTGCAATGAATTCTTTTTTCTTGGTGCTCATCAGTAAAGGTGAGAGCAGAATTAAACCCTGTTTGAGGAAGGAAAAGGTATATGAATTTGGTATTGTTTTTTTCTACCATATTAAGTATGGGCCACTACTGCATAAATCCATAGAGTTAGGAAACTTAGGAAGTATCCAGGTATCAGAACAAATAGTAAGGTCATTAATATGGAAATTAATCATTCCGATTGTGTGAATGGAAAATGATATAAATTGAACTCTGGAAAGACAAGATTAACAGGATAAATTTCACATTACAACAGTGATCTCTGTATTGAGTCAGTGACTGCTCCATATACTATGCCAAAGACAATTCTATATGGGCTACTTTTGAAATACTAACTGAAAGACTTTGTCAAATGGAAAAAGAACCCAACAAATGATAATTAACTGAATTACATCATGGACAAAACAAAGAAAAGATAAACTCTCCCATTTAAAATTAAATCAAATGCCTTGTAATATGACACAGATAAATACTTAACAATTATGGGATGCAACATCAGTGCCTGTAGGCAAATACAGAACAATATATTTCTAATGGCAGACACTGGAGAGACTATTTATTTAAATTGCACGAAGATTTATACTGTACTAATCTCACTATGAACCATACATAGGAAACATGGGTTGCAGCACATTATATGATAAAATTGGACCTTAAAAGATTATCACATTCATAAGGATCTTCTCCTAAATAAAGGTAGCAAGACACTTTATATATTGCAGCACTTGGCTGCAGAAAGTAATGCTGTTAGAAAACATTAATATTGTTAGACTTGTTTAACAAGCAATTTGTCTCCAGGATTCCTTTTTCAATTGAAAATCATCATTAACACCTGTCAGATCCATACAAACATGTTCACCTTTCAAATCACATGACCTGGTTTTATTATGGCTTATGTACATTCTGAATTTGTGTCTCTGAGGGTGGTAAATTAAGTGAAAAAATAAACCTTTTCTCCTGCTCTATGAAAATATCTACTTCCCATGCTGTATTTTTCATCTGTTCATGCACAGCTGCTTTACCACTACTCTAATTTTGTTTAGTGAGAAAGCTGTAACAGAGAAGGGAACTCGTGCAAATTCCCCCATCAAGGCACTAAACCCCAGGTTTTTGTGTTCTCTGGTCTCTGGAGGTAGGGATGGCACTGTTGTACCACTGCTAATGCCACTGTGACACTTGTAGGTCTGGCACTCTGGGGTTGGCCAATGCCTCCAGGCACACTGGGCAAATTTATGATCAGCAGTGGGCAAAGTGGCAGCTTTGATTTAAAATCATGCGCCTATTTGAAAGGACTGAGGAGCTGTTCCTGTCTCTTTTATCAGCTGCCCGTTGCCATTTGAAGGACAATTGCCCAGCTGGGCACTTCACCCACTGTGGCACATTGCATCCAAGTAATAGTGATATTTTTATAGAATTGTCAGACACGTGGATCTGTCTGTCTTCATCGCACCACATCAGCACTCTTCTGTGATTCTGTGATTGATTCTGATTGGGAAAAGAGGTGAAAAATTTCATAAAAAAACGGTTTCTGATTTTTATTTTCATTTGGAGTGAAGCTTTTCTTTCTTGTGTAGCACACATACATATCCAGAAAAATAAATTTTCTTAAGCAAACTGAAGAAAGTCTTGTCACTCATCAAGCATTAATGGCACTGACCTCTAGAGTTTTAAGTGATTTGAGTTCTCTTACACAAACTAGGAAGCAACTTTTCAATCAGCTTCTCTTTTTTCTTTGTAAAATAATGTGGCATTTGGCATCAAGCAAGGCATTTTAAAGAGAGACAGCTGGTGGCAAGTGTTTTCAGGGAGAAAGCCTGAACTTGTGATTTTCCTCACTTTCCCTCTTACAGATTTGGTATCTTTAAACCATAACACTTCTTGATTTTTTTTCCCCATCCTTTCCTCTATCTTGTGTTGTCGGACTTGCTGGCTGGCTAGAAGGGTTTGAGGCTTAATAAACAATATAGAGGCCAGACTGTTCAATTGGGATCTCTGGAGACAGAAGTATTGCAGAAACTAGACTGGGGGAAAAAACCCCACAACTATGCTATTTCTGTTGCAAAGATATTTTGGGGTTTTCCAGCTTGTAAGAAAGTTTGAGAAAGGACTCTCTGTGTCTTGGGAGATTCATCTGTGGGAAGGTGTACCAAGGAGGGACATCTAGAACATGCTATCTTCACCTCTGCTCTCTCTGCAGGTTTTGGTGGCAGACACCTCTACCTGTGAAGCACAAGGATTCAGCCTTATGCTCTGCTAGTGAGAGATTTGGAATCACAAAGTAAAAGAATCCAATCCCTTATCTTGGTTAGAAAGAGGTGTTAGAGTTTTCATCAGATATAATAAATGAAATAGAGCATCCATCTCCCAAAAGGAACACACATCATCTGAGAAAATAAGCCGAGTGTAGGAAATCTTTTACTGATGAACTTCATTTTCAATACTGGATGATCAAGCTGGGGGGGGAATTGTGTGGGGTTTTTTGTTGTGTTTGGTTTGGTTTGGGGTTTTTTGTTTATTATTATTAATTATCATTATTATTTAAGGCATCATGTCATCAGCTTCAGAAAATGGCTTAAGCAGCAGTACCCCCAAAGTCCAACCTTGGCATCGAGAGGCAGTAGATTTACTTGCACAAATATTGTCACCTGAAGACACCCATTTCCTGTCCAGAGAGGAACCAAAGGTAAAGTACAGCCTTGGTACAAAGTTCCTTTGACCTTGAAATTCATTCCTTTTCACAGCCTGTGAAATGCCAGTTTTGGCCATTGAAGAATGTGATGCAAGATGCCACAGTTTGCTGTGGCTTCCTCTTCATCTGGGCAGATAGCCAGGATCTCTCTTGTAGATGGAGGTAAAAAAAGGAAAAACGAGTTTTTATGTGTCAAGAGCTGCTGGTTTTAATTTTGGGAAGCATATTTTTAATAGCAAAATGGTGGGCATAGTAGATGTGTTTTTTCCTGTTAGCTTTTTGTTCTTTAAATAAATGAGCACTTGGTTATGGACAGGAGGGTAGATGAGAGGAAAAGGGGGAGCTGGTTTTTGAGATATTTTAGAGATGCTACTGGACTGCTTTTCAAAGGGTAGCTTTAGGAACTTACATTCCCAAAGTTCTTAGAGATAGAATAGAATAGAATAGAATAGAATAGAATAGAATAGAATAGAATAGAATAGAATAGAATAGAATAGAATAGAATATTTGAGTTGGAAGGGACCTGCAATTGCCTGGAATCTATGTATGACCAGGTAGGAGATGAACCCACTGGCCATGTGAGCTGGACCCACGGAGGACCAACACATCTGGAAGTGTTTGACCTTTGCATCCTTCACCCAGATGAGATCTCTTTACAAAAGCAAGCAGCCCAAACAGGCATTGTGTAGAGCTGCATCAGAAGGTGTAAATCACTGTCTCTGTTTACTGGGTGCACTGAAAGGCAGCATTTATCTCCCACAGGTGTGCGAGGCAGATGATGGAGCTCAGAGCACTCCTGCAGGTGGAGGACGGTGCTGTTGACAGCGGCCAGAGGGTGGTAGCACTGCACAGTTCCTACTACTCTGTCCTCCTCAGTCTACGGTAAAAAATAGCTGCATTTCTTCATTTCTTGTGAGGAAAAGAAGAAAGAAGAGATGAGGAAAGGTGGGGATTTTTAAATTAAGAGGAACTTTTACAAAAACATCTAATTTTCCTAGGCCCTAAAAACATGCTACATCGGACTAGTGCTGGTGGCAATTTTCTGAGCTTCTACTTTTTCAGAGAATGCTCCTTTTGGTATGACAGCCACGGGCTGTCAGGCATATAGTTTCTCTGCCGTGGCACATAACTACCACAAACAAATGACCCCACCACGATAGTGGGCATATGCAGCTTCCAGGCAATTGCAGGTCCTTTCCAACTGAGATATTCTATTTCATTCTATTCTCTTCTATCTCTAAGGACTTTGGGAATGTAACAATATTTTATGTTGTGGAAGTCTTCTGGTATACATGTCTCTCCATTTTTGTAGTTGTAAGTTACCTTAGTTTTGCTGAAAGTTGGAAAACTGAGGAAATTAATTGTTGAAGGGCACAAACCACACTAATGCTAGCATCAGAACTATTTTGTGCACATGTACTTGTGCATATAGTGGTGTGTCTGACTGTTAGTATTACTTAGCTTGTAGTTAAAACATAGAGTGTCCAAAGCTCACAGCTTCCAAACGTCATTTTATGTGACATTATGTATTCTAGAGCTGTAAAAAATAAACTTGGGCTGCTGACATCAGTCATCTCTTCTTTTTCTCTCCTCTGCCACTGAGAACTGTGTGCCCCTGTCTGCTTACTCCCCTTTCAAGTTGCATTTATCGTAATAGTTTAAACCAGAATAATGTGTTGGCCTTGCTGTGTGACCACAGGGAGGTGGCTTCACTCCTCTGAGCCTCAGCTCTCCCATAGGTGAAACAAAGGTAATGATGCTCTGTGGAGGGCTCTGAGATCTCCAGCTGCTGTGGAAGAGACAATAGTATGATTATAATTACCTAGGCACTGTAAGACTCCATGTTTGCTGGCATTTTTTTGTCTGTCTCCTGACATTTTCAAACGCTGCCATGCACACTGTGTTTTTTTCTCCCTCCCCACTGCTGCTCTCTCCTCTCTTGCTGCTACCTCTCCTCTGTCCCATAGGCGTCTCTCAAGAGAATCTACTTTGTCTATTGACCCATTTTCCCCCCACTGTGGGGTTCTGATTTGTCACTACCTTTCCCTTAATAACCATTTGTATCAATAGTTCCTTCAGCACCATCCTCTTTCCTGCTCCCCTCCTCCGAAATTCTCCTTCAACCCTGACACTTTCTCTAGAAACAGCCTCAGGCTATTTCTAACCTTCCTTCTCTCATCAAAGCGCTTGAAAAATCAGCTCACTTTCTTCTCTTGGCAGGGAGGCTGCTGTGGTTCGTGGGCCAGGCTGGGAACCAGGAGCTCCTGGTTGGTGATGGTGGCACTGCCACTGAGTCACCGCCCGGCCTTCAGCACCGTACTCACCCTCTCTCCTCTCCTAGCTTTAAAATCAGAGCAGTACTTGTGCGCTTACCTCACATGGATGTCGTAAAAACTTAATTACCGCTTGTAACATGGTATCGAAGAGTGAAACGTCTTTATCTCTTGCAGTGGTAGTTGTGACCACTGCAATCTGCACTTAGTTCAGGCCCTGGCATATGGAAGTGTCTTCCACAGGCAGCTAAAGCCTTCCTTTCTCCTAGTCACAAAGATCCCTGTGCCCTAGTCCTCTGACACAGAGGAGTCTCCCTGGCTGCAGGGATAACAGGCAAGGAGACTGAATTTCCCTCCAGTCAAGATCACCTATCCAGCCACTATCTTATCACTCTCTCCCTCTCTCTGCCCCCCTGACGTTGCTGGCGAGGCCTCTCCTGAACAAAAATCCCGATCCTCATCTCAACTGCCTTTTCCATCCTCACCAGTTGCCTTGCTCTTCCTTTTCTCTACAGCTGACAGAACTTGTTCAAGCTGCCCTCCCTGCTCCTCCTTCCTGGGTGCCCTCTCAGCCTGCCTTGATGGGTACAGCCCAAGACTGAGCCTTCGCCTTCCTGGGCAGCGGCTGCAGGGACAGCTCTGGTGAGCTGGTGTCCACCCTCGAAGGGGGAGTGGACCACATGCTGGGCAAGGCAGCAGTGGTGATCCCACCACTGTCTAAGTACCAAACCAGGTCAGGCCTTGGCACACAGGTCCACCCACCTCAGCACCTCTTCCCAAGCTAATATTGGGGTCAGCGCAAATTTCCGGTCTTAATTACGCCACTCCCTACACACACCAAAGAAAACCATCAGCAACCTGGGCTGATTACTACCTCTTTCCTGGGGGAGGGCAATCTGTTTGCTGGGATGGAGGTGGCAGAATGTGCAGTACCTGCAGAAGCTGCAGTCAACCTTTCTGGGTGCAGACCCGCCTTTGGGAATGGGAGACAACAACAGAAATAAAGGCCACTTCAGATCAGGACAGTCCAAACCTAATAGGAACGGAAAAGTTGTTTATCTTTTGTATTCTTCACCAAAATCTTTTTCTTTGGAGTGCATCAGTCTGTATCTGAGCTCAAGGTATAAAAGGACGTGAGGATAGAGTAAGACGTGAGTGGAAACTGCTGCTCAGCCAGGGAGAGGCTACTAACTCTCCATAATGCATGCACTCTAAACTACATCCATAAATGTCAGGCATGATTTAATAGGCTATAAAATCCTACTTCATGATGCCACTGGAACTATTGAAAATAAAAGCAGATAAATCACAATTCTGTGCAACAAGCTGTACTCATGTTGCTATTTTTTTCATCTACCAGGGTTTCATAGTACCATTTGCTGAGCATACACAACTCAGCCTTGAGTTTCCATTTCCTTCTCCATTTCCAAGTGTGAGTTTTCACATCAGCCCACTGGCTTTGCAGCTGTGTGGTCACACTGCTTTAAGCCCTGGCCTCAGAGTCTGCAGAACTGCTCAGAAAGGTGCTGAGCTTCCACAAGCTCAATTTTTTCTCCCCGCAATACCAGGGGACGCAGTACCATTACAAACAGATTGACTGCTGTTGCTCATATAATATTATTCCTCACATTAAGTTATGAACATTAAATCTACTAGACAATTTTTATCTGGCGGGAAAACAATTTGTGTCACTCTTTTACTGCCAGCAAGATACAGAGTTACAATGACATAGATGACAGAGTGTGCACCACAACTTGGAATGGGCACGACAGCTGTAATCCTGTCACCCTGTGGAGAAAATGATGCTGAAAAAGGAGGGAGTGGTGAGACAGGGAAAATATTACTAACAGAGAGGACTGGGTTTTTAGAAAAGTTTGCTTCACCTCCGCAGCTGAGGTGACTGAACTGGAGAAGTAAAAATCAACCATAGTACCAGCAAAACATAAATCAGTTTGTGGGGGAAGTTTGAAAACATGTACTTTACAAGACAAAATCTGGAGGCAGATAAGAAAATGCAAACATATACAATTTAAGGAATTTTCCAAAATAGTTTTTCCCCTCAAAATCTTCTGATTTTGAGGTAAGACGCAACTAACTCATTATTTTGAATTCAAGAGGTTGTAAATACTGACATACACTTCACTGTTCTGGACTGTAAAAGAACAAAACACAAAGGTAATAGCTTATGCCTGAAATTGGGAGCTGGACATCTAGTGCTTTGCAGAATAGTCCTCCAAAAATCCTATTTTTGGTAACCTTTTCTGCTTTCCCTTACTGACTGGTGCTTTGCAGAAATGATGAGCCTACGTCCACAGCAATTTCTCTTTGGCATCAAGGACCTTGGTCCCTGCTCTGGCTGCACCCGTGCTTGACCCTGACCGGCACAGCCCTGCCCCTGTCACTGCACGTCTTTGGGTGATGCCAGGAAGTTCCTCACATATCTGCAGAGATTTAAATGCCATTTAAACAACCAGCCCTGCTTAAGTAGGTTGAGTGGGGAGATTTTGCCCAGTGCAGCCCAGCCTCTTACCCCAGCTCCTCTACAGTTCCCTCCTACTGACCTTCCCCTCCCTGTTCAACTCAGGCTCAGGGGCCGCTCTCCTTCCTCCCAAGAGCCTCTGTACAGCCTGCCCAGCCTTGTCCATCTCCAGCCAAAGGCAGAGGTACCCTGCTTTTACTCCTTGGTCCTTGCATGCCTGCTGGCCTTTCCACACATTTTGCTGGGGCAAGATTCTGTAGTGGCAGGGCAAGAAGCGGCACCTGGCCAAGCCTCTTGTCACTTTGGAGGTGAGCAAGAGATGCTGCCAGCATGAGCTGAGGGGAGAAGCTGTATATGTGTCTTTCAGGGACCACAAGATTCCAATTTAAGGTATCCCTGTCAGTCTCCACCTGCTTGCACCACCGTCAGGGGAACTGAGCTGGCTTTAAACACAGGGACACACATGCACGAACATACAGATGATGTATTCCTGTGCCTTTTCACAGTACTAAAGGCAGCTGCTGGCACAGTCAAAGGAGAGTGTGCTGTGACCTGCACAGCACAGCAGTGTGGGATGGGGTACTTTTACATCTTTTACACTCTTAGCCCTGGAAGTTTTGCTTTGTGGCACCACACTGCAACCAAAACACTAGGAGAGGTAGAAAAGGACTTGGCTGTAACCACCTCGTGGTGCCACGGGACTGTTCCACAGTGGCATGAGAGGGGCCTGTGGTCCCAAGCAGTTTGGACTAACCTGATAATCAGGTTTAGCTTTTGCCAGGTTGGTGTCACTGGAGTAAATGCTCTCAGGAGCTCTGTCAGGGCCACTCACTGCCTCATTTTTACGTGCTACAACTTGAGCATATGTGCCAGGAGTAGCATTGTCAGCACGCGTCTGAGCAGTGACTTGTGCACTGGAGTCCACTTCTCAAACATGACTATAAACTTGTCTCTCAGAAAATGCTGTGCTGCTTTGAACAACAGTACAATTCTCATTTTCCCTTCCCCTTTCTCAAACACAACAGTCACACTTGGAGCAATAGAAAACTTTTTCTCCTATTTACAGAAGCAATACACTAGATGATTCAAAATAATACAGTATGTGACAATGTGTGAGGATGACATGGCTTAGACCATCAAGAATGACGTTCAGTGTTATTTTCTTTTACATATATTTGCTGCTGGATGAATAGGTGTCATACGAGGATTTTTGCATTTCTATTTTGATTGTTGTGGGTTTCTGAAATGGGAAAGCTATGTGAGTGCCTAAGAAAACTATACAAGTATCTTTATATCAAAATGCCTGAAGCTTTGGGGAATGCACAAGTATTACTATTTTGACTTAAAACCAAGTCAAATCAAATCAAAACAAACTTTTAATCAAAATCATTATACTGGTGCAAATCCTATTCATAAAGCCAGACCATGGAATCTCATGTAAGATTAGAATCTTAGATGAACCAATTTGCAACAATGCAAATAAAATGGATATAGCATTTCTCACTCTAACACTGCAGACTGCATAACTGTTCCTAAAAAGTCACAGATTTGGGACTTCTACCACAAGAAACCTGGCTGAATCTTGGAAAAAGGACTTGCCTGATAACATGAAGTGAAAGCTAGTCTTACTACTAATGATGAGAAGCAGCATGACTGATGCACACTAGGGCCATAAAACTCACTTTGGTTTCAGAAACCAATTTGGTAAGGGGAAAAGGAGTCATAGTGCTAAATGTGGAATGGGAATCACTTCCACAGCACCTCTGTGTACCAGCCCTCATGGATTTCCCTTTAGCCCTCAAGACTAAAAAATCAGTTGCATTCTAACATCGTGTCCTTGCATGTTCTGTGAATTTACTGTCTTCTACTGCATTTTTTTGCTTAAGAGCTTGGTTCTAGCCCTCAGTCTGGAAGAGTCGTCTCTGTTGAGGCCCAGTAATGTCAGCAGACCCATCAAGTCACATTTGAATCTGCTCAAACACTGGAAGACAAAAATAAAACTAGTAATACAAATGAGGCAAATAAGTGAGCACTAAATGAGTCAGTTATGTTGTGCTGGGGAAAGATAAAGGGAAGGAAAAGATAACAGAGGAGAAGCAGTAGAATGAGTTAATGATAACTGGGCACTGGGAAGTAATGACTGGTTTGAAAATAAAAAGAGGAAAGGAGAAATACTACTATGAACAGAGTCTCCTTAGTAAAAGTCAATGATCATTGCAAACCTCTGAGGTGTTGCTGTACACTGCTGAAACCAGAAAAACAGTACACAAAAGAAGGAATGAAAGCCTTGGCTTTCAGCTGGATGTAGGTACCCAAATGTCTAATTCCTTTGGGAAAAAGGCTTCAACATCCTTCTGGGACATATGAAAACGCCCCTAGCCTAGCTGCTGAGCAAGTGCAAGTAGGAAGACACTGGGAGTCCTATGGCTGTGAAAGAGGCCCAAGTGGCAGAGAATCAGTGGAAGCTGCTGGGCAGATGCACTGCTGTGGACAGAAAATGGTAAGTCCCAATGAAAGGGTGGTTTGTCTCCTTTATTTGTAGGTTTGCTGTTTTCAGGGACAAACTTTAGGCTAGAAAATACAATACAAATACAACCTAAACCCAGATTTTTCAGACCACTATGAGAAAAACATACTTTAGTCTGTTGGTTTTCTCATCCTGCTGCTGTCCCCCAACACACCACTCACCTTCCCTTTCTGGGAGAGCCCAAAGCAAGGCAGGAGCTTGGCCTCACTTCACAGGCCATAGTACCTTTTCCCTGTATTAGTGCTGCTGACATCTATCCGAACAAAAAGTTAGGGGAATTCTGGCTGCAGTGTTGATGACAGGTGGTTCTGCCAGATCATAAATCCTGCTTTTAACTAATGGGTCCTCCCTGGAGATAAGCTAAGCAGTAGCCTCTAGGTGAGAGGGAAAGAAACTCGCTGGGAGCCTGTTCAAGGTTAAATACGAGCTAATGGACTTCCTTTCCGCTCTGTGCAATCTCCACGTGGCACAGATCTAAAGGGGAGCTGACAGCTGGACAAGCTTCCTCAGTACTCTTCCAGAACAACTGTCCTGCAACCATGGACCACCCTGCACGCCAGGAGATTTGGTAGCATTTTTCTTCTCCTGCCCAGAGCAGCAGGCAGGACCTTAAGGTCTGAGGTCTCAAGAGATGGAACTAATGAGAGGAACTGCACGAAATCAGGGCAGAGAAACAAGGGCAGAACCAAACAGAAAAGCTAACACATGACACAGGGTTTGGCCCTCCTTGTTCCAAGGGTTCAAAGGTGTTCTCCAGTCACAGTGTGTAGCATCTAGCCAGCATGGCTGAGGCATACCTGCTTCTGTTGGCAAGGGCACAACACAGGGTGGGGTGGGGTGTGTTTTGTCCAGCCACATTTCCTCCCCAGTTTTCTTACAGCAGCTTCAGTGGGACTGACTTGTGGCTGAAGAGGCGCTGCAATCATGCCTGTGGCCTTGTCTACACATTCACCATTTCTTTCCTTACCTTTTCTAGTTTCCATCCTTTGCACTCACATTTAGTGAAGTATTGGAAAAAACAAACAGAATGAGCTGGAAGAGAATAGCTCTAAAACAGGTTGTGGTCTTGGACAGATACTTACAACCACCCATACTGGTTGAGAGGTTTGAGGGGATGGATCAAGGCCTGTATTTGTAAGGGCCACTAATCAAAGTGCGAGGAAAAGCAGCTTATCAGTGATCCCAGAAGGAACAGATGTTGAAACTCCAGGCAGAAAAATGAAACTTGGGACACACAGCTTCACCAGAATGTTTGTGGAGAAAAACAGATTGCAACGGCACTTCAAGAGGGAACACTGAGGACACACAGGACCAGATCTGATTCAGAGCCATGTCAGGTGACAGATTCTCTACAAGCCTTTGAGGCAGTTTGGAGACAAATGAAACCGTGATGGGATTTTGGCTGCATTCACAAAGGATCAGGCCCTAAATGTGGGTATCCATAGGCTGAGGAAATGATGACCAATTGGGTATCAAAGAAGACCAACAACATAAGTGATAAAGTGGCTGCAGGGACTGATTAATGAAAGGGGATAAAAAGAAAGGATGGTAGTGGCTAGGAAAATAAGTGATACCTGTGTGTAAAACACAAACAGCCATCGAGGAGAAAAACTGTTCAGGGGAGTACACAACATGGATGTAACCAGAAGTAATTGGGTGAAGCTGGACAAATGAAAATATAGGACAAATATCTTCCTGACCATGGGACTTTCTGGACTGTGAAACAGACTCCAAAAGAAAAAGGTGCAAGTCCCATTACCTGAGGCATTTAAAAGAAAAGAGAAATCATACAAGTGCTGTAAACCCTCTACCACCAGGGGAGCAGAGTAGATGACCTACCAAATATTTTCCACCTCAAATTTCTGTATTTGATAGAAAGAATCTCAAAAACCTCCAACTTGCCATGAGACAGAGAACAATAACCCAGCTCTTGGGGAAAGCCAGTGGTAATCATGTAGGTAAAAAGGCAAAATGCCATGGTGATGAAATAGAGAGGGAAAGAGGGGAGAGAGGGGCAATGCCCTGCAATTGGCATTCAGTTTTGGACCCCTCACTTTAAAAAGGACATTGAGGTGCTTAGGTGCGTCCAGAGAAGGGCAACAAGGCTTGTGAATGGTCTAGAAAACATGTCTTACGCGGAATGGCTGAGGGAGCTGGGGTTGTTTAATCTTGAGGAGGCTCTGGGGAGACCTCATCACCCTCTACAACTCCCTGACAGGAGGGTGGAGAGAGGAGGGGTGCAGTGAGAAAACGAGAGGAAATGGCCTTAAGCTGAGACAGGGGATTTTTAAATTGGATATTATAAAAAAAAATGTTCACTGTATGAGGGCATCAGGCATTGGAAGGCGGCTGCCCAGGGAGGCGGTAGAGTTACCATCCCTGGAGGTGCTTAAAGGGCATCTGGATCTGACACCAAGTGATAAAGTTTAGTGATTTAGGGGATAAAGTAATGGTGGGTTGACAGTTGGACTGGATGATCTCGAAAGACTCTTCCAACCTTGATGATTCTATGACTCTGAAGAGCAACAACTCTACTTCACCAGTTCAGCTGTGCTGAAGGAAAACAGTAAATATGAATCCTTCACTGTTGAGTTGGTCCTATATTAAAAAAGGGTCACTGGTTGCTAGGCTGGGAGGGCATAGTACCTTCCCTCCCCCTTCCTCATTTAGTTTAAGGCCAAAATGAACGTGTAAGAGGCTGTGAAGAGTCGGTCCTGGTTTGCAAAATGGACCAAGGGGTGCCTACAGCAGCCTGGCTTCTTAGCCATGCAGGGGAAGCAGCACTGCATTCGATGCCAGCACACCACGCTTGAGGCAGGCACCACGAAATGCGAGCTAAGCCTTGCTTTGAAAGCACCGCAGTTGGATTCCCTCTCGTTTGCCGTTTTTGGCAGCACCAAATCACTTATAGGAGCCTGCTCTAACCCAGTCCACAGCATCCTTCCAGCAGACTATAGAGACAGCTCTGCCTTGCAGTCCCACGGGTACAAAGCAGTGCTCTGCTCCCAGGCACCTTCAGGCCTTGCAATAGAGTGGGTGCATCTAAAAACCAGTCAGGACACCAAAAACTGCCCATAAAATCACAGAGAGATTTGGACGAAGAGATGGCCGAGGTATTTTTCACTTTCCCCCTGCTCTTTTCACTCCCATCACGAGGGCTGGGGCTGTACTGTGCAGGAGCCAGAGAGAAACCGGCGCTGAGAGCACCGCGGATGGCAATCACACACGCTCCCACCCGCTGCAGGCGATACAAACACATCCCTGAAACCCTGCGCTGGAGCGGCCGCGCCGAGCTCCGAAGGCAGGGCCAGG
>VWZT01009981.1:675640-802819 GCA_013397055.1 Pachycephala philippinensis
ATTTATTTTAGTGGCTGCGATTCCTGGCATCGCTTGCCGGTGGCAGGTAGGGGAGCCGGGGCTGCCAGCCCGGCCCCGCTCCAGCAGGGGCTGGGGGATGTGTTTCCCCATGCCTTGGCCTGTTGAAGAAGGGCTTACCCCGGGAAGTTTATCGTTTTAAGTGGAGGCGGCTTGAAGCTGAGACAATGGAAACGAAATTGAGTTTCCTTTTTTGTCCAGACCCTTCCTATCTAGCAACCCACTGCTTTCCTCTCTCCTTCCCTCACCCCTCGGTTTTGCATTTTATTTAGGAGTCGCTTTGTCTTGTTGCAAGCCAGGAATCTCCCTTCTGCTCGTGACTAACTGTGCCCGAGTAAGAGATCTTTAGTGGTTGTCTCTCCCTGCCTGGAAGGAAGAGGTGACTTCCAGACTCTCTCTAAGGGGAAGAGCCTGGAATAAACACTTATGCAGCGTGATGCTCTTTTGTTTGCTTGTCCCGTGTGTGTACGGGGGAGTCTTGCGTTCTGTATGGTGGGAGCACAATTTGAAAACTTCTGGGTGTATTTTCTCTTGCTGAGTTAAGTGCAATGAGGCCCATGTCCCGTGAAGTCTCGTGGCTTAGAGTCTAGTTTGACTTTTCATAACACAGACAGGCAAACTGGATAACGGGGTATTGTAAGCGTGTTACTGTATGGTGAAATGCTAATGCAGGCAAAATGCGTTCAATTAACTCATTGGATCCCTATAGATATATAAAATGAGATATAGCTCCTGGTTGTTTCTAGTAAACCCTATGGAACGGTAGGATGTGTTCCCTGGACCGAAGAACGCAAATGAATGTCACGCAAAAGTGGTGTCATATGAGCTGTATTTCCTTGTTTTTGACATGTGTCATTTTGAAAATAGGAGACTTACTTCTGCTCTTACTGAAATCAGCAACCATCCTGTTGATTTCAGGAACTGTAAAACTGGTCCTTCCCTAGCACCACAAAGGTGTGTTATAGAATCGTACTGTAAGGAATCAACTTCCTAGCTGGAGAGATACAAACTTCTGCTTCAGTCTCGAAATGAATAGATGCCACATTTTCATTGCACTTCAGGAGTTACTGGAAAACTGGGGTTTTTTTTGGTTTTTTTTAAGTGACCGATTCTAAACATTATGATCTGAACTTATTTTTTAATGTAACATTTGTTTACGTGTAGAAACTGCTGTTACTGGCTTCTCTGTTACTGGCTATTTTATTAGTTTCAAATTTTAAAATTAAAACTTTTCAGACAGAAGTGTGAGCTTCAAACGAAAACGTTTCTTTACCAGTCAAACCATTCTGGGTAGCTTTCCCTTCAGCTTTTCTAACTATCATTGTTTTTTGGACACTTTTTTATCCAGTTGATAAGGGTGATTATGTTCAGCAGCTGGATTTAAGAGGAGCTGTTTAAATGGTAGTTGATTATGTGAGTGCAGCTGATAGTTTCTTCAGTATTCCAGTCTGGCTTGTGGTGTGGAATGTGATACTGAGGCAGAGGAAAAAGCTCCACAGGGTACCCCAACTTTACTGCCTTGTTCTGAAATGTAGGCAAGTGTTGTCCTACATGGGTGTCACAAAGTTTCAAAGTTTTGTGAACCTGTGAAAGGGAAACAGTGGTGCTGGTGGATGTATTTTCTTGTTTTCTCATTCTGTTGTTGGTTTGTTGTTGGGGTTTTTTTTTCTCCCCCTTCCTCCTCCAATTTGGGACAAGGGTGCAGGCAGTAAATGCCACAGCACCTGGGGTGGTGAACGTGGAAAGCTTCAGCAGAGAGGGTGAAGGCTGGTGCTTTGTCTGTGCCTGAGCTCCTCAGTGCACAGTCTTCCTGTCTCATCGTGTTAGAGAAGTGCTCTGATCAGATTTGGGAAAACTTTGAGGAGGTGAAGTTTTGGTCTATATTTTATTACTGGTAAGCAGTATAAGCTTGCTGTATATATCTTGGTTGGTGTGAAGTAGTTATCAGTATGTATGTGTGATTGTGTGTTGATATGTGCTTGCTTTGCAGCAAGTATGTGCTGGCTGACTCCTTGGAGAGATGAAAAATACCCTGCTGACAGCCAGACCTTGCCAGCACTTGGGTGAGTGCTTGCCTGGCCCATGGCAAGCAGACCCACTGTACAGGTGTGGCAGGGAGGTCAAGTGTGTGTGTAGGGTCTAAAGCTGCAGAGAGAACTCATCCTGGGGTTTAGAAAAGAAAACCTCGGGGGTGAGATGAGCATGAAGGTTGGGCCCTCAGTGTTTGCTACAGCTTAGGGCGTCAGCATCCTCTCTGCATCATGGGAGGCTTTGGGGTTGTGGTGAACTCCAGTCTGAGAGGGCTTGAGGGCTTTGACTCTGAGGTCAGCTGGGAAGGGGCATCTGGTGTGGTTGTCGTAGTCAGACACTTTTTTCATCTTCTTTCATAGATGGAATATCTGTGTTAGTAGTAAACCTGTTCCTCTGATCCTGAGCCACAGTAGTTAGCTGATTATATTATTGTAAATACTGCCACAACGTTGGCACTCATTACAGTATTGGCAAGTGATCCTTAAGGCCTCACCTCTCCTCCCACAGATGGGAGAATTGAGGCATCAGGGGAGTGTAAACATCTTGGCAGGGACTAATACGGGAGCAAAAACTCAAAGGGAGACAGGACTAGAAGTTTAGACACAGATGATGATTTTTGTGATTAATTAAGGTCTATGTGCCGATAAGTTCTGTTTAAAACCTTGCCTGGAGCTTTATGATTGTCAGGATCTCCTTATTTTTTTGCCTGAAATTAATATACCTTGAGAATATCGCGGTGGCATCATACGGAGATTCAAAATTCAGCAGGCAAATGGAAGGCTCCTGAAGGGCACAGTTTAATTTGTTTATTTTATTTTTTATAAATATGACACTTTCAGTGCAACCCTACAATTGTGCTGGCACAAGTGTGGAGTTGTGGGGGAACTAAGACTGGGGATACGGGGACAGATCAGCTGCTTCAGGTCTTGCAGACAAGGACTTCTCTGAGCCCAGGGTCCTCTGTGTGCATCTGGCTGATGCTTGAGCTGAGAGAGCTTTCTCTGGGCAGCACTGAAGGCACAGAGCCTCAATGCGACTCAGGTTTCACAACTGGTTTCAGCGCAGATTTTATGTTGGTGCATGCTGGTGGATATAGGTGCTCTCTCTTGTGTTGAGCT
Source organism: Pachycephala philippinensis (assembly GCA_013397055.1). Classification (NCBI taxonomy): domain Eukaryota; kingdom Metazoa; phylum Chordata; class Aves; order Passeriformes; genus Pachycephala; species Pachycephala philippinensis. The sequence continues at coordinate 678,808 of VWZT01009981.1, forward strand.
CGATGGGGTGGCTGCAGGAGTCAGCACAGGATCCTGAACTGAGGGACTTCCCAGAGGGCTCATTTTGGATTGGAGGATGTATTTTGTAATTTTTTTAACAAAGGCAGAGGAAAAAGCTGAAGGGCAAAGAATCAGTGTAGTGTTTGAGGTTTCAGTCTTAACTGGCTTCCCCAGACTGATTAATTTTTGGATGGGGGGCTATGTCTCCTGATACCTCATTCATGCTGTTTCTGCAAAGAGCCCTCTCCCCCAAAGGCTTCCCATGCTGAGGGACTGTCCAGCACCACACAGCCAGAATCCTGTTACCCTCAGCCAAGGCTGAGTATCTGTTAGTGCAGAGCATGTTCCTTAATGTTTACTTGTGTACTAGGGGGAGGATCCTTCTTCTGTTAGTGTCAATGACAAAACTGTCATTAAGTTCAGTGGTGTAGGATTGAATGGTAGAAGACCAGTGTTTGGAAGTACATACTATTTAACACTTGATTAATCACTTAACTCCTTGGCACCAGGTAAATTGAATCCCTCTGAAGCAAAATTTTACTAGCACTGCCCCAATTAAATACTGGTCATTAGCATTCACTGTGTCATTACAGGTGAAGTCAGTTTCCTGGGAGGCAACCCATTAAAACAGCATCTTGAATCTGAAATGCCCCAGTGAAACAGAGGATACTTTAATGATAATTTATATGCATATTGCAGCATGCATCCCGAAGTGCCTTTTGGAGGGAGGCGACTAAACGGTGCTCTGCTGATAGAAATGATGATAAGAGGGAGATGAAGTCTTGTACAGTGACACAGAAGCAATCTTTCTCCCTTTTAGAAAAGTTATCTAGGTCCTTGAGTGCTTGTGTTCTGAATTCTTCTGACGTTTACTCCCCTAATAACCTGCTTACTGCAGGAAATGGAGAGAGCTAAGGTAACCTGTGTTTTTGGCGAGTGATATAGTTTTGACCTACAGTCCAAAAATTGGCTTATTTGTTTTTGGGGTTTTTTTTGCATGTGTTTGTTTTGGAGTACTTGTAGTTCATTGCCTTCAGCTGGGGATCCCCAGAGTACCAGCAACTCAAAAGCCAGTGCTTCTGAAAATGATCACCTTGGCCTTTGCTTTCCCTATCTGTGAAACAAGCATAAAATAATAATGAACTTACCTATGCAGGGCAGTAGCAGGGCTAAGTATTTGTAACGCAGCATGGAAACAAACTGTGTTTATTACAGAAATCGGGGACGATGATCTGATTTGTACCTGGCTTTTTAGTTCACCCAGTGTTTTGGGGGCAGGGGTGTGGTGGTGGTTGTTTGTCTGTTGGCTTTTTTGGTGTGGGCCACCTACCTCTGCTGAGCAATCAGAGAGAGCAAGATCTTACAGCTTCCCTGTGTTCCGATGTCTGGATCAGCCACACGTGGGCAGGGTGGTGTTTCTGTGCCCGCAGCCTACATGGAAGGCGGCTTTGGGAGCGGCTGGCACGTGTTGCTGCTGTAGCTTCTTCTGCCACAATCCTGCTTCTGGCCCAGGGCAGGAGCACCTGGGAGGCATGGCAGCCAGATGGGGCTGCCAGAGCTATCCCCACCACCTTCCCCTGACCACCACCCTTCCCAGGGCTCCCTGAAGCTGGATGCAGAGCAGGCTGCATACACAGTTGTTCCAGGTGTTACTCCTTCCTTGGCAAGGGAGGACCGCGTGGTGAGGACAGTGGATGAACTGCTAGCGTTGCCACAACAATTAATTTTTAGGTTGCAGTATGTCCCTGTGCCTCCCAAGGGAAGAAGGCTGCCTAGAACAGCCCATGGGTGGGATGTTCCTCTAGGCAATCGTGAATCAGCCAAACCAAACTCAGGTATGTGCTCAGGTTCAGTCTGAGCAGAGACCAGACAGACCACCAAAGCTTCAGTGTGTTAAACAGTGGAGTTGTGGCAATTGATTCCTGCTAGTGTGGGTTATTTTTTAGGTCTACAACCCATGTCAAATTTACACCATACTGGTTCTGATGTTGCTGAGTTGTCTTCAGGCAGTATTTTGTTGAAGCATAGAGGAGAACTACACTCTTCATCTACTTCTTTAGTAACATGTGGAACTCAAGCCTAGATTATAGTGACCACTTTTCCTTTTTTTTTTTTTTTTTTTTTTTTCCCCAAAAATGCCACTGCTGGCAGGAAAATACATGCAGAAAACTCAAGCCAAAGTTAAACTTGTTTATGGAATGTCCTGGAGTAATGGTAAATAAAGGATTTTGAAAAGGGTTAAGCTTTTCACTGATAGATGGTATCATCTGCTGTAGTGCTACGAAGCTCCGAAGTGAACTGGGTATAGCAATTAAGGAAAGCTATAAATGATTCTTCATCTAAATGATTTTCCAAAGGTTATTCCTTGTTAAGCCACATGCAGTGTCTTTGCTTCCGTGTTGTTCTTGTATAGTTTGCAAAAACCGTCTTGGTTAGGACAGTCTGGAAAGAAAAAGGGTATGAAGGAGATTCTCACTGTGGTGTATATGTTGGTGTTGTATGGAAGGTATGCACATAGAAATAAATAGTATTGTAAATAATATTAAAGATGTGTATAATGCCAAGAGTAGCATTGGGTGTAACTGCAAGAGCTGTGTTAGTACAGCTCCACAAAAATACTTTGAATGTGACAGCTGGATTTCACATATTTAACTATTAACAGCTGCCCAATATTAAATCCAGAGTTTGGATGTTTAATTTTAAAGTAAAATTAAATATGATTATAAATAGGAACAATGAATGATTTCTTGGTTTTTTTTGTTTGTGTGTCTGCTTTTGTTGTATGTTTTGTTTTGGGCTTTTTCTAGCCAGCTCAAATAGGGTCTGATCAAGAAATTGTAAGTCATTTGTTTTGGGAATTTATTCTGGAGAAAGCCAGCTGGCATCCACTAAGAAGTATCCTTAAAACTGATGAAATGAAGCAGAGAGTGAGATTCTTTATATGGTTCGAATTTCAACTGAATATAGCTGAAGTGATTTTTTCATTATGTCTTCAGTGGGATCCTCCAAAACATCTATTAACAGAAACTAGGAATGTTTTCTACATGGTCTGGGATTCTGTGGAAATCTATGAGCTTGGAGTTCTACTAGGTAAATGAAATGTCTAGTAACAGTGCCAGAGATAGCAGTACTAAAATTCAGAGATGGATTTATCCAGATAGTAGGGCCAGAACAAGGCATTCTGTAACTGCAAACCACATTTCCCATTTATCTTCCTCCTTTTTTTCTTACAAAGGATTTCACATAAAGGTAGTTTCCATCATTGATGGAGCCCCAAGAAGTTGTTCTGCTGATGTTCTTGGAGGCCAAATGCAGTGATCCCAGCATTTCCAGCAACACTGGGGAGCCCTTTCCTGACTTTCTAAGAGGTCTGTGTTGTGATTTCCCCTCTCCATGACAGAACTAATCCTTTTTTCCTCCTGGTGAATTGGGACTGGAGATAGTTGTTTTACCATGTTCCCTCCTGAATGGCTTGTTCTCATCTTTCTGCCTGCCTTGTGCTTTAAAACACAGGCAAAACCAAGTGTTTTCTGACCTGGCCAAAGTTGAGCTTTGAGCTGGTAGGGTGTGAGGAACTTCAGATTCTGTGCTGAGGCTTTTGGTTCCGCTTGTCACTGGAGGCTACTGGAAAAAACGTTCCTCGGTAGATGGATCCTCCCTGCCGCATCTGTGAGAAGCTGCTTGGATGTTTCCGGTAGGCATCACTGTAAAAGACTGGCTGCAACTTAAAGCCTGCAGAGCAAAGGAGTGCTGATGGGCCATTGTCACCTGTGCCACTGCCCTTCTCCTATAGTGGCTCTGGTCCCAGCAGTGTCACTCCAGCTCCAGAGGAACAGCTCCCTGCAGTTCAGAGCACCGCTGCTGGGTAGGGCAGCCTGGTGGAGACATGTGTGGGTGTTGGATGTCTGACTGGCATGGATGCCCATGCCATGCTGGACGCACACCTGAGTGGAAGACCCACCATCTCCCTGGGGGCAAGGAAATGCAGAGCTGGACTCTTTCACAGAGGGATGAGGATGCACTCGCTGCTGCCAGGGGTTCCAGGAAGGGCACCAAGTTGCAGGAACAGGAGTGTTGATGGGTATAAATTTGCTTCTCAGTTGGCAGACTGAGTGGTTGTGTCACTGTCTTATGGCTTAAGCAAATGGGCTCTCAGGAAGAGGACTCAGGGAAGACTGTGGGAGCAGCTTCCAGGAGAAGGTTATGGGATGTAAAATGTTTAGTGGCTTGAGATACGTATCACACATTGCACAGTAAACACTGGGCTCAAATACACTGGAGATCGTGTCCTAGCAAACTACCTCACACCAGCTGAGTCATCAGAGCCATCCGTGACTGACCGTGTGCTGGCTTCTATTACCTCCCAATGGGGACAAATTACACCCTCAAAGTGAGAAGAGAGCGAATTAATAGTGTATGCAGAGCCAATTAGCACAGCCAAGTGAACCATGTTGACAGGCAGTGGCTGCAGGCTTGGAGAAGTGGGCAGAAAGTGCAGGGGTAGGGGCTTTTTTCTCGGTAGTTTTGAGTGGGGCATTTTCAGAACTTTTCTGCGTAACAAAAACAGCAAGGTCTCTTTGAGCTGTTCGGTACTGTTTGCTGGTAGACCTCCCAGAACTGGTCTGCCACCTGGGAACGTATTTTAGGAAATGGTTTGGTTAGTGAATGACAGAGAAAGCTGAGCTCAGTTTTCAGTTTGGGGTGAAATAGGCAAACAAAACCATAGTGGGAAAGCAACAGGGAGTAAAATAGAAATTATCTGTATATTGCAGTTTGAATCTGTGCTGTGTATCAGTTCTGATTACAGCGTGCCTTTCTGACTGCTGAAAAAGATACAGGAATGTGCAGTGGGGTTGCCTGGGGTAGCTTCTATAGGAAGATAGGCTGCAGTGCGTAGGACCTTTTGGTTGGAAAGGAGACTGCTGAGGGAGGTATAATAGAAAACTGTAAAATTGCACAGCAGTGTAGTAAGGAGAGCAACTCCTGATAGTTCAAAGCTAGAGCTAGCAATGAAATTACTAGCCAGGAAGATTAAAACAAGTACTTCTTCCATCTGTGGAGTTACGGAACTCACTGCTGCAGGGTGGTGTGCAGGCTAAAAGTGCAAATGGATTTAAAAAAAGAGGGTAGATGAATATGAGAAAGATATTAAGACTAACAGCCTGTGGGGAGGGGAACCTACCTATAATTACCCAGGGGAAAGTTTGTTTTTTTCCGTGTGCTAAGCCTTTCCCTCAACAGAGGCTTCTTCTTTTGGGGATAAGATCACAGGCTTGCTCTAATGATGTGTAGGCATTCAGATGCTTCCATATAAAATTTTGCACCCTGGAAGGATGCTCTTAAGTGCTCTTCTCCTTTGGATTCTTTTCTAAGTCTCAGCCCCAGAAGTCTTGATTTCAAGAAGACTAGTTAATTGTTAGTGAGAAGAGAGCTAAGGAGGAGTTGGTGTCTGTGAGTCAGAGACTCGTGAAGTCAAGGTTGCTTGGACTAGCAAGAGTTTGGCTTTGCTTCTGTATTTACCCAGATTCAAATGACAGAAGGGAAAACCTTCAGGGGATACACGAATTTGGAATTACAGGTCAGCATTTGAAAAAGAAGTTTTCTGGTTTTGGGGAAGAGACAATTGTTTGCTTCTAAGAGCCAAATGTGGGTTACCCGTGCTTTTCCAAAGGTCTCCCAATTCCCATTATCACCCATGTGAAATGTGTTCCTGAAGCATTAGCTCCTTTTCACATGTGTGACAAATGGGGTCCCAACTGGAGCTTGTAGCAATGGGCATCAGAGTTGCTGCTTTCACTGCCTGGCCAAATGTTGCAAGCATTCACTCAACTGTCTCGCTAAGAAATGTTGTCATTTGTACAGACCTCGCATCACGCTTTGACTGTGGGTTTTTTTTTTGTTTTTTTTTAATGGCAAACAGAAGAATGGCTATACAAAATCAATTCTGGTATTATTTTGCATGTGTAGTTTTTAGTTATTTTTCCTAAAGAGAGAGTGATTCACAGTGTTGGATAGCCATTAAAGTGTATTGATGTGCAGCTAAAAATGGCTTTTAACCTAAATTTAGTTTTCCTTTCTGCTAATCTATACAATGTCCACAAATATCTATTTAAGTAATTGGATAGCCTCATAAAGATTTAGTTAGGTTTTTATTTTGGCAAATAACAAATTACTTTATTTGCTGGATGATTGATTTTTTTTGTAATAATTTTACATGCTGTTTATGATTGGCTTTGCAGTGAAATGTAATTACAAGTGCAGTGTCCTTCATCAAAACCTGAGCATTAAAAGTAGTTCTTAAGAAGAAAAAAAGGTTTATAATTGTACATGAAATGGAAGTATCTGGTACGTTTTGAGGTAATATTACGTAATAAATAACAAGCTTGTTTCTTAAGCATATGAATTTTCATTTTTTAATCATACTGATTGTTTTCTGCCATGTTGATTTAGTATTAGTAGATTTTGTACCCTCACCTTGAACGTAAGTTGACTGGAGGAAGGAAACAAGCTTTCTGGTTCTGCAGCCCTAAAGCATTTCCCAACTTTGGGTGACCTAGTCATTGTAGTGAACTAATTGACTGAACTGAAGGAAGAAAATCTTCTCTCCATATCTGTTACCAGAAGCTGGCTTGGCTCTTTGACAGGCTGGGGCTCTAGAGGTAGAATAGTGGGTCCCACTCATTTGAATGTGCTTTGGCCCTAAGTGTTGTGCTTGGGATTTGTCTTTAAAATTATTTTCTACTATTGTAGTTATAACTGGATCTCAATACACTCTAGTTTCATGTTTCTTAGTTTGTTTTAAATGAGAAAAAAACCCCAAACCCCTTAAAATTTCAGTTTTTAAAAGAAGTGGCCTATAAATATAGTACATGTTGAGACATAATGCCTTTAGTACAGTGCTAGTCAGAATCTCTTTCTCTCCTCTGCATGTTACCCTCTATACTGTGTTCTCATTTAATGTTGTAGTGGTGAGATCCATCTTCTTCAGCCACAGAGTGCTGCAGCAATGGAAAATCAGCTGATGTGAGAGAGATTCTTCCAGTTTGGCATGAAGGTTTGGCTTTGCTAACCCTAACCTCTTGCAAGCAAGAAGGGAAGCCATTGTAGCTGCAGAACAGGCTGCTGGTTCCAAATGAACCCAAACCCCTTATGGCAGTAGTGTTCCTGGAAAGAAAAGGCTCCGGAAGAAACAGGTTTTAGCTCGTGTCCTGTAGTAGAGGTGTGTGTATTTTCTAAGATACTCAAAAGTCTCCGTTAGCTCCATGTTTTAGTGTGTGTGTGTTGTCACTCCCAGCTCCCTGTGAGGGAGGGAGCCAGGATTGCCCTGCTTCACAGAGGGCGAGCCTCTTGGTGCCCGTGGGCTGCAGCACGATAACCTGTGCTTCACCAACGTGGTGTCCTGGGGCCCTTTGCCTGCTGTCTGCCTGGGTCCCCCCTCACTGCTGGCTTGGCTCTGCTCATCCCATCACTCGTGCTGGCTCTTCCTGCTTGGGGTGAGAACCTCACGGCCCTACTGCACATCCCTAAGAGGCAAAGGCTTACGTCACCATCACTTCAACAAGTCGAGTTATAAGGTGAACTTAAATACTGATGAAGGAGAGGTCTGTTTTCCTTTGGTCTAGACTGGGGTTTCATAATTCCTTGTCTGTTTCCCATCACTGGTCCACAGAGCACTCTGTTGTATGAAAAATACTTGTTCAGCTCTGTGGGCCTCAGCCTTCTTTTTGTTGAAGAAGGGGAAAAAGCCTTTCCCCAAGCAACAACTGAGATTCTGTCATTTTCTTAGCCTCAATTAAAAGATGAGCGTAGCTAGACCCAGGTTGTTGGCACATAGTTGGCACAGCAGTGAGGAAGGTGTGAAAGCCTTGGATCGCAGACATGGAAGTAGCCCCTTCCATGATTTGCTTACAAAGGACACTGAATGCTGGCCTGGAGTGAGGTTTAGAGCATGTTTAAATTTACGCATTACAGTGAGCGTATGCATATTTAAATTTCCATCTTCTAAAGAGGAAAAAAACCAGCAAACCCCAAAATAAATTAAGGGATTTAATTAGTAGAGTTGGCTAAAATTATAGCTTTTGGGGATGGAGAAAGTACTATTTTTGGGTTGCTGTCTATATAACACCTGAGAAACAGAGCCACTTTTGAGTGACTGGTCCTCAAAATACCTTTTATCAAATTACTTGCTCAAAAAAAAAAAAAAAAAAAAAAAAAGGTTTGGTTGGTATCTATGCTTCTGGAAATAAATACATATACTTGAAAAATAGACATTTTTTGTTCAGAATTTGTCCCTGTGGATTTTCTGAGATAACTTACCATAGTCTTGAAAGTTCCAACACGCTGCTCAGCTGCATGTTTTTGTAGCCACATGGTGGTGGTGGTAAGAGCCCAGGTGGGCAGTCCTGCACTTCAGGGTTGGAGCTTCTGTCTTGATTTCCAGCAAAGTTCCCAGGCTGTGCTGCTCTCAGCCCACCCACCCTCACAGGCAGACACACAGAAATTTAAAGGTATACGGCACTGCTGCGAGGTGAAACGTGGGGAGGCTCTCCACACATGCGGAGATAGGGAGCTGTTTGAACCAAACAGAGATCTGGTATCTGTATTCCTGTACACCTACCCTAAGCTATGGGATTGGAGGTTGTTGTAGGAAGGAAAACAAGAGCCAGAGAAGTGGGGTGGGCTTGAAAGTGAAGGAATTAGGAAGTGAGGATGAGGAGTTTGCTATGATGAGCAGAAGGGCCCATTGCAGACTCCTGTGGAAATCATAAAAATTTGCTTTAGTCATGAGAGGCAGAGGCAGGGAGAAGCTAAGTTGGAAAGGGTTATTTCTCATTGTATAGGAAGAGGGAGGATCAGATGGAAGCACCTGGCAGTTTTGAAGAGTGGGAAGTATGTTTTCAGACAACATGCAGTGAGGTTACCAAACTTGTTGCCAGCAGGTGTAATGTAGGGCCAAACAGGGCCAATTGTTTTTGGAAGACAGTTCACACTACATGATCTATCCAGGACCATTCATTGCAAAGAGAGCAGCTGTGGTGCTTGGCTCAGAAAGCCCTTAACCTGTGGATTTCTGTGGGTGTGTGCAAGGGATAGTTTATTCCTTGTGCTCCTACTCTGAGCATTTCCTGTTGGGTGTTGCTGGAAATGTGGTATTAGCTTAGACAGACCTTTGAGCTGACCAGGACTACTGTGTTTTTCCATTTTAATTTAGAACTTTCATACTTTGGTGCTTGACTCTGTGCAGATACCTCTGACAAGTGGAAAAATAACAGGAAAACCTCTCATGTGAATTAGACCTTCTGCTCTGTTTCTTGATCTTGTTGTGATATTTTCTTAGCAGAAGTGACCTAGCCATCTGAAATTCATGAGAAGAATGTTCTTCAGACTATGAAATGGATTTTGTTTGGGAAAATTCCTGGGGATTTTCCTATCCTTGACTCTCCTCTTGGGCTGTGATGCTATTTATTGGCATAAAGTGCCCTGACCTATTTTATTTCTAGAGGTTTTTCCCAAGATTTGGCTGACAGAGGGTGGAAAAAATAATTAGATTCTTAGATAATTCAAATGCGGTGTGCTGTGTCAGGCACACCTCTTCTGATGTCTGATAAGAGACAAGTGAACACAGTTCCTTGCAAGGAACTTTCTTTAGATGGCACAAACACGTACCCACATGACTGTGGCTGATGAACAGGTGTTATACAATACAGGGACAGTTCCAGCACTTCCATTAATTTATTCCATTGGCATGCCTGAAACCTGCATAGAGTGACTATCTTGATTTGATAGTGCAATCTTTTTGCCTTTCAATCCCTGACTCTTCTTTTCAAGTTCCTAATAGCTGGGAAAATTGAGAAGGAAGTGTTGTTTACTGAGTGCCTGGACTTTATTTTTCTACACATACCCATTAAGAAATGAGCAAGCCAGCAGACAGGACCTTCTCGTGGGACGATGTGTACACCAAATGTTTTCCTTCAGTGCAAGTTGAGCTATTTATCAAAAGATGCTTGTCCTGTGCTAGTGAAGTTAGTGGGCAGTTAGAACTAGAGAAGGGAGCTGGCTAAAAAGGGAAAAGCTCAACCTGCGGATGCTTGTGTGTCCTTTACAAAGACCCCCGTCTGGAATGGTGTCCTACAGCAGCAGACATACCTGCAGTAACAGCCTACTTTCACATGGTACATCGTTGCCTGGCTTTAGGTAGGACTGAGTTGTGATGCCTGTGAAGCACAACTTGCTCTCCTCTAATTCTCCTGAGGTCCTGTCCCACTGCACCAGCCTGGAGTGTCCCTCTGGGAACGGGCTCTTCCTTTGCTGCTCCCAAGTGCTGGCTACTGAGCCTCAGTGTCTAAAGACATTATACCTGCCACCAACACATTAAAACAGAAGCAGAAAGTCCCAAAAGATGCTGATAGCTGAAGAAATTCTGTTTTCCAAGTGTTAAACACAAGGAAGTTAATTTTATCATTCCATACAAAAGCGATTGGAAGTATCTCTATGTACCACATGCAAAGTCTGGACATGCACTTTCCTAACTCACTGTGCAAGCACAACAGTAACCTGATTCTGTGACCAAAGGCTGTATTATTTTCCCAGGTTTCGTGGATAAATCTTTCATTTCTAGCTCACTGATGTCCTAGCTGTTTGTACTCAACTACCTAGCTCCTGAATTCCCCACTCAGGCTTTGGGCGTTGGTTCGGTTCTTGGTGCTGCGGGAATGGGGGCTGGAGTGCCATCAATGGAGAGATGAGCTGTTAATGGTGCACTCTTGAATCCAGCTCACTTCAGGCTGGTGAAGCAGGGCTGAATTTTGCCATACCTGCCTTTTCTCAGCCCACCCCTTTCTCACCGTTCCAAGTTCATAGCCTATTTATTCCTGCACAGTCATGCTGAGCTTTCCTTCAGGTTTGTACCTCACGTTTTACCTCCCCCTTCATACATTTGAAGCCACAGTTCTTAAAAGTGGTGGTGGAAAGGCTACTGGGAAAACACCACCCTAGGAGACTGCAAAGTCTGTTTGTTCTTCAGGTCATTTGAAATGGGGGGCTAAATGACAAGCCTAGTTTTAGAAAGCAGCAGTATTCTATCTGATCTTGTCCTTCCAGTGGAAAAAAAAAAAAGGGGAGGATTTGATAATTTATATGGCAGTACAGTTGTAAACTTGGAGTGATTTATACTGCTAATGGAAAGTACTTTAACTTTGATTTTTTAACTATGTGTCAGATGAAAGGATAATCTTAGCCTGTCTGATTTCCCATTGCTGCTGGGTTGCACAGCATCTGCCTAAAATGAAAAGGCAGTGTGCAGATACCAGTGTGCAAATGTAGCAAGCTCATGTGGCCCGGTCCATTGCCTGCCTTCCCTCCATTTCTCAGTCTCAGCTCTCACTGGTGTTGGTTGTTAATTTTTCTGGCTGTGGGCTTGTTAAGAAACCCTGAAACCCAAGCATTTTTCCAGACACAAGTCATTCATGCTGAGATGTTTGTTTAACTAGTGACTGGCCTTCTCTTGTTTTTACTCTTACTCATAAGAGGTGAAGATCTTTGAGCATGATGTAAAGAAGAGTCCTGCTCAAAATATGGTGAGGCATGCAAAAATTGTGACTTCAGCTGGGGTTCTTGGTCTTTGTTCTTGGTTGACTCTGCCAGTTCCTGAATTATACAGCGTAGCTGGACACTGTCACACCATCCTTCCCTGCCCTGACAGTGTCTCTGAAGGAGTGTTTGCTCATATCCAGCTTTGGGTTGGTTACTTGTCCACAAGTTTTTAACCATTCTTTAAAGGCACTACAAAAGTGCACCATTGTTATTTCACTGATGAAATAGTTTGATGAAGCTCTTAAAATAAGGTGCTAGCACCCTGAAAGATCTCATTCCACCCTTCCCCTTTCTTCTCCCGTGGGCTGGCACATATGTTGGGGTGGATGTGTGCATGAGAGGGCAGCAGATCTGGGTGAAAATGGACGGCTTGTGTTAGTGCAAGGCACGGCCGGGTGGGAACAAGCAGCTGGGAACATGGGGAGGGCAGGGCGTGGTTTTTTTGGTGGTGGTGCCAACAGATCTGTGATTAAAGCATTGATGAAACTCAGAATAAACCTTTGGCCAGATCTGTGTTACATGACACCAGAACCGAAGCTTTTAAGGATTCACGCCTACTTTCTTTACAAGAACTGTCCCTTCAGGCTAGATAGATTAATTACAGGAAAACTGGTCAGGGGTTCAGGAAAACTTGATGGTTCTTCTGCTGAGACGCCGTCTCTGCTTTTTTTTAAAAATACAGCAGCGTGGCTTGCTGTTGTAGTGTGAAGGGTAGAGCTGTTGCCTGGAGGTCTGAGTGAGCCTTGTGGTATCAGTGTGAGGCCCTGCTACTGGCACCTGCAGCCTCCCAATCATACTGCGGCTTGTTCTGTGTTTGAGCACACCATGGCTGAGCTGTTTAGGTTTAATGGCTTTAATAGAAAGAGGCACTCACACGTACTGAATTTTCTGAGGTATACTGAGAACACTGAAAGCCAAACCTCCCCGCTTTCATTGCAGATTTGTCTGTTCTGTACCACTGGTGCTGACAGACAGTCTGGGCCTGTTTAACCATGCAGCAAAGCGTGAAGCCTCTGTGGGTCAGGGGAGGAAGCTTGTCCCACGTGCCTAATCTAGAGGGCATTTCAGAGTTTCAATTGCCTGTTAAAATTACGTCCTCAAAACATGCAAACATGGCAGTGATACGTTCAGTCCTTGAGCCATGCTTACCACAGCTTTCCTAGGAACTTGGTGTATATGCCCAGTTTGGCATGAAAGGTATCTGTGACATCCTTTCTATAGAAAACTAGGCTAGCTCACAGATCTTGTTTTACATTTCTTGTATCTTCTCTGCTGGCCTTGCAACATGGTTATAAAATATACCAGCCTGGCACATACACTCATTATCCTGGACAGGGAGGGTAGGCTCGGGTTAAGGTTACTCTATGGAGATACAGGAAGTTTTAGTCCAGCCCCTGCTCTGTCACTGTATTGTGTGTGACCTTGACGTCGTTTAATGGCATTGCCACTTCATAAAGTGTTAACACCTAGCGAAATGAAGTCAGATGAGTGGTGGAAACTGCTTGGGTTTCTGTTATACAGATAATTAGTAAGAGCTTGCCTTAATCCCTTGCTGGGTGATTAATGCTGCAGAATTGTTGGTAGTAGGACTCAGGGTTTAGTAGCACTGGGGTATGATTTTGGATAGTTCATTCCTTTTTTTTTCCCTAATAAAACTTAGGTTGTGAACTCTTACCTGAAAAACTCCTGTAGATACCACTGTGCTGCTGTGTTGGTTGATGCACGAAAGAAGGCCTGAATCATGGCTAGGATAACAAACTTAAAATTTAATGAAAATCAGTATTGAAATCTACTTAGTGTGGAACTAAGTTACCAGTTTGGTATTATCCCAAAGTTTTTGATTTGTATAGATTTTAATGAAATAGCTTCTTCCAGCTGATGGCAGTTTAGATGATGTTGTGGTGAAGACTTGAGAAATTCTCCTCCCTCCAAAGTTACTTGAAAAGCTAAAGAAAATTCTGCAGCTAAAGGAGAAATGATGTCATTCTTGAGGACACAGAGATTGTAAGACAATCATGTTTTATTGGACCTGATCTCTATCCTTCACTGAATTCAAGAGGATTTGGCTGAAGCCTATAGTGATAACCGAGCAAGGGATGACTGATAAAGAGAAACTCCTTTTAAGTCAGTGGCACTGGTCATAATGAAAGCTAGGTCAAGACACAGATGATGTCACACAGGTAACATCAGTAGTTTTAATTCGTTTTCTGAAAGCTTGAACATGAGGAAACAAGAATGCCTTTGGTTTCAAGAAAACAAAGCCTTAGAAGCTGTATTTCCCAGGGATTTATTAACAGCAAAGTCCGTTTGTCTGTTTAATTACTATTGCTTTTTTTCTGAGGTATTCTCATACAAAGCAGAATGATTCAGCATTTCAGAACTCCATTCATCCATTCGTTTTTTCCTGACTCAGCTTGAGGAAGCTGACTGAAAGAACACCTTTCCCTCCAAATATAGACAGACAATATGTCATTTAATAATGATAATTTCTGAACAGCAGATGATGGGAGCAGCAATAGAAATAGGAATTGGTGGTACTTTTTTATTTTTCTTTTTTTTTTTTCCTTCTGAGCCTTTGCATTGCCTGCAAAGTTGGAAAACTTTAAAACAGTCTCACATACTGAGGGAAGGTTTGTATCCCTCTACCCCAGTAAAAAACATTCAGAATGTCTCTGACAAATAAGAAATTGGTGCAGGATCTACCTCATTTGGTAGACAGTTTGGTTGACTGCTATAGAAGATGTCTGTCTTCTATTCATCTGGCTATTATTTCATTATCATCTCCTTGTGGGTACTGGGACTGGAAGAAGTCTCCAGCTGTTAAATCCCTTTCAGGTTTGTTTAAAGTGGTTGTCTCTCTTGGTTTTGTCTCTTGTCCCATGTCAGAGGTGTGATTTCCTCTTTATTCTACTATTCCTTGCTGACCACTTCACACAGTACAAGGAGGTACTGAGGTGCCAAGGTAGGAGTGCAGACAAGTAGTGCTGTAGACCTGTTCAGCATGGACTCAGTGGACATCGGACAGTGAAGAGATCGGATGCTGAATGTTTTTGTTGAGTTTAATTTCATAAAGGAAAGAATCCATAGCTTAACACTTCTCTGTGAATAGATAGCCATTGGTTCTTGGGACATTGTAATTAGTAGATAGAACTCCTAAATACATGAAAGTGAGATTTTAATTTTTTTGTGACAGGAAAGGAGTGCTGAAAACAAATTATGTAAGAGTAGAAATCCTTGATTTAGAAATGTATCTTTCACAGTCACCCTTCTGAATGTCTGTGCATGGCCCTCCCTGCTTCTCTAAGTCCTGCCAGTGTTCCTGTGTCACTGCTAGTGTGGGCTCTCAGCTCTGTTAGGGGATAGCAGCTCTGACCTGACAGGCAGCTCCCTATTCCCTTCCTTTTCATTTCTTAGGCTGAAACAGTCCATGTTTGCCACCTTGTCTGAAATCAGGCAGTTTTCCAAGCTGCAGCACCTGTTCTTATATTCCTCTTAGGTTATTTGAGCTGATGCACAGAGGATTTTGGAGCTGCCCCTGCTGGGCTTACTTAAGTTTCTGAGAAGTTTTTTTGCTGTGTCCATCCTTGAATTAGATCAGTTCAAGCAATGTTATTGTGCAATTCTTGCTCAGGACCAGTACAGCAGACAAGAAAGGTGTGTGTGTATGTGTGTGGGAGGTTGTTTTCAGTCCTGTAAATAGTAATAATAATCTCCAGCTCCTCACTGGTCACTTCTTTCCTTTCCCATTACTCCCAAAGATTGTTCCTGTGTGTTTTACTGGTGATATAAAGTTTCCTTTGGAAGTTAGGTGCCAATTTGAGCTTCACTTAGAAGCTTTACAAAAAGGTTGTTGAAAGTGCTGAGGGAGAGAGAGCTCCCTTTGAGCATCTTGCCTGCCTTTGGGGTATCCCTATGAAGAGCTGTGGGTTCTTAAATGCATTGAGAAAGAGCAGGGGGATCAGTTCCTGGAAGAGTTTTCTTTCCGTGGGGGACCCTGGAGGAATTTTGCTTGCACTTGTAGCCACTTTGTGGTGAGAACAAATGCACCTTGCTCTGCATTTCTTGGAACTGAGTCTTGCTCACCACTTACATCTCTAGGAGTGGTGCTGTGTGTTTTTGTGTACTCCTGACTCCTGTGGTCCTGCAGTGGTTGTGGATTTTTTGCCTCCTGTGGTTTGAAGCAGAGTTGCCGAGGACTCTGTGTGTGTGTAGGAATAGCAGATTAGAAAATGAGAGGTTGGTAGGCTCAAAGAGCTTCCTGAAAGTGTGGGAGTATAGGCCAGAGAAAGGAAGAGAAATCTTTTTGAAGCTATATCAGTGCTTTACATGGACAAGAATAGCAGGCAGAGCTTATTGACAGAGTGGTCTGAGGATAAGTGTTGCTGCATAGCAAAGTGTTACTGCTGTAAAAGTCACTGCTGTCCACTAGTGAAACAAATTCTTCCAGTGTCAGTGCAGTTTTACTGGTATGGTTGTGTCGCAGCATGCATTCTGCTCACACAGCTGGGTTAATGTTAGTCAGATCTGCTGAACGCTGATAAGTCTGCACGTGTCTGTAGTGTACGTGCAGCCCTTATAAAAATTATGGAGGAGGTGTGAGGAACGGCTCAGATCATGTCTTGTGACGTGCTCTGCCCCTGGGAGGAGGTGGCTGGGTGTTCTGTTGCAGGTCTGTAACATGTGTGCTTCATTACTGGTGCGGTGGTGCTTGTGTCTTTCCTCCAGCTTGTAGAACATCTTTCCTGAGAACAATTCAACTCCTTACCTGGAAGATTGTAGTGAGTGATAACCAGGCCTTGGTTCCTTGGTGGAGCAAGGATACGTTTTGTGTTTTAGCTGCTGTTTCCAAAGGCTTTACAAAGCAAATCAATGTAATTTCCTCTGTTTTTCTAATGGGGAAACTGATGCAGAGAGGAGCAGGGCTGAAAAGGGAACAGCTTATTTTGCACCTACAATCCTAAAATGGGAATAGCAACCTGTTTAGCTTTAGCCTGGTGCTTTGGGCACTTGTTCAACAAGACGTTTAAGTATATGCTTAATGATACGCATGGCAGTAGCTCCCTTACTATTTTCTCTTTTCAGAGCATCATAAACAGTACTTCTCTCTGAACTCAAACTATAGGGCTGTGCCCACTCATGCCAACCCATTGGAATCACCCAAGCTGTCAGCCAGGACACAGCTGGTGTCAACATCTGGCCTGTAGAACCAGTCTTATCGTTAGGGATGCAGAAGGTGGAGCAAAGCGTCATCTGAACAGTGAGGAAATGTTAGTGGTTGGGTTGCAGGAGATGGAAACAAGCTTGTTTGACAGGTGGCTCTTGGATGCAGTTGACTTGAAAAGAAACTCCTGAACCTCCAGGTGAGCTCAGAACAATCACACAGAGACAGCACAGGGTCACCAAGCAGACACTTTCATGCATCGATGTAATGACCCCTGTTAGTCATGCATTGAGCGTTTAAGCAGTGTAGTACCTCTGTTTAAAAACAAACACCAACCTAAACCAGCAACAAACCCCAAACCAAATGAGCAATGACTGTTCCAGTACATCTGCTTCTCTGTCTTCAAAGAGACTTTCAGTCTTTGCAATTATCCTGGCATAAAATGTTTTGTGGTTGTGCTAACAGGCAGACTTGTGTCAGCACTGGAAGCTGCTTTAATGAACCCCAAGGTCTGACAGCCAACCTCGCTCTTTTAAGAGCAGCAATTTGTTGATCGCAAGAAAATTACCTTTTTCAGCATCTCAACTGAGGAGGTGTTTGTGGGGTTGTGGAATTGCAGTGCCTAGAAAGCATTACAACTCCATTCGCTGCTGCATTCTCTTCATATATCACATGAGACTCCATTCATTTTTCCAGCCTGAAGACCAACCTCAGTTCACTGTATCCCTCTGGGCATGTTGATCATCCTGGGGCCTTTGCCACTGATTTTGGAAGGATATGATTCAGAACTTTCATCTGGGTTGGATTTTCTCAGTGAGATTGTTTATGAGAGAACAAATTTCAGGATCATATCCCAGGATTTTGTATACTTTTGTTTCTTTCTATCTATAGATTCAGGAGTTTTGTGAGTGTTGCAATCTTAGCATCAGGACTTAATCCACTCTGATTAGAACCAATGGGAGTTTCCATTACTAATTGCCACTGACGTAAATTCCAGCTCATAAATTAGGGATCAAAATGTATTATGTTATTGTTATATGCAACATTAAGTGCAATATAGATTTTACATATGTATGTATATATCATAGTTTTATGTGCAATATATGTTGTTGCTTGCCACATTTACTTTTAAGTAATGTTACTTTCTAAAATTAGAGACTACTGTAGGCCGTGTGACGAGTTAGTCTGAAGTAGATTTTTTTTTTTGTCCAGTCCTGGAGGCAGCTGGATTTTTTTATGGGTGACTCCTTTAGCTTTCTGCGTGCTCCTTGCCTGTGCCTCAGTAATCCCTGCATTAAAAAAAAAAAAATCAAATTTAAAAAATACTGTTCTATTGTCTTGTACAGCATTCAACAATCCTCAGACATCTTGTTCCACAGATCATGGGTACAAGCCAGTAGCAACTTGATGTTTGGAATGTGCAGATAACTTTGTTTTCACAGAGAAGCAAATCTGTAAAGGACTGAAGGGGGTGAATTGATGTCTAAAGATGGGTGAAAGGGGCAACTATATGGAATGAGAACAAAAATTGGTTGCTGCCATAAAGGTGCTACCAAATTGGTAGGCATTGGGTTAACATCTAATTTCTTAGCCAGAAGGGTTAAGATTTATTTAAATAACATCTGCATAATGATTTTTTAAATGGCTAAATGATTTAATAAAAGGTTGAATTAGATTTATTAAATCGTTAGTAGAAAGCTAGAGCCACAACACAAGGAATATTTTCTCATTTTTCTCTTTTATTTTGGGAGATGCACAGGGCAGACAGAACTGGTGGTTCAGAACAGGATTGCTTATCTCTGCAACATCTCAGAAGGTAGAGTAATAGAGCCCAGCTAAAGAAAGAAAGGAAGATACCTCTCCCCCTTAGAAACCTACAATTTGTGATGCAAATCAAAGGGAGGCACATGTACAATTTTGAAACTTACTCTTGGCTCACCCAGGTAATTGCCATACATCAGATTTGCATCAAAAAATTTGTTAAACTTTCATAACCAGATTACCAGAATTGTACAAAACTTCTGCGATCTAATGTTCTGTGGTTTAGGCCTGGGTCCTGTAAATATCTACTGCAATTTTCTGGACTTGCACTTAATTTTGGCCAAATATAGGTTGAGCATCCTAATGACTTGAGAGTGAAATAATTGAAAACGTTAGCGTTTACAGTGATGATTATGGCTAAAAGACTAGAACAACAGCTCTTGATCTGAACATTCCCAAATTTGGAAGTCTGAAATTCACATCTGGTTAGAATTTTTAGATGGAAAGATTTAATCCTTAAAAAAAAATAATAAATCACTGATGCTGAAACTTAAACAGTTACAAAATAAATCCCTCAGGAAATACAAAACATTGTATGGAGGGATTTTTTTTTTTTTGAGGAATTGATCGCAGTGCTTCTCACCTTGATGTTCTCAATTCACACTGTTAATTCGTATTGCTTAAGTTAAAAAAGAGGATGGTAGCTTAAAGCAAGGGGCAGATCATGGTTAAAGAAGCTTTGAGACTTTTGGGCTGCCTGTCAGTGGGAAAGCCAAGGGTTAATGGTTAGTTCTGTCAGCTCTTGGTGCAGAGATGTGGTGTTCACACACCAGGAGCAGTTGTACAAATGCGCCGGGCCCCGCTGGGTTTGGGGGATGACTCGTGTCTGAACGCCTGCAGGCTTGCGGCTCAGTTTTATATGACTTGGGGTTTTTTTTAGAATCCTTTTTAAAAATACATGGGAATTAAGCAATTTCCTTTACATGGTGCCTCAGCCAAAGCCCACTGAAGTCACTGGGAAGACTCCCACTGTTTTTAGCTGGCATTCAGATCTATCTCGTGTTCCTTGTGGCCTAGGCTACTGCGAGTATCTGTGGGGGTGTATAACCATCTTAGTTCTTCTAGAAGGGCTGTCCTGCTGTACTTCAGTTACCATGGAATAGATTGCCCACGGTACTAGCAACATAATTATTCTGGATCAAAAATATTTCAGTTCCAGAATTGTCTCCGTATGGGAAGCTACTCTGGAATAAAAATCAGGCAGTGGCTTCATCTGCAATAGCTGTGCTCCTTGCTTGCTTTCTATAGGCAAGAGGTGAAACCTCTATTTTAAACAGAGGTGAAAGGCAGTAAAGTGGATTCCTTTATATATCAGCACAGCCTGTCTTCTGCGAATCTTTCCTGAGTTATACTACTTTATAAAATGGAACTAAAACATCCAACCTCCCCAGACCCTGGTGTGCAGAAGTCCTTACTGTGGGCTCTGGCCAAACTCCTGAGCCCACTTTCAGATCTGTGTAGGTGCAGTTCTGTGCCTGTGACTTCAGTGGGACACTCTGTATGTGCAGATCTGATGACAGGATTGTGGCCCCACACAAGTAAGGGAGCACAAGTGTTGCCCTTTGTTTAGGGATCAAACCTATCCATTCTCACATTTTAATGGGAGGCCTGTATATGGAGATGCTGGAGTAATACGGAGGAAAAGCCATGTGTCATTGCCTTTTCCCACTACTATAGATGAATCAAAACACTCAGTAAATTAACTCTTTTTATAATGTGTGTATAGATCCTGTGAGTGGACTTGGAGCAGACTTCAAGGCTGAGATTTTACAGTTTCTATTTTTTTATGGATCTAACAAGACCTGCAGGTCTAAGCATTTTAAGCTCATTTTCCAAACTGCCATATTATTCTTGTCTTTTTAGGTGTTCCTTTAACATACTAACTTTTCTATTAATCTGAGTACTGGCAAATTCACTACACATATGCAATATTAATTCCAGACATTTCACAAGACAGTTTTTAGACATTCACCCACACGATGATGTGTTAACTTTAAAGCATGTACTTCAGAAGTAAAGCAGGAGTTAAGCAAAAAAAAAAAAAGGTTAAAATGAGACTTATTCAGTCCCTTTCTTTGTGATACATAAGTTCATGTACAAATACGGAAATAGCAGGATGAGATGAGTTAGTGTGTTTCCCTGCCATTATTTTTATAACCACATGTGCTGTTACCTCTCTGTAGCATATTTGTTACATAGAAATAGAATGTGGCATTTCCCATGAAAAATGTTTAAAAAAAGGTGATGTTTTAAATAGATCTTTCCTTCATAATGGTAAAAAAAAAAGTTTTTATGTCTGATTTTGGGAGAAACACTTCTTTTTCCATAGATGTAAGGACTTGTTTTGTTACCCACAAACAGAAAAACTGCCACTTCTCTGTATTACTTCCTATCTTCAGATCTCTTAGGGATCTGCTATTAGTCTGTCCTGAAAGCTCTTATCAATTAAAGTAGATATAGAAGCTTATCATTATTGGATTTGGAGAAATATGGTTGAAAACCTGGTCAGACATGATGTTCTGCCTGCAATTAATCCAAACTGAAGAGGTGCTGCCTCAAGTATGTATCACCATATTATTTGTGCTTTCCACCTCCACCCCACCTGCCTACAGAAGGCTCTTACTTGCTCAGCTTTGCGTCTGTAGTTGCTTCCTAATCCAGTTCAATCAAAATTATCAGTTTGGAATTTTTTTTCCTTAATGTATTCTGGATAGCAGATTTATTTCAAGTTAGAACATTGTCATTTTCTTTAAATGGTGAAACTCATCACCTTCATAGCCTAAATTGTGCTGTGAACTTACACAACCCCGGCGTGTGGCTTGGGCTGTACGGCTGAGGGGCCGTTCCCATCTGTCTACAGACTGGGTTCCAGGTTCAGGTAATTGAAATTAGCCCCCAGCAGCTTTAATCATCAGGAAGTTCATTGCCATCGTGCATTTCGTGATCCTAGCTCAATTGGGCAGAGTCACCGTGCAGCTCCCTTCAAGCAATGGCTCCTGTGCTGCTCCAGCACGTTCTCTGTGTGTTAATGTTCATTACCCTCTACCAGGCACTTGCAGCGTCTGCTCAGCTCAGTGTTCATCCCCTCGCTGCCTGGCGTGGAAGTGACTGTGCTTCCTGAAAGGACAGGGGAAGGGAGGGAGCGAAAGAGCAAATGGGCTGGTGCAGAGCATCCCTTCTTCCAGGCCCTCTCTTATGTACTAAATTTAGCTGTTGTGGCCATGAGCAGGCTTGTGCTCGGCAGCAGCACAGTGTAATCCCTAAACCATCTCTGTTTCCTGCTGATTTCATTTTTTGCTAGGAAGGATGTGGCGCAGGACGTGAGGCAGGATTAAGCAAGGAGCACGGGCGTTCGTGGAATGACCCTAGGGAGAGACAGGCTTGTTCTCTCTCGGCTCTGTCCAAAGGGAGCTAGCTGTGACCTGTCATGTAACAACAGGCTTTTCCTTCAGTGCTGGAATCATTCTCTTGTGCCATGGTTTAGTTGCTTCCCAAATTGCCTGATGCTGAACATTTATTAAGGACTCCAGGATCAAATGTTTGCGGTTTGACAGACGCAGCTGACACTGGTTTAAAAGGAAATATGTTGTAATATTTCCTCCAGAGAGCAACTGACGAGAAACTTTGGACAGGATTTGTATTTGATAAAATTCTGTTTTGACACAGTTGAGAGAGGCAGGAAATTTCTCCTGTGACTTTTCATTATAAATGATGTCATCATGAGACCAGCATCTTTAGCTTCTTGAGAGTCTGTCTGTCCCTGCTGAAATCTTAACTTAGCATGGGTGACATGAGACACACTTCAGCAGCCATGAAGAGAAGTGTGAACAGCCATTCCTGTGGTAAGGATATTAAGAAGAGTCCAAGTTGTCTGAAAGCCCGTTTTTTGCATGAAACTTGAAAAAATGAGGTCAAGGTTCAGGTAGACTTGGGGGATTTACAATGGTGAAGGAGATCTTGCATCAGTGCAATTAAAATTTAACTGAAGAAATAACTTCTGGTTTGTTGGCTGGGTTTTTTTCCTGTAAGGTTTCCCCCGTTGGCTTCAAAGGTCTTTGAATGAAGAATTATATTGCTGTAGTCTAGCTGAACAAAAGCAATGCAACAGCATGTGACGTCTACAGTTTGTACAATCATCCTTAATGTGCTCATATATCACAGGAAATAATCAGGTATGAATTTTTTTTTATATAGACCTGAAGTTTTCTGAGGACAGAGTTGTCATTTTGACCAAACATTGTATAGGTACGTCAGAGAATCATAACCTCCAGTGCAGAGAGGATCCATGTGGCCTTTCCCTGTCTGCTCTTAAGGCTCAGTAAGGTCCTGCTCCTCAGCTATCAAAGCTTATTTAGGCTTTTGCTGTCTGTACTGGGATGGCTAAATGACAGTTAGCATGGGCAACTACTGCCTTATGTTTAGAAATTAATCCTGTCTTTCTGGATGCTGAGGATTTACTCTTGGCCTAGATTTGGTGTCTGTGTGTGCAAGCGAGCAAAGCTTTTTTTGTTTGTTTTTCCCTTGTTCACTGAAACAAATGTCCAAAATTTATAGGTAGAAAAAAATACAAAGAAAAAGATAGTCATGTGGGTAATAATGTTCTTTAATGATACGATTTGCCCTGTAAATCTGTGTAAGGGAGCAAAGCACTTGCACCTGGGATTACTCTCATTGCTGTACAAATTGGCTGGCAGAAGTTCAATAATTTGTGGATATGGGGAACATAGATTTGTCAAATGTGTATGTAATATATGAAAACCCGGATTGTATCACTTGTGCTAGATATTATGAAGTAGGGGAGTGTGGTGTGGGGTTTTTGTTGTTGTTTTTGAGTAGTGGTGTAGATTGCATGCCTTAAATAGCATCATTTAGTAGGAAAAAACCAAACACCTTGAGAGACTGACCACTAAAGATTTGTCCTCACTGCTCTGGCAATATACCTGGTAACTCAGTTTCCCTACTACTCCCTTTCCTGTTTGCATGCACATCCTTAGCTCCACTAGAATGCTGCTCTCTTCTTGAGCTGAAGTGGTTGAAACTCCTTGTTGCCAAAGCTCCAGTTAGGAAAACAGCAGAGTGTAAACCATCCCAGCTCCATTAACTCAGCAGCTGTGTGTAGCTAATCAAATGCCTCTGCCTAACCTGAGGGTCACTTTTGCCTAGGTTTGAGCCCCCAGTGACTTCAGGTAAGCTCCTGGACTTTGCTCTGGGGCAGGTAAAGAGCACTCATGCATTCCCTTTTGCCTAAAATGCCTTGGGATTGTAACTCCTGTTGTAAGGAACAGGAGTTAAATCCCTACAGTTGTTCATTAAACCCTGGGCTTTGGCTAAATGGGAATTTGTGGTCCAGTGTAAATTCAAAGGAAGTGATTACAACTGACTCCCATTTATTAACACAGGTGTAATATTTACTAGCCAACACTGACTTTTTGGGTGGTTGTCCTGGGCTGGTACACCACTTCTGAGATCAGTGCTATGCTGTATGTTTGGTGCAGTGTCTATTCTGATGAGTATTGAGATAAATTAGTTCAAATTAATACAGGACAAATGAACTTCTAGATGACCCTTTGCTTAGCAATGAGTTGTATAACAAGACTGGTGTTGAGTTGCATCTCTGTAAAGAATGGAGGTGGCATTATCCAAATAATGTTTCAGATGCAGCTGGTGTTGGCTGACCAAAAGAAATCTTCCAATTTTGGTTTAATCAAAAGGACTAATGTTGCTAGGGTGTGAGGGTGGAATAAAATGGTTTTCTTTTAGAAGAAAACCCTGGCCTCATTGTATTAATAGCACCTGTATTCTGCATAGTGAAAACTCCATCCCTCCCTCTCATCCCTAGGACTGTTCTCTAGGGCTTGCTGAGGTATTCGGATTTGCACTTTTTTCTGAAGTCTGCATAGCTAGTGCCCTTAGAATTTGTATTTCCATGGTAGGGAGTGGAAGAAGCCCTACCACATTCAACAAAAGCAAGATATTTATGCTTCTTCTGACATTCACAGCTCTTGAAGATAAGAGTCTTTGCTGCTTCTACAGACAAGGGGGCTTGTGGTGTTTCCTCTCACTTGCTCTCATGGGTGTCTTATGTTTCCCTTCCATCCTCAACAGTGAGATCTGATGCTTTTTCATATTCTCTGCTACATCTGTGAGATAGCGCAGTTTCCCATTTTTCTTTTCTCCCATGCACTAGAGAATTTGTGCCCCTGAATTTTCACCTGTCTCTTAGTAACAGGATAACAGGACTCCTCATTCTGTGTCCAAACTACGAGCTCTGTGTACATCTGATAATAATTTCTGATGTGCCAAGGTTGGTATATGCATCTCCTAACAGGATTGATTTTTTTTTTTTTGTTTGGGTTTGTTGTTTTTTGTTTTTTTGTTTTTTTCATCTGTTCTGTAATTACAGGCTTAGCTATGGCCAGGGGTATTATCGTGCTGCAAGGTATCACGGGTGGTGTCACCAGCCAGGTATTGCAAGTAATAGGAGCAGGTAGCTCTGCTCCCTGAAGATACCAATATCTCTGTTTTCCATGTTTGCAATTTTCAGAGTTCAGCAAAACCTCTCGTTCTTGTCAGTTAGGAATGTACACGCTTGCTAACAGGGGTTTTTTTGAGCTTAGTTCATGCAACATCAAATATTAAGATCTCGCATTTATTTTTGTATACTTGCAGGTTGAGGTGAGTTTCAGCACAAGTTTCTGTTTAATACTATAATTTTTGGCATTAAGATTAAAGTTGAAATGGAGATATGTAGGAATATGCATCTTTAGCTTAAGTGTATGTACAAACATGCATGCATGTGTTGAAAGACAGCAGAGCTTTGCTTGAGAGCCTGTCCACTCTTTCACCTATATCAGTTAAGCCAATAAAAAGTTTTAGGTTTCCATCCAAACCAGGCTTACTCTGCTTTTAAATGTATTAGTAGCTTTAATTCTGGGGCCTTGGATCATTGTACTACGATTCCGGTCTGGATGGCAATAGGAAGAGGAGAAGCTAAATAAATTTGAAAGTACATTTTATTTTTTGTTGCGGCTCACAAAGTTATGTAATTTTAGCACTTGATTGAAGGCAGGAGGCAAATAGAGTGGTCTGTAGTTGCATGACAACTGCAGTTTGTTGCGTGGATATCATCCCATCACGCGCCCAGGGTATGATTCCGATTGGATTCTCCTGGTGTGAAGAATCACACTTGCCATCAGTGGGATGTCCATCTGTCTGAGCCTGAAAGCAGCTCAGGGATGCAGGCTGTAGAGGAAGAGTCTGTGGGATGGTTTCACTATGCCTATGAAGTCTGATGCGCATGAGTTATAAGCATCCAGTCTGTTTTGAGGGATCCTTTCTTGTGCTGCTATGTCATTATGAATGCAGATATTACTATTGAATTC
Source organism: Pachycephala philippinensis (assembly GCA_013397055.1). Taxonomy (NCBI): domain Eukaryota; kingdom Metazoa; phylum Chordata; class Aves; order Passeriformes; genus Pachycephala; species Pachycephala philippinensis. The sequence goes on from VWZT01009981.1 coordinate 704,764, forward strand.
CTCCATGGTTGCCACTGAGGGAGCTGGACACTCAGGCAGTTTACAGACATTGGGGGTGGTGTTTCTGTGGGGCTTGCCAGGGTTAGGACGGCTGACTGTTCTCATTTAAGCTGATTTTAAGGGCTCTCAGCTTTCTGGTATAACTGGAATCTGGTGAATGATTTTTTTTTTTTGGTTGCAGGTGTGTAAGGAGTGGTGCCCATTCACTTGCTGTGCAGTGAGATTGTAAATCCCTCATAAATTGTTTGTAAATCACTTTGGGATCTTTCTGGCTGACAGGTAGATCCTGTGTAAGCACATCACCCAGCCCTGCAAAGCCCAAGCCTTAGGGAGCTAACCCGGCTGCCAAAGCAGCAGGTGTGTCAGCTCAGAGTTACCCGTGAGGAGCAGCTGTAGGCTCGAACTTTGCCCGTTTATTTGCTCAGGGTTTTATCTCATCGTTTATTATACAGCCCAGTGAAAATGAGTATTTGCCGTGTCAGTTACAGCGGGGCTGTGGAGTGGCCGCTCCGTGTGTGCTCGGCGGCCTCGCGGAGCGAGCGGAGCCATCGCCGTGCCGGGGGAAAGGCCGTGCTTCCTGTGCCATCGGAGGAGATAGGGACACCTGAGCAAACAGTGGGGCACCCCAGGCTCTGGGGGTAGGGTGACTGGTGTGGTACACTCCAATGATTTCCTTTTTTTTTTTTAATTTTATTTTTTTTCATGTCTATAGCTTTATTTTTTTTTTTGTTCTGGGGGTAAATTTTGACATTAGAGCAAGACAAGAGCACTCCAAACAGAAAGCTAGACTTGCATTTTATTTTTAATTTTGCTTCCCGATTTTGTAAGTGGACAGCAAAATTAATATCCAAAAAATTTCTTCTGAATCAAAGGCCAAGTGGAAAGTGTAGCAGCACAGTGTGCTGCTGTGCTCAAGACTGTTATTCTGAAAAAAACCAAAACACAACAACAATCCTCAACATTAAAAAAAACCCCTACGTAGCAATTGAAGGGGCTATTTTTGGTGTAGTGTTTTGATTTTAGCTAGATTGCATGCATTGAGGGAAATGTTTACTAACATTTGTTACCACTTCTGATCTTCAGACCCCTGGCAGTGGACTTAAAGCCAGGCAGTGATGAATAATTTTCTGTCTAGTGCCTTATAGGAGGATAAAGTGGCATCAGTTTCTGGGATTCGGAACTGTTTGCTGTTGGAGTTCAGGCATCCATATCCCAGCACTGGCTGGGAATTAGACATGTGTAATGTAGAAGAGACAGGACGGAATGTGCAGGAAACCAGCTGGTTGCTCAGAAGACCTGATCTCTGCCCCAGTTTACCTTGAGCAGTTCATTTGACTACTCCGTGCCTCAGTTTCCCATTTTATCTGCCACGTAACTTATCTCTTTAGCTGTTAAACGGTTTTAAATGGGACTGCCTTCCACTATTCAAAACAGCTGTTCTACTTCAACAGAGTCTTAATAATAAATGTAAACAACTATAGTCTTTGGATAGTCAAAATAAATTTAGGAAGATTCTGGTTAATTTTTGATTTTCCAACTGTGTTACCAAGGGTTGATCTTTGGACCTATACAACCAAGCTTTTTCCTTAGTTGCTTTCTGTTATTCTGCCTTTCGAAGGACTTTGTGGAAAAGAAAGCAGTATAAAAATCACACAACCGGTTTAGCAGGTCCTGTATAAACAGGAGAATTGCCAGGAAAAGTCTTATGTCTTTGTTGCCAGCTTAAAAAAAACAGGTTAATTTTCTCCTAATGAAAACTTCAGCTGTCGCTGTGTGTGAGGTGGACTGTGGGGATGGGCATGTGGTGGAAGGGGCTTGGGGTGCTAGCTGGAAGGAGCATGTGTGTCCTCAAATGCTGGGAATATTGTCTCAGTTACCTTCTTGGCTGTAGGAACAGACGCAGCATTTTATCATGGCTCTTGTAAGCAGATTTGTTTTTTTTTTTTCCCTTCCCCCATCTCTGACAGTCTCACAGCTCAGCTCTGGTGTTAAACACACCCTGCTTGATTAATTGGGGGTGATTGATGTCCCCCTGTTTTGCTTTGCTTGTACCAGGAGAAAGCTGTGCTGGTATTTAAGATTGTGTAGCTGTGAGTTGGGATGGGTGAGGAAACCTGCCTTCCCGAATGGATCTGTGCCGTTGCATAACCGTGGGAAGGGTTGGAGTGCCTCTGTCCTGATTCTTGTGGCAAAGGAGGGATATGTTTCTGGAACGGGTTTGAAGCTCTCTTCTGATTTAGGCCATCTCTGCTGCCACTTGTGAGCTGAGAGATTTCAGTCAATGCGTTGACAAGGAGGAGTGACAGAAATCAGAAGTTCCCATGAGGAGGCTGTTTAAAATCAATGCTAAAATGCAAAGTGAAATGATGCATTCTGAGAGCTTTTGCGAGTTATCCATGTCATTTTATGTCTCTTGTAGTTCATCCTTCTGTTTCTAGAGCAGCAGCATAACCCCAGAAACCATGGCCATGTGGGTAGAGGGTTGAAATGGGATTTAGGTAACTTGCTGCTTCTTCCTGCACCTCTGTTCCTAACTGTAAACTAGGATTCAAACAGGCCCTTCTTCTGGTGCTTCACTATCTTGACTTTTGGCTTTGAGCTCGTCAGGGCTGTCCTCTGCTCACTATTTCTGGAACACTTTGGGCAATGGCTCTGTGTTTGTTTGCTTCTGAGTGCTATCACTGTATAAATGTCAAGTCCTAACCATGGGGTTCAGAGCCAAATAGAGTTCTTGGGAGAAAATACTGTTTTCTGAGGTGTCAAAGTAGGTTTTTTCTCAGCCTCTGTACCCTGAATGGGTACCTAATCTGCTTATATTTTGGTCCCTCCACCTGTAGAGATGAGTGTAATAACACTTCTCTTCATTGCAAGAAAGTGCTAAAAGTATTAGAGGACATATTTAAATAGTGTAGTAATAAGGACTGTGAAGAAGCCTTCAGACTGAGTTAAAATGGGCTCAAGACTAGCACTTAACTCTTTTTTTTTTTAAAGATGTCCGAAGTTTACTCTATTTCAGCTGGCTCAGTTCCCAAGCCTCTCACTTCTGTAGTGAGACAATATTTGCAGGTCAGAGGCAGTCCTACGGTAAGGGTGGAGTGGCTCTCACAGCAGTGTCCATTCAGATGTGAACCAGCAATGCTTAGTTGTGAAAACAAGCCAAAGATAACCAGAGTGAAACTTCAGCACTTCTGTTCTGCCAGGAACAACATCATGACCAATGCTTCAGGATTATGAGCTAAAACAAAATAATAATTTGAGGAAGAACAAAAAGCGATGCAGAGGTTGAAAGGAACAATTAAAACAATTGGAGAACTTAACGAACAGGAAAAGCTATGGCAGAAGGAAAGCAGCTAAACTGAGATTTGTCACAGGGCTCGACACGCCTGTGGGCCTCAGCATTTATCCCACTGTCCTGTTGGCACAACCAAGGCAGTCAGGGCTGTGGTAATGCCACAAGTTGTTTTGGAGAGTCAGTAGCAGGTCTGGGAACAGCAGACTTGTGTCCTCACTGTTTCTCTTCAGACCTCTTCTGTGGAGCTTGTTTTATGCTGTGCTTTGCTGTCGGGCATCTGCCGCCCAGCCCTGCACAGCATCACTGTACAGGAGGTGATCCACTTCTTATTCCTCTTCTGAGTGCTGGGAGTGCCGCTGGAATTTCCAGAGTGAAGGAATAAGGTCTGTGTGGGGTGTACCCTGTCACATGGACAGGTCATACCTGGAAGGCATCTCTTGTTTTCAGAGCAGTTGGGAAAGGATTGCTAATAGCTCTCCTTACGCAACAGAATATTCACCCGCTTAGTTCATTACTTGTTAGCTCCAGGCAGGGACATGGCGGATTTGTTAACAGCAATGGTCAAATCATCTGCAGCATTAATGGAGGAGAAAGCATTTAATAAAGAGCCATCGCTTGACCCTGTCATTGTCCATGGAATATAGACCATTCTGTTGAATTCAGGCTCTGCTTTTTTCCTGTCATCTACCACTTCTTAAAAGGATGTCTTGCTCAGGAGCTTCAGCTTCTCTTCGAACACATATGAAAGCACATCTATTCTTCTTTTGGATCAGATATGCAGTACCATGACCAGCTGTTTCTGTACAAATATATTTAAAAACTCTGCTCAAAGTTCTGCCAATCCTGATGGTCCTGTGCTAGAAGGACCGTGTTTAATAGGAAATAAAAGATTTTACTGTGCTTCAAGCTATCCCCTAGGTGGTTTGTTTTCTTTTTCCAAGTAGTATTTTGGTGTCTGATGATCAGCAAAAAATTCAGTTTCTTCTAGTTTGCATTCTCATACCATTAGACTGCTGACTGGAGAGACCTTACAAAATCTGCTAAATAGCTTGTTAACAAAAAAAAAAAGATCAATTTTTGTACAGGCTGACCTGCTGCAGGTTTTGTTTCTTTTTGTGTAATTCGGCTTCTTTCGGTGGTCTCCCAATGCATCCTTATGTTTTAATCACAGCTTCTTATTAGCTTATCTTTCTGCAATATGTCTTTCAGGTTACCTTCTCCTCCCTCTGTTTTTATTTGGATATTGGGCTGTATCTGTCATTTCTTCTGTCCACCTCAGTAGTTCCTTTATTCCTTCCTTACAAGCCAGATCATTTGACTCTTGTAAAACTCGCCTGTGTTGCATACATAGGGGTGTGTGTGTATGATGCAGAATGAAGAGCCTGCAAATGTGCAGGATGCAGTATTCTAAGTGAAATCCTACCAGCTGTTTTTTATATACTCTCCTTTGTCAGGTAGAGTTTCCTTTTCTAGTCACACTGATGTTAATGTTGTTCACATTGAAGTAAGTAGCTGGATTAGATGAAAGAATAGGGGGAGAGGAAGATTGTAATTTGATGTTTCTTCCATATCCAGTTTCTGTACAGTAGTCAAGGTCAGTGCAAGTATGGCCCTTTCTAGGAACTCCCTCTGCATTTAATGTGTTGGGAGTTGAATAATCTGAATCTTTGTGATATTTTATAGTGGCACACATCCATGATCTCTTGTTTCTAGACTAGCTTATTAAGGCAGTCTTTGAGAATGGGTGTTTTATTTGGCTGTCTTCTCTCATCGAGGATTCTGATTAGTTTTACTCAAGTAGATCTGCCCATTTTTTCACCAGCAGCCCTTATTATAGCTATCCTATTCCCAGACTGGCCTAGATTCTCTCTGGAAAATTGTTTTTACCTACTTAGAGGTGTTTCGGAGCAAGGGGATGTGGCACACTCCCTGCCATGCTGTGTGTGCTGGGTTACTTGAATTTTCAGGAGCAACAGACTTAGGTTTAGACCTTGTCATGGCACTTCCAGGTTTCTCTGGGCATTTGGCATGTCCTTTTTCATGGAAAGTCTGCCAGAAGTCTGAAGTGTGGAGAAATGCTGTGGTGGAAATGCAGGAGTGCTGTGTATGCCAATAGTAAGGAGATAATCGATAAGGAGAGATAGTAAGCTTAAGTTACTGGAGAAGAGAAAGACTGAAGCCCATATGTGGATTTTGCTTCCACCAGTGTAAATACGGACCAGAAACACTTAAAAAAAAAAAAAAATTCACTGAAGAGTTTTGCGAGTATAGATGGGAGCAGGATCCAGCTGTGCAATGGGACCAGGAAGGGTCATTTCTTATATTTGTAAGTGGTATTTTTAAAATGTGTATTTCAGGATCTTGCAGCTCCAGAGGAATTCTGTGTCCATCAGTAACTGAGGGTTAAAAGAAGCTGTGACTTTTATGTGAATTACTCTCCCATGATTTTTCGACTACTTAATTGATGGGCAATTAGATATCCCAGGACAGTGAATGAGTTGACCTGATCCGTATTACAGTTCTGACCTGTGATTTGTGCTGTGTAAATATTTGATATCCTCTGTTGTGAAGGATCCTGTTCACAGTAATTGTAGATTCAGTAGAAATGTTCAGAAAGCAGTGCACATCCATGGTAGGAGGATCAGAAATTATGATTGTCCTTGGATATGTGTTTGAATGCACAGTAACATTGTGCCTTTGACAGCTCAATAACGCAGCCAAGTAAAAACACTTGTGCCATGCCAGCCCTGAGATGCAGAAGAGGAGCTTTCCCATAACACATGAGAGGCAGCTCCCTGTACACCATGTTTCCCCTTAGTCTTCCCATCTCGGTTTCATGGCCTCCAGGAATCTTGCCCTGAAATGAGCACATGACTGCAGTAAGGGTGTTCAGGGTGTTAATTCCCACGCACACAGGCAGGGTTGTACAACCACCGTATGTTACAGCGACGAGGCTCCCCAGCCCTGCCTGTTTTAGAAAAGAGAACACAAAAAGTGCAGTGAAATATCTCTGACGTGCAGCTAAGCCTGGAAAGTTCTTCTCTGTTGCCTTCCGTGCTTCCCTGCTGCTTGCTCGCTGGCCACAGGACTTCAAAGCCTCATGTGGGATTTTTTTCTCCTAGCTGTGCAATTAACTGTATCTCTTGAGCCTTCTGTGGTGCTTTGTGTGGAGTGAGTGTACCAACAAATCGTGATATAGATGCCAAAGGGACCCTTGTGCGTCACAGTAGTGGCCCACCTTTCTCCACGCCCTGCTTAAACAAAAGTCAGTAGCAAGTTCTTCAGAGGAGTGTTGCAGCGACAACCCCATAAAGCAAGTTTTGGAGTTGCATGTGGAGAAGGGCTGGGGGCAGATAGTTTCTTAACATCAGGCAGTTGAATCCATGGTTGGCTTCTGCCTTCAAGCAGTAGGTCATGGGGGCCAAGTCCCAGCTTTACTGCCTCTTCTTGGAGCCTTCCTGCAGAAGGGTGGGTGGATAGTTAAGGCTTTACTCCTGTTTGGAGTATGATGATTCCACTCCCAAATTCTGAACCAGAATCTGCCTCTCGCATATTTTCTGCTGCCTAGCTGGGATATCTACAGATAAAATTCTTTCTTATACGTATAAATGACTGATCCTTTCATGAATTGTACTGAGCCTTTTGCCTTAGTTTTATCTTCTAGTTTTACGTGATACTATCTTCTCACAGCCTGTTCTATTCTCTATTCCCCCATATAAGCAGCAAAGAAACACTTTTTGAGCATGTGGTTCAGCTGGTTTTTTGCTTCTTTGATACTTGTGAATTTGAAATATTTTGGAGTGCTTGTATAATAATGCAACTGTATCATGGCACTTTCAATGACAACATTGACCTCCTCAAGCTGCCTTTTCATAGCACTTGAGTGCGTTGATATTGCTGTCTGTACAATTTTAATTTAATTAGGACAGTGGCTGTAATCACTATGGGAGAACTTCCCCACTGTGTGCTTCCCCTTCCCTTTGTGATGAACCATTGCACCTGTGTGTTTGTTTTTTATTTGCTTGAGTAAGGATTGAGGCATGAGAGGAGAGCCATCACCTGCCCCTGAGCAGGGAGGACAGGCTGGAGGGAGGAGTCAGGGAGGAACTGAACTTCACAAAATTGCAAAGGTTACTGACACAATCTCTGCTCTCTGCCCAGGAAACGAGATGTTAATCTTTTCCCAGTGCTGCTTTGCATAGGGTCCATTCCAGAGAGCTGTGTTTGTTTTAATTTCTCTAATTACTGATCGTGTGCTGATTATGCTGCTATAGATTTGACGTGAATTGCTATATTAATGGGATCAAAAATTAGGAGATGTCTGCCATGGAAATTAAGAAGACGACAGCAGCTGGGGGAAGGGAGGGAAGTGGAGAGTTGAATTCATACCCTGTTACTGCAGAGCTCTAGTTGGCTGTTTCTGGAGCCTGAGCCTTTGCCCCTGGCAGAAGCTGGAGTATGCACAGTATAACATTGACCAAAGTCCCCAAATGTGCTATACAGTCCATTAGGGGCTCTGATTTCCTTCCTGCTCTCTATGTTAGACCGTGTAGCTCATCTCATAGTGGTCTTGTGGACTTTCATGTCCAGCTGTGGTATTGCATTCAAACCACTGGTGAACAGTGCATCTGCCTTCCTTCCCTTTCCTCTTCTCCTCACTTGCTTCCCTAAGGATTAACTTAACTTGAATCTCCTGTTGTTTTCCACTGCCCCTTGGGCCTGTCTCTTCATTTCATGGCGCAGGTACACCAGCATCCTGGGAGGCAAACGTGTGTCAGCTTTCACTCTCAGTTCATTTCTCCCTATGTGGTATCATTATGTGCAGTATAGGAGAAAGTTTTTATGCAGTGATTAGGGTCAGCTGCCTTTTCTGTCCAGCACGAGGTATTTGCAGACCACGTTGGCTGTTTTGGTTTCCTGAAAACTGCTGCATAGTTAATGCATTTCTTGGCTTTATCAATTAGAAAAGGTAGTTTTACTATACCACCTATCCAGCTACTGAAATAATCATGTCATTGGGACAACATAAGAGCTTTCTTAGCAGACTTTCTTACATATTTTATTTTCATTTCAACAAAAACATGTATGTCCTTTGTGCCTGCCATCTTAGTAAAGGGACAAAAAGACTATCAGATTGCAAGGCTGTTGCTTTGGAGTTTAGAAGGGTGCAATTATATCAAAAGCCTTAAGCTATTTTTATTTGCAGCCTCCCTCATCCTCAACTGTTAGACTTCTTTTAAATTTAATTTTGATACTTTGATTTTTTTATTAATATTTTTATTTTGGCAGTATGAATTGTTTGTGTTCCTGACAGAGAGAATTCTGTTCAGGTAGATTTTGTCAGTAAAGAAGGTACTCCAATTCTTCAAACTGAAATCAGTGTGTGCTTTGATGGCTTCGGGAGTCTGGTCAGCTGTTACATACAAGCCCACTACATAGTCATGGTCAGTATAGCTTTTGATTTAGACAGGATGATTTGATCTGTGGCATTCTCAGCAGCTGAATATTTAGTAAAGAGAAAGAACCCTTAGATTCTCTTGATTTTTAGCTGTGTGTTTCAGCCTGTCTCTGCTCAGGCAGGTGAAAGCATGTCCTACTCTCAGCAGACCTGGCTGGTTGTCCAGGTGGCACTCTTGGAGCACCAGCCACCAGCGTAAACCCCAGGGAGGGCCTTCCATAAAAACTGACTTCATGTAGCTCTTCAATTACTGTAAGCAACATGAAATTTCATGGTGAAACTTTCTTGACTCCCTGTGAGCTGAAGAAACCCATCAAAAATGATGACAGCAAGCAATATGCCATCTGTTTTAGTCACCTCTTTGTGGCTACTGGCAAAATGCTCGGGAGTTGCTATTTTGAAATTTCTTAGCTGGTAATTGTTTGGGGCTGAGCATTTGGTCACTTGTAGGTTCAGATGTTTACAGAGTCCCCAGGCAGGTGGCAAATATGGAATGTGGTAGTACCAAGCTCTTTCCTAGCACTCATCACCAAAAATCTCAAAGGACCACATCAAATGTGTATTGATTTAGTTTCTTTTACTAGTAGATGAAGCTGCAGCAAGGCTGTTTGCTCAAGAACACACATGGTTCATGCAGGTTCTACCAGCACTACCTATCCTTCCTCCCAAGCTGTGGCTTGAAGAAGCCTACCTTTCTTGGCCTTAATACAAAGGGAAATATTAAACTTGACTAGTTAGGAAACGCTTTCAGAAAAATTCCTAGTAGCAGAGTATCTGGTTGCATAACCTTAGAAGCATGAGACACCAGTCATGTTTTTGTTTGGTGGATCCCACAGAGAGAAGCACTGGGCAGTTCTGGAGTTTTGAAGATTAATGCAATCCATTCTCAGTGCTGTGAGCACAAATAGGTACCTCCTGGAAATGTGACTCTAAAAGGCCTCAGAAAGCCTGGAGGAGCACGTGTGACCTTGTGCACTGACTGTGCAGCCTGGGCACTGCGTGTGGCTGAGCACAGAGCAGGGGCAGGTTGCAGAACTAGGCTGATGTTTGCAGTTCTGCTGCTAGCCACGTTACTGCCCCGTGCTGCAAACAGGGATTAAGCTAATTTTTTCCACAAGCCCAGTGTCTTGACCTCCCTGTGCCATTACCATTCCACACCTTTTGGAAATCTGTCCTGGACAGTTACAAGGGCAGCTCTTTCAGCATGCAGTTGTTAAATGTATTGCCCTTGAGAGGCACATGCTGTCCTTTTTCAAGACGGCTTAACTCTGAAATTACTTAGCTCATTTGAGCTTTGCTCTTGCTGTAACTCAGGTTGTCTGTGTGTCTAATAAAAAGAAAAAAACTTACCTAATGTCTGTAAATTGCTTTGATATTTAGGCTAAAGGTGCTGACAGAAAAATGCAGGATTAGCAAGAGAGGGCATTTCAAAGGCACTAATAGGAGTTGGATAGCTAACTCCCCTTCGTGCCTTGTAAAACGCCTTCTGCAAATAGTAATTCACACAGTACTGTGGACATCCAAGATGTATGGGAAAAGTAACTGCAGTTCCATATCTTGTTTGGTTTTGGCTGTCTTGTCCTTATGAATACTAGGAAACAATGAATCAAATACATTTGTTTATAACAGTAAATCTCAATTAAGCTGTCATGGTATAAATCAAGTTATGGTATGCCTTTAGGAGATTGATCAGTAAAGGTCGCACATACTAGAAGCATAATGTCTTAGTTTGATACAGAACCTCCTGGGTCTTGAGGGAAGTGGACAGGTTCTGGATTTAATTTCATTTTCCACCTGCTCTCGGGCGGTGAGGCAGACCCTTTGAAGCCACTTTGTCTTTGCAGTGGTGATTCAGTGAGCATGAAATGTGACCTGAGCTTGGACTGTATCCTGCATTCTTCAGGAGGGAGGAAAAGGACTTGGGTTCTCCTACCTATCCTCTGGTGCCCATTTGCAGAGGCAGGCATCTGTGCGGCTGTGTTTCAGAATTGTTCCTCTTTTTATAAATATCTCCGTGAACAAAGCGAGCAGCTGCAGTGTGGTTCAATTATCTGCGCTGTGGATCGCAGCAGGAAATGCTGGGAAGTGCCTGGTCTCCCTCCCCTCCAGGGGTGCTGTGCACCAGGGTGAGAGGTGCAGGTGGGCACAGAGAGCTGCACCTCTGGAACAGGAAGCACAGAGTCAGCTGGTTTGGGTTGGGGAGGGAGTTGGGTGAGCTGAAAACGGAATAATGCCTTGTAGCTCCACAGGTGCGTCTTTCATCATGTCACAATGAACATCCCTGTTCAGTAACTATGAAAAACTGAATTCGTGCAAGCTAATGGGTTGCTGTTGCCTGGACAGTGATGAGTAGAAAGAAACTGAGTTTGTGGGAGACAGGAACATAAGAGTGAACAATTTCTCTTTAAAAAGTACTGAGCTGACAGCCACAGAAGCCATACTTGCAGAAATAACAAAGTGATGGTGGAGTGAAACAGGCCTGTCTTCTCACTCTGTCTATACCTATAGTAGTTTATTCTCCACATGCTGTCAGTCTTCTCTGCCATGTGGTTATGGGGTGTTGTGGGGGGACTCCTGATGTTGAGGCTAAACTTCTGGTTCTGCCTGAGCTCCTGAGCAGCAAACAGCACCGTGCAAAAGAATGAACTGGACTTGCTTTGAAGCAGTGGTTGCAAGACTTTCTAGGTGTCCCATTTATTTTTGGACATGTCACCTAATCTACCTGCAGAGTTTTTTGCAAACCTCTCCTTCCCTTTGGTGGTAAGAGTGCTAACATTACATTCTGCAGGTGCCTCTGTCAGCCTCAGTCTATTTTCCTGTCTCATGGCTGTGATAATGCTGTGGTTTGTCATGGAAGCAATTACCTTTTCTTGGTACAGCACCAAATTTGTCTTTTCCGTTTGCCAGAGATCGAGGTCAGGGTGAGAGGCTGCACTCGTACTGTCCTGCAAATTCTCAGAAATTACGGTAGCTCCTTCAGCTTCTGTGTGTGCAGGGATGTAAATCCATACTGTTTGCACTGGCATTATTACATGACAGTAGCATGGTCCTGGAGAATAACATGCGTTGCCTTCCAGGAAGCATATGATGATGGTTTTTTAAATGTTCCTGTAAAATTGTGGCTATGTTTATTTACAAAGGGTATATTTTGTACTGTGATTGGAGTACATGATTGGAGGCTTAGAATATGGAAGAATTTTCCCATCAGATCACATGAAGTTTCAGTCTTAGGTTTCTTGTCAGGCATTTTCATACATAAAAACCTAACTGTGACAATTATGAAACTAATACAACATTTACAAATTGCCCTTTAACTCTACTTGACTGTATTTGGTTGCAAGTTGAACTACTTCAAAGAAGGTAATAGTAACTTGGTTAGCAAAAACAAAAGTGCTACATCACTTGATGGTAAACAGAGTAATCTTTAGTGATGTGTTTTTCTGCAGCAATGACAGAAGTTATTGATGTCTTTAAAATGATAGGAAGGAGTATAGTGCTAAACACTTACCTTGTTCAGATCATGACTGATTTGTTAGCGTCAGATGAAGTGGTTTTGGCACTTCAGTGGTGTGTATCATGCATGTATCATGGAGGTGCTGTCAGATTTTCACTGACATAAAACCCTTGGAGTCTCCCCACTTGCATTTAACTTCCCCTTTCCTCCCTTGGCAAATTTCTGAGAAGACGCTTGGAAACTTCATAGACCTTTTGAAAATTAAACCCGCCACCCGAAAAGGTGCTTGGCCCCCCTGCAGCACTGGACAGTGCTGGCCACCAGCGTTGTGTGTGTGCTCTGTGGCTCCCTGGGCAGCTGGTGCATCGCTAGTGCTGCTCACATCACCAGGCACACACTTCCTTCCTTCCACCCACTTCCCCCTCCTCTGCCATGGTTTCACACCTCTGTTCCAAAGTTCACGTTGTCCTCTCTCTTTCTCTCCCTCCCCCCCACTTTCTTTTAACAGCAGGAAAGAATTTCATACACACCTCCAGCGAGCCCGGTACCAAATTACACTTCGTCACCACTACATGTCCCAGTGCCTCAAGCGATCAGGATGGAGGAAGACACCATCAGACTGCCAGCACACCTGCGTGAGTGTCAGCATGAGGCTGCTTAAGTTCTTGGACTGAGGAGGGGGTGGGGCGGGGGGAGGANAAGCTCTAGCTGGTTTGGTTTTCCTAGCTATTGGTTTAACTAAAGAAAATTACTCTTAAATACACAATGCTCAATCTCCCCTCCCATCTCCTGCCTCCCTTGTCAAGCATTTGGCCTGTTTCTCATGACAGGCACAAATAAGGAGGGTTTATTTTGACAGGAAGTGCTGTGTTTCCTTCCACTTTATTGGAATTGCTCGGTTACGTGCTGCGACACAAGGTCAGAGTTTCACCAGCTGTGGCAAGTGGAATGCGCTTGTGCTGTGGCTGTTTTCAGGTTCTGAGGGGTCTCAAATACGGGCGATGCCCAGGCTCTCCAGTGTAGAGCATGAATGCTGACAGAGGCAGTGGAAAAGGAGGAGGAGTGAGCTTAGCTGAGCACAGAAGGATGCTGCAAAGGAGGAAGGACATATCACTGACATTGGAACAAAAACTGAAGCTGGCGGCAAGGTGAGAGACAGGTACTTCCTTGCTGAGATGGTGTAGTGTTTGACAAATAGGAAAGGCCAAGGACTGTTGGCCAGTGAGAGGTGAATTAGGACGGGGACAAGAAGAGTGGAATTTTCCTTTCTGGAGGGGAAGCAGTTCTGATGGAAATAAAGATGTTTTAAGTAAACTTTTGTCAGGTGTTACATTCCTGGGGTATTTGAGCAACAATGAACAAGAGGGCCAGGAGCAAATAAAACTTTGTGCTTTGCCCTCTGACAAACGGATTTGGGATTTTGTGGGGGGAAGAGGGGGAAGTCCATGTTTGTCACAAGACACTCTCATTCCTGTCCTCAGCGGTCTTCCACACACACTCCTTTTCTGGATGCAAACCGTGTTTCAAGCATTTCTGTAGTCCTGTGCTTGCTCCCTTGCTGGCCACTGAGTTACTCTGCCCCACGGTCACTCGCTTCCATGCTGTGTCCCACATGTCCTGTGTGGCCCAGGTTGTACCTTTTCTGTGCTTCCTGGTGGGAATGGGAGCTGGTGCTGCAGTGTTTCTGACCGTGTCTGGCCCCTGCCCGAGCATCCGTGAGCTCCCAGGCCCGGCTTGCACGTGTGTGTGGCTGCTCAGCTGTTCTCCTGGCCTGGGGAGGACTTGGCTCCCATATTTACAGGGCATTTCTATGCTTTGCCCGAAGTAGGAATGAAAAAACCCAACACAGAAGCAGTTTTTCTCCAGCAGTTCTTTTCCCTGCTGGTGCTGTTCATCCCCGGATCTTTTGGGTTTTTTCCTCGTTGCAGTAGTTGGTACTGTTTACTTCTGCTGTGGGAGCCACTGTCTGTCCACTCCACAGCCAGGAGCACAGCTGGCTTTCCAGTTACTTACTGCCCTCCCCACTGTGTCTGGCAGATGCATAAGGCAGGAAGGCAGAGACTCTTGATACCGAAAGCGGTGGTCCATATTGTACCTGCTTCCTTCCCATCAGCTACCCAGCGTGCTGGAATAGTGTAGAATTTATAAAGCTTCCTCTCAGTGAAGACTTCTTTCACAGTATTTTTAGAATGTGGTCCAGCCTTTCACCTTGACTTTTGTTTTGGTTTTTCTGTTCTTTTGGTTGGCACATTTTTAAACTTGCAAGGCTTCTTTCCCTTTAGTATTTCCACACCAGTCTGACTTGTTGCAGTGTAAAAGCACAGATGATTAATCGTGAAATATCTGTGAAATAGCCTTCCATAAAGTTAGTGTCTGAGGTCACAAACAACATGGAACACATTTACATAGCCTTACTAATTGTAGTCAATGGCAGTGTAGTATTTTGTAGCTCACTATGCAGTCAATATTGACACAAAACACTGTTGTCAACCAACAGACCCGAACCCTGTTAAAACCACTGTTTTTAAAGTACATAGATTCATAGCTAGGTGAGGAGCAGCCATTCTGAATTTCTAAAATGATCTCTGGTATAACTTTTGTTACAGAACTTCATGCAGTAACTGCTGTGTTTAGGTCCAGTAACTGAGCTACAACATGTGCAGAAAGATTTCTGCTCTTCATGTAAGAAACTTAGGTGATGAGGAGGATATAAGGTCTCTAGATGTTCTTTTAATGCTTAATTATCTCCTTATTTGCCTTTTTTTTTAAGTGCCCTATTTATAGTTTGAATTAGTCAAGCTTCAGTTTCCAACTATTAGATCTCATTATCGCCTTTCCTGCTAAATATTGTCGAAAGACTCCTCCTGATATAGGTGCTTTTAGATAGTCACTTCTTAACCTTTTCTTGACTAAACTGGATAGGAAGAGAGCTTCTTAAGGCTGTCAGTCTTCCTCTTAAGCTTTCAGATTTCCAATTCTGTTTATACCACCTCTGTGAACTGTTTCCCGCTTCTGACATCCTTCTTAAAGTGAGGACAACAGAACTGAAGATGATATTCCAGGAGTAGTGCTAATACCATGTATAGAAATAACTTAGCACCTTCTGGATTTCGTGTCATGAGGTTTTAAGAGGTATTAATACAGGGTTTTTCAGTTCCTGCACGGACTCCTCTCATTTATTTTTGTTTATTTGTTTATTTTTAGAGATGCGTCTGAGGTACAGCTTTGATCTTAAATCCAAACTGCCTCAGAAGTCAGGCAAAGTAACTACTTTCTAGTTCAGGCTAATTTCTAGTTCAACCTTCTGTGCGTGAAGGTTGGGTCTAGATCTGCAAAGTCCAAGGATTTTCTAGGTCTGAGATTTTGCTTGGTTCCATCCCTACTGTTGTTTTTGTTCATTTGGTGGAGCATAATAACTTCTTTCAGCCCTCACTCATTCCAGTGCAACAGGGACATGTGATAAATTCCTCCCCTCACACACACACAGAGCCTACAGGTTGTCAGGCCTCCACTCCTTCTGTTTCCATGACATTCTGATGGTGTTCGACAAAACCAAGGCAGGGTTCCGTCCCAACCCACACATCTTCATGTACCTGTGCTGTAGGTGCAGCTGGAAAGAGCAGTTGGCCCAAGGAGAGACCTAGAGACAAACGTTTCACATGGAACATATAGAGCACTCTCCGGATTCAGGCAGTTCTATGCCTTCTGATAAGAAATTTCACTGTTTCTAATTTTCCAGAGCACTCTGAAAGCACCAACAGCAATAGTATCAGGACAATAAGTAGAGCAATTTCCTTTGGTGTAATGAATTATTTCTCACTGCTTAGTGAGCAAATGAGCCTCAGGTAGGCTGAGCTGATTTTATCCGGAGACTGGAAAAAGGAGAAGTGCAGTTTGAAAGGGTGGAATGCAGATCCCTCTTTGCCACGAGCTTCTTTCTCTTTGGTCAACAGAGCTAAAATAGTAGAGACAAACACCTTCTCCTGGGGGTGATGTGAAGGCACTTCCCCGTTCTCACACAGCCTTTTGTGTTTTAAGTAGCTGCTTTCTCCCCAGCCAGCCTGTTGTATAGAAATGCAGTGTAATCAGTCTTAACTTGAAATCTCTGGGATAGTAAGAATAATTTCTGGGTAAAACATACCTTTCTTTGGTGCTGCACTTCTCTGTAAGGGACTTTTGACCCATACTTTTAAACATACTGGTCTGCGTAACATCCACTAGGAGCAGAGTACTGGGGGCATTGTCAACAAATATCAGCAGGAAGCTGGGGAATATACCTTCCTATATTTTGAGTATGTAGTCAGAAAACAGTTGCTCTTTGTCCCTGGTGTGTCTCCCATGGCACCTTTGCAGCATATATGATCTCCACTAGACCACAGTAATGTCAGATAGGAGTGTTGGGAAATGGGCATTTTTTACTGAGGACTGAAGAGAAGCAAGTTTAACGTGCGCACGAGGTGCTGCCCTTGGTGCCGTCTGGGATGCTGGACACCTTGTTTTAGCTCCCCTGTTGTAAAATGAAAAAACCCCATGAGTGCAAAGACTCTTAAATGTTTTGAAAAATAATACAGAAACTGCCCTGCTATTGTAATAATGAAAAATGTAGAGATAGGTGGAAGTCCTCTGTAACTATTTATATACCCCTTACCTCCAGGGAGACACTCCATTTTGCCACAGAGAAAATTTGTGGGGTTTTTTGGTGGAGGTCTGTATTTTTTTCAGTTTCATTTTTGTTAAAGCCTATCTCTTTGTCTCATCTGGTAAAATGTGATTAGCTACTTATTTTATGCTATGGCCAATACCTTGTGGTAAAAAGTTCTTAGAACTGGATAGAGGATGCAGCATGTAAGAAATGGATGTGAGAACCCTGCCCTGTGTCTATAAATATGCTCTGAATTAGGGAGAAAATAGCTTTTTACTCTTTTGTAATACACAAGATTAAAATAAAGTGGTTTGCCTGCTAAAACAGCAACTGTAAATGTGTGCCACAGGCTTCATGGTTTTCTTTTGTCCTCTTCAACAAAATCTTATTCAAGAGAGACAGAAGAAATCTCAGTGCTGAGAAAGGACTTGTTGCATGCTCTGATCCTGTGCAACGTCATTCCCCCTTGCACGCTTATGTTGATCTGTACAGTTTGATTTTTATCTCTGAAGGGCATCTTCTCTTGGGAACATGTGTGTGTTTGTTTAGTGAGAGGGATCTCATGGGCAAAGATTTCAGAGTTTTCTATTGATACAAACATGAAAACGAGTTCATTTGTTCCTCTGAACTAATTACTCTTCTCTCCTTAATGTTGTCATCCTTCACATGTCTGCAGCCCATTGTCATAGTAAGACATGCTGCACATACTTTTGTGTGCACACAAAGCAATTATTCTTGGCAACAACTAATTTTTCTTGCTGTTGCCTTTTTTCCTGAACCCCCAATAGTCTGCACTGATGTTCAGAGTGCAATGATACACTCGAGATGTCACAATACATGCATCACCTCATAGGGGAGAACTTTTACTTTGGGACTGCAGTGTTGTCTTGACTCCACTCGCTTTTTGGGCATTGTGGTAGGGAAAGCTAAAGACCTATTTGTAAAATCATTTGAGTGCTTTTTGTTTCCAATGTAGTCTTGGGTTCTGGTCTTTGGTTTTCTAGTGTGTGCTAAGTTCCAGGTCACTGCTGATTTGGATAAACTTCATAGAATGCAGACCTGGTCACATAAAGCTAGTGAGATCACATTTTTTTTATTTTCAGTATCTCTATGTCCCTTGTTGTTACTGTCTGTTCTACTTCTCTCGTTAAGGACAGAAAGGATGTTTGTTTAGTTTTCTGCAATGATTATATTAAAGGCCTTTAAGTTCTTAGCGAGTGTTTCATAGGGATCTATCTGCATGGCTTTTTGTATTATTGATACTCTGATTTGGTGGGAACTAGTCCAGTGGTTGGGCATCTTTGTGACGTTAGCTGTACCACATACTGCAATAAAGTTCTGTGTGGACATGAGTAGTAGGGTAGGACAGGTAGTTGGGCAGTTTCTTTAAACTAAGGCATTTATTAGACCTGAAGGCAGTTTGTTGCCAGTTTTTTTCTTCTGATCACGCATTGTTGCTTATATGTATCATTCGTGTTTTAAGGGCACTAGTTTTCTTTTTTTTTTTTCTTATTAAAGGAATGCAGGAAACAATTAAGAGAAGGAGGAGGAAACAACAACACTCTCAGGATTGCCAAGGATTCATTTTTTTCTGTATAGTGTCTATTAATTATGCTACTCCTTTTATTAATCCTTTGGCACCTGTTAATTATTCTACAATTTTGGCTAGCAGCTGGAAAGCCACTTTGAAGCATTAAGCATATTGTTGTTTAGTTACTAGAATATTCAATGCACTGAACTGAAAGTATGTAGTGGGATGGGAAAAAAAGCCCTTTACCCTAAGCCACATTTAGAGCAGCAAGCAATAAAAATATTTGCTTTGGAAGGATCTTTGTGGAACAAAACTGACTGACGCACATACAGGGAAAATAAAATAAAAGCTTCGTATGACAAAGGGACTGGGAGAGGTGGCCAGAATGTCAAATTAGTGGCTGAGACTAATCCTGGTCCTGCTGAAATGTGTGGTTGAATTCCCACTGCTTTTCATGGGACCTGGACTGGCCTCATTCTCAAATGGTTGGCTTCTCCTAGACCTCTCTTTGCTCTTCTCTGACATTATGGCCACTTAAGCCTTGTTCTTCCCTCTTACTGTTCTTGCCTTTTCTCCTAATCTGCTTTTCACCTTACATGTAACCAATACCAACCCACTACAAAAAAGAAAAAATTAAGCCTTGCAGTGGCACTGCTTGCTAACACCTTATTGCAGTATTTAATCTTGATGTTGCATCTTTGTCTTCTACCGTAGGCTATTCCTGTATATTTTTATTGTGACCCATGCAGAGAGGGTCCATCCAGCAGTGCCTCCTGGTCTTTCAGTTTATAACTGTTAATAATCTACTGACAGGCCAACTGGAGTGTGGAAATCCCAGCCGGCCATCCTGTCAGCCTCAGTGACCATTACTTTGGTCAACCCCAGCAAAGCTCCTTCAGGACTCTGAGCTGTGTCCAGTTGTTGGACAAACAGGATGCAAATCATGAGCTGGGGAGGCACTGATTGTGCCTGCCTCTAACCTAAGGCAGGCTGTTCCACAGGCACCCTCAGGTGCTCACCTGAATTGAACTCACCTGCTCCACCCTGCATCCCGGGGGTTTCTTACAGTGAATCTCAGGCCAGCCTCTAAGAGATCATCCAAACAGGGAACTTGGATGGGTAGGAATCCCAGTCTGAGTCACTCTTGTGCCATGGCTGGGCACAATATAGATGCTACTGTTTTATATGGACTGTGTTGCACTGGGAAGAGTGAAACCCCGTTACTGATTCCGCTGGGAAAACTGTGGCCTTTGGATCATGAAGATCCTGCTTTGCATTTTTCTGGCATGGTCTTTGTTCATCACCTGTAGGAAACTAACCCCCTTGTCACTGGGTTTGCACTGGAGTAACACAGGGCCACTTCAGTTGTCACTTTTGTAAACATCTTGTGAGGTGAACCCTAAATCTGTTAACTTCTTACTACTGCCTGGTGGCTATGGCAGAAGCATCCAGGTTAAATGTGGGAAAACTTGTAAAGGGAGCTCACTTGTTGTGAGCTGGTTTCTGCTCCTTGAGAGATCTTAGAATCAAGAGGTTTTTATTCTTCCCAGTGTGCCTGGTTGTTGCCCAGTTAACAGCAGTTTCCTGCACTGGCAGTTCCTGGTGGAAGCGTGTGGAGGGATAAGATCCTTCCTGCCTCAGCTGGAACTTGCAGAGCAGTCCTGACGTGGGAGGTCAGGAGACCTGTGCTTCAGGATCCGGAGAGCTGGCAGTGTGGGAGTCCCAGTGGTGCTAAGCCAGTCTTTTACCCTTTTGGAAAGCTTCACTGTGGGGTTTTAAATGTCCAAAATACACGCTCACCTCTATTCAGAGGGGAAAGGAAGCCATGTCACTTTAATACGGGATTCAAGCTTGATCCCTTGTGGAATTCCCCTGGAAAGTGTGGAGAGGAATAAGAAGCAAAAGCAGCAGGACATTTATGGTATTGCTGGGTTTGAAGCATTTTTAGCTTTGTCTTAAAGGGACATTGTCAAGATCAGTGAACCTAAAATTAGCTTGCTTTTCTCTTTCCATCCCAAATGTCTGCTTAATTTTTCATTTGTATTATGTTATAAATGCTTCCATACTCTTTTTTAATTTTTTTTTTTGGTAAGAAACAAAATGAATGCAAAGAATGCAGCATTCATAAACAGCCATACAGCTAAAGAAAACAGAAGAGAAACTGCATGTAAGCCATGACTAACAACTCCGCAATAAGAAACCATTGTGTGGTGAGAGCCTCGCAACAAAACACAAGTGTGGTAAAAAACCCTGCAGAAACAGCACAGCATCATGATCTTTTAACAGAGATGAGCTGCTGCCTCTTGGAAGAGAGCAGCTCTGTCCAGCACTGAGAGGGGCATATAGTGTCTAAGGAGAAAGCTGCTGTAGCTTTGAGGTCCCAGGAGTTAATGTGGTAGGACATGTGTATACACACACAGAAAGAAAACAATTATTTGATGCCCTTTATGAGAAGCTGGATTTCCTTCTGCTGTACTTTTATGTCTTTCCTCTCCTGTGTTGGCACTCCTTCTGGTGCCTAACAAATACAGCCTGGTAAAATATCCATTAAATGGGGTTTTATGCCGTTTTTAGAACTCCCCATTTTAGTGCTGGAGCAGAAGGACTAAATGATTCTTGAGTTTGTTGAAGACATTTTTGGTAAAATGATTCCAGATTTGAAGGCTCAGTCCAACACCTCAGCCAAGAGCCTCTTTCCAGTATCATTCTCCAGAGGTTCTTGGGAGGGTGAAGCACTTTTGCATCAGGCATTCCAGCCTTGTGGAATGCTTGTGCACTGTCTTTTATGGGATGAATAAATTTGAATGTGCTCACTTCTCACATAAAATGTTTTGTTCAGGACTAGCATGGTGCTATTAATGTAGCAGTGATTCCTTGTTCAAGAAGTTATGAGTTAGTTATATATTTAATACGCATATGATTGGTTATGTTGTGAGTTAATAAACAATCACCACTGATTGGCTTTTGAGAGTCAAAGCATTAGGAAACTTGCTTAACTCCAAATCTTTCCTCATGACTTTTTATACATAGAAGTCATACCCCGGGAATAGCCTGAAGCACCCTGCTTTATTTACTCCATCTGCCTGTCTGGTTTTGATCTCCATATGCTTTTGTATCCCGCTGCAAAAAAGTGTCTGCTCTGCACAGGCAGCATGGTCAGGTAGCTCTGTGGCACTTATACAGACCAGAAAATGAAAATGTTAAATTATAACGTGACAAGTAAAAATTAAATTAACGTCTCCAATGATTAACCAGCATGTTCTTCCTGCCTTTAGAGTCCACAGGCACAGTATGGGGTGTTCTGCAGTCAGTGGAGAGGAAGGATAAGGGACTCTATGGCAAAGTTCTCGGTTATGGGGGTTGCTTTGGAGGCAGTGGAAGTTTTCCTATCTGAGAGCTTCCTGGGGGGCTCTTTGTAGCTGGAGATTCACTATCCAAGTCCACAGCTGCGTGTAGCACTGAATCTCTTGGGCTACAAGAACCTGGACCTCTCCTGCAGGAAAGCATTATTCTACCCCTGTCCTGCATGGCCTCTTCCCTGTCCTGCTGCTGTGAGGTGCAGGAGGGTGTGGTACCCCCGTATGGACTTTTTCCATCCCCTCTCTAAGCAGGAGTGGTAGTTCACTGTCTTTTGGACTATGCACCACTCCTACCCTGAGGGTGCAGGGGGAACGTGTGAACCGAGCCACAGAAGTTCAGTCAGGAGGGTCTGGGAACTGTAGAAACACACTTATTTCAGAGGTAGGTACTGTAGCGCTGGTAAGGAGTTTGCAGTGTCTCAGCATCTTGATAAAAAGGGTTATTTTCTTATTACGTTCTCAGCATTCTCCAAGTCCTCTAGGAGCATTTTTTTTGTGTTTCCCTCAGGTGTCTTAAAGCTTCTTGTTTGCAGAACAAACGTCCCAAAGGGGCTGTGAGCTGGTCAGAGCACTGACATTTTATTTTAAACCCACCAGCAGCAAAAAAACCACAGAATATTTTTGAAGGGAAATTTCCTTTTTCGGTTTTTGTATCCCTGAAAGAATTTCCGATGCAGGCAGATAGTAATTCCCAGCTACATACTTCCTGATAAGGAAACGGCTCCAATAAATGCAGCTATAAATAGCTCCCTTTTTATTTTTTAAAAATGTAGGGAGATCTGTTTAGCTTTTATTTCAAACTACTGAAAGAAAGGGACAGTGTACAATAAAAGTCTTAGGTTTGGCAGCTATTTGCTTTCCAGTAAATAAAATTTTTAATCTGCATTTATACATTTAATTTTGTAAAGTTTAGATGGCTCTTTCTTTCTGCTCGTCGTTCTCACAACACTGTAAAAGAAAAAAAACACCTTTTTGTATGGTAAACATAAATTGCATTTTGCCTTCCTCATGAAGGGAAAGTATTACCTGCTTTACACAGGATTCTTAATGCTTTTGCTTTGTGCCTGTATTTCAGTCCTTCTCTATGTATAGTTTGTTAAGGTGCTTTATCATCTCAGAATAAGTAGTGTGATCTTCAACTGCATTTTTTTCACGTTTGCTGTGGATATGCTGTAGCAAATGCATGGTTAGACATAAATTCCTTTTTTCTAAAAGTAACTTGCTGAGACAATTCTGTGCAGTTAGTTTATAAAGCTTCTGAATTTTCTGCGTAATCTTCCCCCTTTTTACAGTTCTGTTTCATGTATTTTTAATTTCATGCCTTTCACTTTGGACTCCTGCTAAAATTTTCCCTTGCCAGTCCTGCTTTTTTTTTATTCTTTAGAAAGTGAACACCAAACACACGGTACCTTCAGAGAAACAAATAATTGTTTACCCCCACAAAAATTTATGGAGATGAATAAATTTGCTGCAAGAGCTAACGTGAAAATGTCTTTGCAGCTTAGATTTCAAGCTGGCTGTAGCAGTCATTCAGATTACAGCTGAAAATATATACATGTCCACTGCCTTGAGAGTTTTATAGAGGATGAGTGCTTTGTAAATCATCTTGAGCAGCACTTGGACCTTAGTCCTCGGTTTCCGTGCTGCAGCAGGCAAGGGTCTGTGCAGGCTGGCATGTCCTGCATAGCTGTGATGGATGGGAGTCTCCAGCAAAATCCTGAGGCACAGCTGGGGAAGGGCATCTTCACAGGGGGTGTTGGCGGCTGGGTCATCCTCTTTTCCCACACTGTCCTGTGTGCTCCCTGGTTTTTCCAGGAGGTGGGTGAGGTGGACACACTGGGCTGGATGTACAGCACTGGTTGAACCATGGCCAAAGCCCCTGGAAGGTGATGGTGACACTTCCTCAGTGCCGGCAGCCAGCAGAGAGATGGGGCCCAGCGCAGCAGAGAGGAGGTGGAATAATCCCCCTTTTCCTCCTCCGCCTTTCTTCTTCCAGCGATTTCACAGGATCTTGTGACTTGTGGCCAAATCCTGCCTGTGAGGGCACTCAGCTGCCATGGGCCTCTCCTCTTGGCTGCTGACAATGCTCACGGCCGGCACGGAGCCGAGCAGATTGCACAAGGGTGCAGCTGGTGGCAGATCCCTCCGTGGCCCTCTCGCTCCTTGTTTGCTGGAATGACACGGCAAGGCTCAGCACGTGCCCCTCCGTAGCCCCTGAGCACATTGCTTTACACGGTATTCCTTTGTAGGTACCCGGAGGGGTTTTACCTCCCGTCTCCTGTGCTCCTCTCTTGGCTGCACCAGAAAGGTTGATCTGCGTGTGCAGGCCTTGCCACACCTCCTCAACAGGCCCGTGGAACATGCACAATTAATACAGCATTAATTAATTATGGGGAGAACTCGCTGCTGGCACAAGAACCAAGGCTTGCAGCTTATAAAGTGAATCCTTTGATGCTGAGCTTTAAAGAACGTTTCCATCAAGTCAAGCCAGCAGAGAGATTCTGTGATATTTATACCCTCCCTCCGTACAGACTCCAGAGCGCAGAGTTTGGCCACCCTGGGCACCAGCAACAAAAGCAGTGGTGGTAAAGGAGGGAGGAGGGTTCAGAAAGCATAACCAGGCCTTGACCCTCAGGAGTAAAACTGCACAAGTCCTGGGTGAGAATGTTGAGGCTGAGACAGACATGGTTTGTTCAGCCAGCTCAATAGGTATGAAAAGTGACCTACTGGACTTGCTGAAATAAACAGGAGCTATCTCACTGTCTCCAGCAATTCCCACAGTTTTATCCTGCGTGTGTGTGTGAGTAAATTTGTAGGCTTGCACTGTGCTTCTACTTACTTGGCCAATGTTTGGGGAAAGAGAGATGAAAGAATGACTGTGCCTGTTTGGTTTATGCAATACTGAGAGTTTCTCCCTTTCTACTTCCTCCTTCTCGGTAGTGCAGAAGGAAGTAGCCCTGGTCCCTGCTGGTCCGCAAACCAGTTACTCATTTCAGTTCTGCCACTTGAGTGGGTCCTTGTGTATTTCCTAGTGGGGGAAATCTCTCTTTATGTATATAAGTTCCTCCTTCCTAGTCTCTCTTTTGTTCTGATTTCTTCCAAGCAATCTGTCTCCTTCAATTTTTAACTTCTTTGCTGGCTTTCGCTTCCTCTCCATGATTCAGTGAAGGCATTTTGTCAGAAAAACCCTCTGTACAAAATATTTCTTTGTTCCCTTTTTTTTTGTTTTTCTGTGTTATACTTCTTTGTGTCTCACTTCCCTGGAAACTTCCTTAGTAGTCTTACTACCTCTGGGCTTTTAGCTTCATTACTCTGGGTAGTCATTACTGTGTTGCTGGGTGTGCAATTGTTCAAGGCACCTTGATCTTTTTATTAGAGGTTTGGGGTTTTTTACTGCTCTTTAAATACTAATAGGCAGTGGTGACAAATATTGTTATTAAATACACGGGGCTTGTCTCATCACTGCTCTACAGCTCGCTTGGTGGTTTTTCGCTTGTTGAAAGTGAGCATAACCAACTCACAGGAGTCATTCTCTACTTCCACTTTATGTTGTCAGGACTGCAGTGTGTGGTGTGGAGTAGTGGTGAACGGGCCACATGCAGTAGAAGGTTTAGTGTAGGATTTGAAGCCTTGGAGTTCAGCAAAGTAGAAATAAGGGATGGCACTTAATGTCTGTAAGAGCTGGAACATTTATAGATCTTCAATTTTTACACCCCCTCTCAGTTTTAAAATCATGCAGAATGAAAAACAAGCATAGGAACTGGGAGTGACAGCAGAGGTAACAGTGACAGCGAGCTGAGCTGTGTTTGTGATGGGCAGACCTGAAGCAGCTGGGCTGGTAAAGGAGTCAGTATTTGCTGCTGGCCTCCTGCCACACCATTATCAGTGTGTGCAATAGCAATGGCTGAATCTCAGAAAGTTTGGCGCTGATTCAGTTCAACAGAACGCCCAGAAGTAAATCCAGATGTCTTTTAAATTGGTTGGATCTGTGGTATTATGGTGAGTTCTCCATAATTATGATTTTCTTGTGAGAGTTCTGGGAGAATCTAGCTAGTCCAGAAAAACCCTGAGAGCACAGCTTCTCACACATGGCCTTTCTGCTCCATCATTTGCAGTGAGAACGTGTGCAGAAAAACTCTACCGGAACTCAGACAAGAGTTAACAATCAAAATTTATTTTAAAGCTGAGAAGTTTTGATTATTTTTTTTTTAATCTGACACGTGTATATCCATGTGTATGTACATATTTAGATCCTGTGGAAAGAGGGCTTGCTCAAGTACTTCGGTTTTATGCAGAGAGACTGTAACTTTTCCTTTTTCTTTTGACGCTAATTAGCACTTAGAATGTGTTACAACCATTTCTTTTAGGCAGAGTTGTAAAATTACTGCCTATGATGAAACAAAAAATGGGTGGAAGGTGTCTTTTGTGTCAGAGGAGCTGGTAAGCAGGCTCAGAAGTGCTGTCTTCCCCACATCTCTGCAGCAACAAGCAGGCACAAG
Organism: Pachycephala philippinensis; assembly: GCA_013397055.1. Taxonomy (NCBI): domain Eukaryota; kingdom Metazoa; phylum Chordata; class Aves; order Passeriformes; genus Pachycephala; species Pachycephala philippinensis. The sequence continues at coordinate 730,999 of VWZT01009981.1, forward strand.
AGGGTTAGCCTGTGTTTGAGTCTAGAGGCCTAGGTTTGAACTGGTCTTTCAGTCCATTTTTACTGGTTCAAGTGTACAGAGTCAGCAGTACCGTATAAATTTGAAATCTCTAAGTTGGCTTGAAATTGTAGATGGGGCTCGATCAGCTGTTTTTAATGCTTTCTTACTGTGTGCACTCCATAAGCCACTTCCTGAAGAGTACTAATGTGAAGTCTAATCCACAAACAGTCTTGGCACCAGTTGGGAAGCTGAAATAATCAGAGTATTATAACCTATTGTGAATAAAGGTAATTCACACTGATAATTTTATCCTGAAATGACTTGGCCCCACTCTGAAACATTTTCACTGCACAGTTTTGTAAATCGGTATAACATCAACAACATAAAGGCTGTAAAAACATCATTTGTTGTACAAAACATGTCTCTCGGCCAGGTATAAATTACACATATGCTTTAAATAATTTGAGCATCAGGTCAGTCGCACTTCAATAGATCCTGACAACTGGAAGAGCAAGGACATCTTCCATATGAACAAAATGCCCGGCATGTCATTACAACTTGAAGTTATGGTTATCTACTAAGTTACCTGTTCCCAATGTCATTCAGAATTGGGATGAAAGTAAATTATTCTTATTTTGATAATCTCAGTTTTTCGTATGGGACCACAGTACAAGGGAATCTCATTCAGGAGGATGTTGTGGTTGTTCAGCAGAAAACAATTATTGATGTGAGTAGCTCATGACTTTTTCATGGTTTTACAGTAAGACCTCTGAATGTCCCTTGACTGTAGAGTTAAGGAAAGATATTTGTCAAAAATCAGTCACCAGACTCAAATGTGTATAGCAACTGTGAGTAGATGTCACAATTTTGCACCAAAATTGTTAGGCAATTGAAGTTCTGACACAGGCTTGTTAAAGCTCGTGAATTCCTAGGGAGGTATCTTAATGCCTTGTATTTATTCAAACTCTGTCCTACTCGGGGTGTGGTGGTCTCATCCACGTGGTCACTTCTAGTGTGCTAGGGAACCTAGTTAGAACAGACTGCTTCCCCTGTCCTCCCATTCCTGGGAAACTAGAAGGGGAAATAGGACCGTGCAGTTTGAGGAAAAGGTAGTTTTGTGAGTGAATAGGTTCGCAGGGAGAAAGTTATAGTGTGGCTTTGTAATCATACTTGGTAGGGAGAAGGTGACCAGGAAATGATTATTCACAGTTCCTAACAGAAGAGCAAACCCAGAGATCCAAGATAAGTCATTGGGCAACATGTCTAAAAGAAAGAAGAATGAGGATGCATCACTACATGAAAGAAATCATTGTAGGAAGATGTTTGCAGGGCTGAAAGTGTGACTGGACCTCTAAAAGGAACCACATAAACCTGTGGAGAGAGGGATAGGCCATGTGGTCAGTACAGAAACAGTGGCCTGAGTGCAACCACAGCTCGTGACGTCCTTAAACCACAGATTACCGGAGGCTGAGATAAGTAATATATATTATAGTAGAGATTGCTTCATGTTTCCTTATTCCTTAAACTGTTTGCTTATACAACCACTGCTGTAGATGTTTGGGTAGATGGATTGGGGATCTTTTCTAGTATGGTAGTTTTTATATTTTTCTCCATGTCATAGCCATCTCCAGTGATTTGACAGTAGTGTGGATGCCATCCAAGCAGATATATATTCAGTACGCATATGCTGCGCCAGAGGGCTCTTTTAGGTGATAACTAACTCATCAGCTAGAGGCCACAGAAAAAAAGTTAAGTGGGGGGATTTGCCTTTAAGCAATTCTGACAAAAGTCTCTTTACACAACAGCTGACTGGATTGCTGAATGTAATGCCAAGGGCAGCAAGAGAGGAAAAAAAAAGTCATGTAAATTAGCTGGCGAGGGAACAGGGCAAAGCTATCTGGTAAGGGGGGGAATGGCAGAGAAGGGCAGGCAGCCACCTCCTGGAGCTTCAGCTTTAGGGACCAGGTTTGCTCCAAGTGCTTGAAAAACAAATTTTGAAGTTGAAGCTGGGGGAAATGTGGAGAGTCTCTCTCCATAGTGTATAAACCTCCAGTTGACTGTAGTCTCTCCCACATGCAATTGTGTTGTCCCTGGCATTTGTTTCTCCCATACACCCTCAAAGGATTGCTTTCATTTTTCTGCTGTTGTTCAGTCCAAGATCCAGTTTGACCTGTGCCCCTTTTATGGCCTTGTCTCACATCCACGTAAATGTGTAACATGAATTTCAGTTCTGCTTCCTCTCTTGCCCCAAACCACTACACATGGGTGTAGTCTTTATAAAAAGTTATTCAGTATTATTTGTGATTTGAAATGGTAAATTAAAAACTAGCTGGAAGAGACTGGTAGTGCTTCTGGTCTGTATCCCCTTTCCTAAGGTGCTTTATAAAATACCGTATGTTGTTATTCACTCTGGCCTGGATGTTCTTGGCTCTCTCCCACTTAGTGATTCACAAGATGTCTGTGAGATTCATTTTTGTAAATGTGGTTCTCCCCCTTCCCGCTGTATATTCTCCCCTCCCTTCTCCTTTGTTTTCGAGTTTGTTAAATAAAACCCGTGGTACATGTAGGGGACAGAGTGCAGTCTGTGACATACCATCGGAAGAGATCTAAGATAGGGTGTAGAATTTTCCCCCTAATTTTCAAGTGGGAGATTAGAACAGTTTGCAAAGCTTTTCTGCAGCTCCCCCTCCTCTTCCTCTGCTCTTTCGCAGCTCTGTGTGTCCTGTGCCTCTCTCAAGGTATTTTTTTCTAGTAAAAAATCAGTGCTTTGTGCCCTCCGAACTCTCCTGCCTGTCCCAGGGGAAAGGGGAGCTGGGTGCAGTGGGGTCTTCTGTGCGAGGGCAGAGCTGCAGATCCCGGTGCTGGCTGCTGTAAGCAGGCAGGGGTGTTTGCGGGGCTCGCATGCCAGAGCCTCTTCAAACAGCTCTGCTCAAAGGCATGAGCTGGGCTTACTTCTGAGGGAAATTTCCTTTTTGGGGAAGTTGCTGCAAAGGAATTTCCTGTGTGGGCAGACAGAGCTTCCTGACTTGAAGGCTTCTTGGAAGGGAAACCGTTTCATAATGAAATGATAAATTAAAGACATACCAGCCCTGGTTCGCTTCAAAACAGCTATTGAGAGAGCTCAGGCGGTGCACCATTATACTCCTGCGCAGAATGAAAATAAATTGCATCCTGACAGGATCCTCCATAGTAGACCATATCCTTCCCCCGAGCCTTCCTCCCTGTAGGTCTCCCTTTCCTCCTCCTTTCCCCCTCCCCTGCTATTTGCTTCACTGTCGTCTATCTTTTGCAGCCCCCTCTAACCAACAGGCACAGTGGCGTGAGGTCAGTGAGTGTTTGCTAAATGTGCTCTTTCCTCCATGGAGCAGTCGGCTCTGGTTTAAGCCCTGCTGTGCTGGCCAGCAGGGTGAGTGCCCTGGGTGGAAGTCAAAGAAATGGCACAGGGCTGCCCTCAAAACTGGTGCCATTGCTGCTGATGTCATTGTGGCAAGGAGAAATTAGGGATATCCTCAGAGTTCTAAGTCAGTGCCTGTAAGGAATGTCTTGGTGCGGTTATGAAAATATCTGGGAGGAAGTGTTGCAGATAACTGTTTCCTGTTAAATAAGAGGAAAAAAAGGACCTTTGCTCCATCCCAGTCAAGACACAATGGAGGGAGGGCATCGCCAGAGAGCTCAAGCTGTTTTCAATAGGCACCAACCAGCTCATACCGTTTCCGTGCTCTGCCCTGTTGCGACCTGTGGAAAAGGGAAGGCCAGTGCTTGTGGGTGTCTGTGCCCTAATGGATGCCCATAGCTGTGAGCTCAGCTGGGCTGGGTGAAGAGCTTTGATCAGACTGCTGGGGTTGCCAAATATGTCGTTCTTGCAGATGGAGGATATAATTTCAGATGGCACAGGGGTAGGGGGAACAAACAAGTGAGAGTTTTGTGTTACCTTTCTTTGTCTCAACTGTTCTGTCAGGAAACTTGATGGTTGCTCCTCTTTTTTGTCCTTACTAATACATCAGCTAATCTCCACCTAAAGAAATATCATTGCATTTTCTATATTGCCTGCCTCCTCCTTAGGCTAGGGTGATGTGCACTTCTCTCTTTGTGTGCTTGACACAGCCTCGACCAGCTGTGGGGTTTGTCATCCCTCCTTTCCAAACTGTGAGCTCCCATTATCCCATCTTCACCCCAGACAACACGGGACTCATTTCTGTTACCTTTCTGTTCTGAGCAAAAACTACACAGAATTACTTCTATTCTACTCAGAAATAAAATCCAGGTAGCATCCTGTGATGGTGACAGCTATAGCCATGCTAGGAGGAAATCTGAGTGAGAGCACAGTAATGACCTGCTTATAAAACAGAACAGTTTCACCAAGGTTTTGTGTGTAATAGAGGTTTGCATTGTTAATCAGGTGCCACTCCAATCACTGTTCAGCTTCATGATAGTGAGTTCCAGTAAAATGTGGGTGGGAGGACACTTAATTTGTGCTGTTTTTTTATTGCTTTAAATGCATACACTGCTTGTTCATGGCATGATATCAAAAGAGTGCTGGAAGGAAATGAGGTAGAAAAGGGACATGAAAATCACGACCGCAGGACTGATCTCTAAGGGTGTTGTTCCTGCTTCCACGTGGAAAGCTCAGAGATTCCTGGTAGACATTCTTGCTGGGGTGGAAGAAGGTGGAAATCCTACATTTCACTTCTGGAAATAGCAGGTCAATAGGGATTTCTCTAATCTGCTGGAAACTGGCAGTGATGAAGTTTAAATAAATTGTAGGCAATTACTCCTGTCATAGGAATAGCTATGGAAGACCAAGCAAGGTCTTTGAGGACAAAGGAAAGACTGTAGAGGTGAGGTACAGTGCATCTTGCTACTGTTACTCTTGCAGATGATGTTCTAGGGCCTTATCTTGAGCTCTGTCCCTCCATGTAACCTGTATTTCTGCTTGAAATGAGAAGGCTGGGCTGTAGTACATGTCCCTGCACCAGAACAGTTCATTTAGTTATATGTTTGTCTGCTTTGGTGGAATTTCTGTGACTTCCCTTGTGAGACAATTGAATTCTTGCCCATAGGAGGCTAACATTCAGCCTCTATTCTCCTTTGATCAAGCTAAATTTCCATCTTCTGAATTACACTGAGTCAGATCACTCTAAATCTCTGCTTGTGGGCTGCTTATACCAAATATTTGTGGGCATTTCTCTTGCTAAACTATTTGCTTCTCCTACAGTGCAGCACGAAATATGTGCAATGTTTGTGAAAGCTCAGCAGGTTCTGTGTTGGAAAAGTTGGGGAAGGAATAGGAAAGCCAAAGATCATTTCAAGGTAGCTATTCTTCAGATTCTTCTACCGTTCTGAGTTGCAGGTTGTCAGGACAGTAACTGGTGTTTTATCCAGCTGGATTTTGTCCTCATCATTTGAAATGCTTCCTTTCTCACCTCAGTGTAATTTACAATCACATATCTATTGCAGCAAGAAACGTTAACAGGAAAGAAATGTAAACACTCCAACTGTGTTTTACTTCCTCTAAATATCTATATGTTTGTGTTGAGAGAGTTATTAAATTAAGAATAAAATAAAGCTTTCCAGGCAGCCCTGGGAGCTGAGATAGGTTCATCTCCTGAGGATCTGGAGGGAGGGAGAATGAGGTGTGCAGCAGTGCTGGTTGGTATGTTGCCCAAGCAGTCACTGTGATGGAATTTCAACATGGTAACAGAGGCTGTCCTACACCAGCTGCATTTGCTTCCCATGAGAAAGTGGAGTGGCATGGAGAACACTGAGGTTGAAAGAGAAAATTAGGGACATGAGTTTCCTCTCTTGCACAATCCCTGTTTAGGCATTTTCAATCGCTATGTCTGACTGTATATGAAAATGTTTAACTTCTTAACTGGTGAAAGATGTAATAATTTTCTCCATGAAATTTATCTCTTAGTATTTGAACAAATGTTACTTGAAGGGAAAGGGTGAAAAAAGATGTGGCTCCCCATGTAAGTCAGTTTACACAAGCATGGATAACATGGTAGCGAAGACCTGAATTAAAATTCAGCATCAGGTACAGATAAGATTGGTAAAGTCAAACTCTTCACAGTCTTTAGTAATTTGCATCTTTTTTTTCCAATTCTTCTCTTTTGATTTTTTTCCAGGACAGGCTGCAAGCAGTGTCTTAACTAAGCAAGGGGTATTGACAGTAGGTTTGCTTTTTCAATTATCTTTCAAAGCCTTCTTCAAAATAGTTTGAAAGACTCTCTGAAATCCGCAAACTAGAATTTGAAAATATTTGTCCTTTTTACAGAATGTCTTTTCAGTTCAGCAGTCTCAAAACCATAATCACTTGCATTTGCCTTGACTCTTTTACACATGTCACAGATTCAGCTCTGCCTAGCTAGACTAGTGTGACCATAACTGTCTGGTTTAAATGTTTTTGGGGATGGGCAGCCAGCTTTTTTGAAGCAGGTGGAGGGACATGATCTCTCTCTTCACACTGACACTAAGATTGCTTATACCTGTGAAAAACTAAGACAAAATGATATTTTTCTTAGGGAAATTTCCTTTCTAAGGAAGCTAGTCATATGAAATAACTATTATTATTTTTAAATCCAGTAGGAGTTGAGGGAGTGCCCAGATTACACATTTCCTGGAAAAGGCCGTTGGTGACGTACCACTGACTAATGAAAATCGCCAGTTAGAAGCAGCTCTTTTCTATTAACTATTTGAAAAGGAAAGAGTGTTTCAAAAGCACAGGTCATTGACATTTCCTTGTTCTTCCTTTTTTAACCCGCCATCAGTGGGCCTGTTTACATCATTAGCAGCTACAGATTCATGGCCCTGGTTGGAAAACACTAAACTGTTCTGATATAACAAAACAAGTAAAACCAAAGCCTGATTGCTGTTATTTGCCATTAATGAGGGTGTGCATCTTAATGCCACAGCCTAAAATGCAGAGAGGAAGAAGAGGAGCACAAAGGAGGCACAACAAGCATGACAGTAGATGAGTTGGATTTGCCATGAAAATCAGGATAATGCTTTATCTGCTGATGAGCAGCAGCCTGCAAAGAACTCTGTCCAGGGGTTAAGGATGGAGTTTTGCACACGTATGAGAAATTCTGGTCAGAAAAGGGAAAAGCCGTAGGATAGAACTTCCATATTTCATTGCTACCAATTCAGGTTTTTAAACTAGTGTCCAGGAAATCTGGGAGCAGATGAGCCAGACCTTCTAAATACCATTTTAGCTGTTATGTCTAAGACTCTGGGAATTGTGTTGCTTATGCTCAGAAGAGCATGACTTGTGACTGATATTTTTTCAACTCAAAATGACCTCCAAGCCTTACTGGAAGTCAACTTAAAAAACCCCCTCAAAAACACAAAAGCGTAAAAATCTGCCCCCTCCTAGTTATACCATAAGAGATATTTTAGTTTTCAAATTGTCATCCTGCAACATTTTGAGTTTAACCCCAACAACATTAACACGACAGAATTACGCAAACAAGGAAATTTCCATGGGCTGAATTGCACAATTTCAAGAAACAATCTGAGTTATTAAATAAACATGAGCACTGATGCATTAGCATTGAAGGGCTGTGCATTCTCTGTAGCTCTTGGAACAGAGAGAATAAATACACCTTTCTTCTTCCCTGTTCATTGACTTAACACACAGGAGGGTATGAATAGTACCTGGCTAAGTGTGTGTGCAGTGCCAAACCACAGGGGTTGTTTGGAGGGCTGCTGCCTGAGATTTACCATGCAGTCAAAGAAGTAGCACTAAGGGAAGATACTCACAATGCTGCTATAGGTGTTAAAACTGTTCAGTGGAAGTCTAAAGTGCTTCCTAGTGCTTTAAAGATTTTCCTTTGTACTTTCACAGGATGCTGTATGGCCTGTGACATCACCTACCCTGGGATATAATAAGAATTTCCAACTCCACTACCAATATTTCTGTGAAAGATGCAATGCAGGCACCAACCCGGCAATGATCTACATTTCAGCTTTCAGCAACGTGCTGTACTTAAATTATATAACCTTATATTCTTACCTAGAAACCTTAAGCCCACCAGACTACATCCTAGGTACTCTCCCATAAATGAACTGCTAGGCTGTATTGTTTTACTGGTGTTTCCACTCTGTAAATTCACCTCAGGCCCTGTTATGCCTCTAAGGGCAGAATACTTTTTTTGTCTTTCAGTGCTATAGCTTCCATTATTACAAGGGTGCTTGGCTATTGTAGGGATGAGTCTTACAGAAATTAAGATAATTAAGTGATTAAGGTAAGTACAAATCCAGTCCCAACCTCTGCCTTTGCATGAGTGAAAACCAAAATCAGTAATGGCCATGAGCACGTTGATATGGGATATGTCAGATGTGTAGCTGTTGGAGGAGTGGGATTCCAGAAGAATCATCCAGCAGGATTAATGGCTGGAGCAGTCTGAGCAGCTGATGGAGCTGGTACTATTTTAAACAGGGTTCCTGTAGAGAGGATTAAATTTGGGGATGCTTTCTGAATGGTAATCCTGTAGTACCCCAGCCTGCTTGATGGTTTTGGGGGAAGATACTTGGATTTACCCTGGGCGGTGTATGGGAGAAACAGCCAAATTGTCAGGAGGCTCAATAACAAGTTTTGCTTGCACGCTTTAAAACATTCAAGTGGAATAAGGTACTTAGTAAATTTTAAAACATCCAGACAGAGTAAGTCAACTCAGCAAATTCTGACTTACCCAGTCTTGAGCCAGTCAGCTGTTCCTCCAGTCTCCTATAGATCCTCTTAGAGGTCTCTTCTAAACCTGGTGGCCTTAAAGCCCTGTGTGCTGCTCACACGAATCTGGAGCTCTCAGTGGAGTTTTCTAAGTCAAGGTTTATGAGAGTGCCTGAGATGTGTGCAAAACCTGAGATTTATTGACTTTCATATGGTTATCACTTGACACAAAAACCTGTGTCCCGTGCAGACTGGAGGTGTATTTGTGGAAGGGATTAGAGTTCAGACTGAGATGATGAGAGAGAGAGTTGATATGAGCAAAAGGATTACATGAAGAGTTAGGGAATTTACAGAGGTGCTTTCTGTGAGACCAAGAGTGGAAGGTACACAACAGACCTTTGGTCTGCTCTGTGAAAAAAGAAAAACAGGGGTCCAAACATAAGCTACCTGCACTGAGATAGAAAACTGGCATATTTGGCATCATATGACTTGCAAATGTGTGTGAAACACATTATTCCAGCAGAAGCAGTTGATTTTTCTGAAGGCTTAGTCAATGAATATAAATGAATCAATACTCTCTTACATTTTATTGGGTTATTATCAACTGGTGAGACTCCTCAGCAGAATGACGGATGTGGTTTCTTTATCTGAGTGTCAAACGGAGAGTTTATATGTCATTCTTCACTTACGTGAGTTTGCCCAAGGCTTGCATTATTGGTAAAAACTGTCCCATTTGCTGTATTTAATGATCTACAGGTTATCAAGCCTTCTGCAATCCGTTACTGGTTGTGACAATTTATTGCATGATGCTCCTTACTTTTCCTACCTAGAAGAAGGTCCTTTGCAAGGATAAACACATTAATTTCTAGAAAATATGTCTAAGTCTGCCAATGAAAGGTGCTTCTTTCCATTATTCCAGTGTGTTAGCAATAATTCTGTCTGAAGAGGATGGAAAAATAGGGAATGTGGGTCAAAAGGCATTGACAGATAGAAGTTTATCTAACAGGCTTGCCTTTAAAGACCGTTTGAGGAAGGGTAACTGAATGAAGCAATGTGCCTTTGCCCCGAGCAATGCTGAGAGAAGCTGGAGCCCCATAATGCCTTATCCCAGCTCATCTGCATTTCCAAAGTCAGCATGGAATGGGTGGAAGGTCTGTAGCACACAACAGTAACTCGGAAGAGCACAGAGAGCGAGAGAGTGAACAAAACATGTTCCCTTATTTGTAATTATCAGGACTTTGAATGTGTTGTTGACAACTTAATTCTGCTCCATGGTCCATCCCCCAAATGGTCACAAGAGTCTGCAAACACCAACAGACAATGGCTGCATTTTGGAAAAGGTTTGTGGTGCTGTTAGTCTAAGCAAAACTAGTTTACTTAGTTTTTCACTTCCAGTGGTGAATGCACATGCTGGGGACTTCAGAAAGAGTAGCTCTGACATTGTTTCCTCTGTGGGATTTTGTTGCATGTTTCTCTTCAAGCACATGAAAACAACTGCAGATTTTGTATGTTCCACAGTGTTTTCTGTACTATGAAAGACAATGTAATCTTAATTCATTTTAAGAGGCACAGATTTGACTGTTCGACGTAAAGGGGGTTTCAGTCTTCCTGATGTCATTTCAAAAGGACAGCAATGGAAGAGATCTGCAGCAGTGCAAAACTTGTGTAAAAGGAAAGGAGAATTAAGCTTCAGTATTTGAGACCAGTACTGATATTTACCTTTGTCATATTTTAAAGGCCTTGGCACATGTTACACTTATGTAACAAAAGGGAAGTACTTCACTTTAGTGGTGTTTTACTAACCTGGGTGGTTTCTGTCAGTCATAGATTTCCAACTATTTACTTTCCAGGTAAATATAAAGATGACTACTAACCATGTAAATATAAAGAGGTGGCTATTAAAAGACAGTAGCTGTCTTTGAAAAAACATGCTCCTTGGCAGTGCCACGGAGGTGTCAGCAACTACAGAGGGCTGAGTTAGGAAAGAAATAATGTTGTTGCTAGTTGAGAGCTGTCTGATTATATTAAGTGAGACTCAACAAAATTAGTGCAGTAATGCATTAAAATTTCCAGTTTAAATAAGCAATTTTAAGTGGAAGACATAAGCTCCTCGTAGTCCAGGTATCTTCAAGAGCTTTAAAAAACAAAGAAACCGTGTTGGTGGTGTTGGTTCAGAGCCAGCATTTCCAGTCAGTTCTTTCACACAAGGCTCTCTAGTGCTTTTAAGGTTAAAGGAAATTAGGAAATTCAGTCTCAGTCTATTACTCCCGTGGCCGTGGTTGTTCTGGACCGGGTTCTGCTTTATCACATTCCATGCTTGTTGTGAGAGAAACAAGGTATTGAAACAGGAATCTTTGCAGAGATAGTAAAGAAGACAGATGAGGGAATCTCAAGCTGCACTAGAAAAATTGTTCCAGTGAGGTGATCCATGTCCTCTGACTCTCAGCCTCTCATGCAGCCACAGACAGAGACACTGAACAACTTCAGCTATGTAAGGTCTGGTTGCAATACATGAATCTGCTTCAACAACTTTCTTCCCTCTCTTCCCATATCCTCAAACACACCAGAATTAAAATGTTTTGAAGATGGGGCTCATTATGTCTTATATCTCCTGTCTGTTGTGTTTTGGGTTTTTTAAACTTTTTTTTTATTCTGTTCTTCATATTGGTATAAGCTTTCTTCACACAGCACCACACCATCTTCACTTCTCCAGAACCCACAAGTATGAAAACCATGTAGCATACATTAAAGACACACTAAACATCAATTTTTATTTCAATCACAGAATAGACTAAGGGGGAAAATGGGAGAAAGGGGCCAGTGAAAAGGGAGAACAAGGTGGCTCAAGGGAACATGAAGAGATTTGGTTTGAGTCCAAATCATGCCAGCAGTGATTGTAAATAAACACTTGGTGGTGAGTTGGTGGTTTCTGCTAAGTGAATGGATGGTATCTGTCCTGTCTGCATGAAGAACTGTCCATGCACATCCACCCCCTATCATTAAACAAACTGTAGTTGTGTCTGTGAGCTCAGGTGTATCTGCCAGGCCTGGAGGAATCAGAGATCAAAACAGGTTCTTGAAGCTCAGAATGACCTGTGTGTCAGGGTTATCCCAGGGCTGAGACAAAGTCATGTAAAGTGGCTCTTCTCTAGTCTTCGTAGGAGAGACTTTGTTGGTGGCTGGTGCTTCCTGCTTTCCCAGGCACTGACTTCCCTGCTGATACAGAAGTGCCATGAAAAGTGATAGAGAAAGCTTAACTGGATGGTACAACATCAGAAGGGGGAGGGAAGCCAAGAAAAATCCACTTGTCAGCTGAACAAATTAAAAAATTAGAAAACTCAGCATTTTGCCAGTCACTTCACCCCCCGGCATTTCCTTCACAGTTAGGACTTTAATCATCAGTAAAACAATAATAACAAAACATGTACAAGGATTCCAACCATCAGTTATCATAATTCTCTTCAACACAGCAAGACGCTCTTCAGCAAATAACCATTAAGAGATTAAGTCTCTTTTATGAATAAATTGTTTGGTATGGTGAAGGGAATGTATTGAACGTATTTTCAGGCTTAAGGAGTGGAAGACCTTGACAACATGCTAATTGTCTATACCTGGCATAGAGGCAGCATTAAGGCCTTGGTAATATTCTGTGCCATTGACCAAAGTAGCATTCCCTGGGGATTGTTTGCTAATGTAGCCCTTGGTTTGGCTGCTGGTAAATGTGAGTGTATATTACGATGATGCTTTCACACCAAGATCCTGAAATACCATTTTTGCTGAGGGACTTTCAAAACTTTTAGAGTCCCCCAGAGGAAGAGGGTGTTAATGTTATTAACATTATCCATTTTGGAGAAGGGAAAATAGAAGCTCCAGTTCCACCAAATACAGTAAACCAGGGTCGTGTAATGCCCCTGCTGAAAATGCCAGTCCTGCCCTTGCGCTGCTCTGGCTCTTATTCTCACCTGCATACTGGCTGCTGGCAAAATTTCTTTTTCTGTTGCTCAAATATTCAGACTTAGAAATTCCTCTGGGTTAAAACTGATATTGGGGGAAAATAGTTGGGTTTTGGTTCTTTTGCCTTGATCGTTTCCTTGATCAGAGTGTTTGTACAGCTACTTGAACACTAACAAGTTTCAGGAGAGCTGTGTGAAAACTGGAACACGAGATGGGAGTAGGTAGGACTTATTTACTGTGATAGTGCCACTTTAAACTAGCCTGAAGTGCTCATAAAACTCTGGCCTGAGGTACAGGTAAATAGCCTTTTGAAGTGCTTGTTCACATCACGCCTGGGGGCTTCCCCAACTCAGCTTTGCTCTGGTGAGCTAACATGCACAGGGTCCCAGTCAAACGCAGTCTTGTGCTGCTGCATCTGAATTTCAGCCAGCCTGGCTAGCCCACAGAGGCCACAGGTGAGTGGAAAGTGCAGAGGTGGCACCAATAGTGCAAGATGCAGAATCCAGTAATCCTCATCTGTGTTCTCTAAAGCAGTGAAAAGACATTCACCACAGCCTGATAGGAGTACTTAATTGGTTATGGTGGTTTTTTCATTGTTTTTTAAATAATAACTGATTAATGGGCGTGAAGCCTCTACTCCTCAAATGTAAGAGCAGCAAGGGGAAAAAAAAGGACAAGGAAGCAATTTTTCCTGAAGCTTATTTCCTGGCAAGGCACGGTTTTCAGCTTTAAAAGGATGTATGAGGCCGAGAGAAGTCCTGTAAACATGTTCACATGTGCCAAGGCTCCTTCAGCTTTTGCCTGAATGTCTCCCAGAACACACTGACTGTGGTTCATTGTCCTCTCATAGGAACTTGGTATTTAATTGTAAATTCCATATACATGCAAGACAAAGGGAAAACAAGTGAGGCTGTATCATGTCTCTTACAGAAACCTTGAGTCTTCATTGTTTCCTTTCCTTGGTTTCTGAAATACTTTTAATCTGAAAATCATGAAAGCTGTGATCATCCCAAGGAAAATTAGAATAAACACGACTGGACAAGGTCCCTTAAGGAGTGTTTCAATCACCTGCTGCTGTGCTCCTGCAAAAGCCTTCCACCTTATCTCTGCAGCTGAAAGGGTATCACTCAAAAGAATGAGGCTTCACTCTTTTAGAAGCCTGATGGGGATCAGAAGTCAAGTGGTAATAAACTCTCTGTCAGTGATTTGCTTTACAATTTAACAGTCCAGCATCTGCTTTTTAATTTTTTTTTTAAGTGTACTGCAGGAAAACCACTGCTCCACTGCTTTCTTCAGGCAAGGTCCTTGTTTCACTGCATTATAAAAACACTGTCTGGTGCATGTATGAGTGGTCTTTGCATGTGCAAGGGCATGTTTAACTCTGAACATTGAGACACAATATTCTGACTTGTGCTGATGGCACCATGTGAATAATGTCACATCCCTCTGAGCTGGATGCAGAGGCAGATGCCACACACCTGGATAGCACTGGGGATGTCCTCTGCAGCTTCTCAAAGGAAGCTTACCCAAAATTCAGGAGTTCATATCCCTGATGCTGGTCGTCTCTTTAAAGTCAACCTCATCCAAGCTTCTGCCACATAGCCATTATGGTTTTTCACTTAACAAAATGCTGTTAGGAACAGAGAAGGAAAAGCTGTAGTATTTTCCTCCTACCAGCTCTGCTTCCTGATGGTTTCCTTAGGAGGCACATTTTGGTGGTTGCAGGCTGTAATCTCCTAGGATTTACTGTGCTCCACTCTCAGAGAGCTTCTTGCAACATGACCACTGCTCACAGCTCTAAGCACACTTAATTATGTCTCAGTTTCTGTTCTGTCTTTCAATTCAGGGGCTGCGCTGAGAAATACTTAGGGTTGTTAATATTAAACTTTGACTGTTAGGACTTCGTTCTAAGCATGAGGAGGTTTGTTTTTCCGAAACAGGAACAAGGTGCTGAATGGGGTCACCACATCAATAATTCCTCTTGCTTATTGATTATCTAGCACGTGCATTTATCAACAGCTGATAAATAAGTGAGAAGGATTTTGTTGTGATGTAGATCACAGCAGGTCTCAGAGTCAGTCAGCACATTTTAGCCTGTGAGATCAGATATGCACCTAATACATCCACGTTCTTAGGTCACACCCGTGTGTGCTGATGGAATTCACGAGGTCATTCAGTGTGTGTGTGCCTACATCTGCTTCATCGGCTGCTGGTGATTTGCAGAAATTTGTTGCTGCTTTAAAAGATGGATCTTGATCAAATAGCCGGTCATCATCTTGGCTACCTGATGTGTTTCTTCTTTGTACTATGTATTATGTCAGCTTCAGAAACTACAGTCATCCCTGTGCTACTTTGCACTAGATTTCTCTTTCTTTGTATTTACTTGCAGATGGGTGTGTTTAAGCATGTATTTAAGTTTCAGTGCTTTTATGTCTCACTGTCTGAGAATGGGAGAGGAAGATGGGGAGCTGCCAATGAGGAAATAGTGTCTGAAAGCTAGAAGAATGGAAATAGTGAGAAGTCAGGCACATTTTTAGGGAGGTGTAATGGGGAAAATAAAATCCCAATACAAATCTAAATGTCCCTAAAAGTCTTGGAATCCTGAGTGGAAACTAACTCCAGGTACTTGCATATGTACAAACGACCTGTGTATAAAATTCCAGGTTCTCTGTGGGTTGTACAATGCCCACAGCAGATTTTTCAAAGTGCGTAAGGGTAATGATGACTTTTACTGGACAGGGTGTAACATTGGCACTTTCAACATAACAAATTATCTGGTCCAGAAAGCAAAATATTCCAGGAAATGGTGCAATTGTATACTCAAAGTATAATAAATAGATCACTAAAGCTTTCGTGGCATTGTTAGATGTTCAGAAGAAAAGTAAGTACTAAACTCACTATGAGTGTCCAGCTGGCAGTCCTTGGTGTCGTGGCCTAATCTATGCTGTAGAACAGTTCTCTGTCACACTGCCTTCCTTGGAAGTGGGAAACATCTTCTGTAGTACTTGCTGGATTAACTCTGGCACTTCTCCTGACTGCCTTGGATGGCTGAGTGTTTGAGGAGCAATCTTCAGCCATCACCCTGATATGGGAGGGTTGCTGAAGTCTGGGTGCTGTGCTGATACCTGCATAGTCCATCACTCCATCCCCGGTGACTCCCTAACAAACCTTTGTCTTGCAGCAAGGTTAGCTCTGAAGTTTTTCCATTGCCTTGGGGATTTATTTGTTTTTCTTTTTGCAAACAACTCCTCTAAAGCAAATCATCTCTAAAAAAAAAGTTGACTTTTTCTTAGTGATCTGTTTTCCTTAAAAACTGAAGGAGAAGCTTTGCCTCTGAACCTGCATGTTTGAATTCTTGATTGACCTGATCTAACGTTTGATAGTAGGGCATAATGTTTCTGATGGTGGCATAGAAATATATCATTTTTTTCTGCCTTAGTCTCCCAGGTAGGCCAATCCTGGAATGCCCTAGGCAGAGCCTTGCCAGCAGGTGGAGAGAGGGGATTCTTTCCCTCTGCTCAGCCCCACGAGTCTGTACCTGCAGTGCTTTGTCCAGTGCTGGTCTCCCCAGTACAGGTAAGAAATGGACATACTGGTGGAAGTCCAGGGAAGAGCCATGAGGTTTATGAAGGGGCTGGAACATCTAACATGAAAGGAGAGGCTGCGAGAGCTGCAGCTATTTACCTCAAGGAGAGAACACTTGGAGGTGTCTTGTCAGTGTGTATAAATATTTCATGGAAAAAAGTGAAGAAGACAGAGTCAGTGGGCACAAACTGAAATACAAAATATTCCATTTACACTGAAGAAAAACTCCTCTAGTGGGAGCATGATCAAACACTGCAACAGGCTACCCAGAATGGTTCTGGAGTCTCTGTGTTTGGCAATACTCAAAACCCAGCTGGATGTGGCCCAGAGCAGCCTGCTCTGGTTGACCCTGTTTTGATCAGGAGTTGGACTTGGGGGTTGCACTAAGATGCCTTCCAGCCTCATTTTTTCTGTAATTCTGTGCTGTGTGCAGGCTGACAAACCCCAGGAAAAGCCTATAGGAAGGAATGTCAGGCTACTGTTGACTGTTCTCCTTAGTCTGCTGTCAGGATAAAATAAGCCTAGCAAAAGGAGCCGATGTAGGGAGAAGAGGACTGAAGGGACTGTAGTTGCTAAGTGAGTTTCAGAACAGTTTGGAATCATAAGCGTTCACTAAATTATTTGAAAAACCTCATTTACAGGATATCATCTATTCCCCTTCATTTTCACTGAAGTACATTCAAAAATTGTGTCTTTTAGTTGGGATAGTATACTCTAACTCTGCTCTCAAGTAGTGTCGGATTAGAACTTAAATGGTAGTGAATTGTATTTACAGAGAGATTTAGGATCACAGAATAATTCATGTCAAAAGGGACCTTAGGAGGTCTCTACTCCAACCTCCTGCTAAAAGCAGGGTCAGCTCTGAGGCCAAAGTTCCTCAGTGCTTTATCAGGTTGGGTCTTTTAAGTCTGCAAAGATGGAGATTGCATAACATCTCTGGGCAACCTGTCCCAGCATTTGGCTGTCCTCATAGTGAAAAAGATTTTCCAGTCTGAACCTTTTGCTCTTAGACTGTATTTTTTAGGTGAATGAAGGTAACAAACAGGTGCCTTTTGGGTTTTTCAGGGGTGTATATGCAATCTAGATCTCTTACTCTCTTGAGCACTTGTAGGAGTTCCCCATGGCCCTTACCTTTATTTTGAAGCATGGAAGGGCATCTGAAAATCTTATCCGATGTCTCCTGGCGTTCATAGCTTCAAGAATTTGCAAGATTGAAACTGAAATCTCTTCCCTTTCTAAAATAATAACTTTGTTGTGCTTATGAGGAATGATACAGGATTGGGAAAGTCTTTGATTTGCAGGAGGGTGTGTCTGGTGAAATATAACCGAAGCATTTCTTTTTAAGCATTTCCTTCTGTTAACTTTGCTGATAATGATGTGGTAAGATCAGAACTAGGGCCATAATTACATGAAGTTTGCAAAGAGAGGAAAGCTCCAGAATTCCTTTCACACTGCCTAGCACATTTCTAGGAAAATGCACCAGTAAAATGTTCTAAAAGGCAAATAAAACTGGTGTGTGGAATCTTAAAAAGCATTGTATATGTATATATCAAACAGACTTGATTTCTGAATAATGTCTAAGGTAGAAAACCTCCCAAGTCAGCTCCAGTAGCATATTTTTTCATGTGTGACAAAGGTTAATTTGGTCATATTTGTTACTCTAACCATAACTGCCTTTTTTTTTTCTTCTTTGTGGCAGTGTTTGCTTTTTCTCCGTCCGTTTCTTGTTGTTCCTAAGAACAGATATTTGCCGAAACAAATGTATGTGAGTGATAAAAGCCAAGAGGAATGTCTGTTGGACCACAGGAAATTTCCTGTGCAGGAAGAGATCTTAGGACTTCCTGTGGAACAGAGCATTGTGGGTCTGCTGGCAAAAGTCCCTTTACCACAGCTGCAGTTAACCAGAAGAGGGTGGAAAATAGTTGGCACTGCCTTTTGCAGTCACATAGCTCAGAAGAGCCTGAACTAGAACTTAAAAATCCACAGCATAAGCAAATAGTAAATCAGAGTGGGTTTGCAGATGGTTACTCTCAAAACCAAAAACAAAGAAAATGAATGGTGCAGAATTTCTGATCACCTCTGCTCATACTCCCATGCTTCCTGCCCACCTTACAGACTAACTTGGTGCACAGGGGAGTATCCCAAAGTCTGATGCTTCTAGGAGACCTCATCAAGGAAATGTGTCCTTGGTACCTGCACTTTGTACCCCACTGCAGCCTCGTACCGTGCAGGATTTGTGAGACATTGCTAGTCAGCCTGTAGTCTCCAGCAGGGTTTTCCCATGTCCCTGCATGAGGCTTCCCAGTGGGTACTTCCCAGACAAGTTCAAATCGCCAAACAAGCCATGTCCTACATGTTGTATTAAATCTGTGTGATGCCAGAAACTTGTGCTGATTGCCCAGATTTCAGCATGGGAGACCCTTCTTTTTGAGTGATCTTTATTTTAGCTTATAGCAGATGTGCATCTCTTTCCCCAGCCCTCTGAAACAACACTTGCAGGGAGCAGGGGAACTGCTTCTGGAAAGAGGAGTGAGGAGACAAAAAAGGAGGGGCACAGGATGCTAACATAAAATGCTATAGTAAAAAAGAAGGGAAGAGACAACTGGATAATAGGAGGAAATGAGTGTAGTTCAAAGGGCAGAAAAGAGTAGGGGACAGAAAGAAAAAGACACCAGGAGCACAGATTTTATAAAAAGGGAAACCGGCCAGTCTGGAGACTAATGTATTTTTTGTGAGAGTGTGTACAGAGCGTTATTAGATCCTACACAAGAGGGAATTTGTGATGCAGGGGGTGTCAAACCCATTATTAGGTGATGGCAGAGTGAGCTTGATATGGACACTTGGCAGTTCATCCTAGACCACAGTCACAACTTCATCTGTGGGGAGAGTTGTGTGCCGTCTGCCTGTACCAGTCCTTGACCTCTCTGGGAAGGTGCCACAGAAAATGCCCCTGAAATGGTGCCTGAGTTGTGGTCTGTGTTCAGTGTGACATTAAGGCTGTTGACTCTCTTCAGAGAAGTCAAACAGAACCTGACTGTGACATTTGAGCTTCAGCCTTGTAAGCCAAACTTGACTACAGTGGTCTCACCTGGGAATTTCTAAGCCTCTCAGGTAGCTTGGTTCTCCTCACAGAGTTTGGGCTGTGACCTGGTGCCCTTGCCTCTGCTGCTTCAGCATTTGGTTTTTTCCTCACAGCTGTGTGCATGTTCACTCTTCTTTTGTACCAAGGAACTCTTTGTTTGCTTACTAAGTGCTTCCCCACAGGAAATTTCCTGTGATGGAAAACTCTGGGGAAGCTTCCTGTCAGAGGAGAGGCTGCAGGGGGCAGATAACGGAGACACTGGAGGCCACAAACCGCAGCCGCTGAGGAAGCGCTGTCACCTGGCGCTTTCTGCCGAGGGAGCCTGGGCGGCAGGAAGAGCCAACCACTGTCTTGAGTGATCTGGGCTGATAGGACAGGGGAACTACTCGCTGGAAAACCCACAGCTGCCGTTCGCTGCCGAAGCCTTCACTGAGGCTGGGCACTGTAACTTGGTGGTGTTGAACCCAGGTCTCTGGAAGCTATGGATGAACTTTTATCATGGGGGGCTCCCCATGGGTCAGTTAGGTCAGCACTTCTCAGGCTCTGAAGAAAGCCTGTAAAGTGTCCCACTGTGAGCTGGGTTCAAGGCGTGCCTCTGAAGCTCGCAACCAGTTGAGGAAAAAAGTCATTGCCTCATGGAAGAACAGCACGTTTTGATAATGTTGCCTGTCTCCTGCCAGTTGTTTTCCTAAAGAGGGAGGGTGCCGCCTCTAGGTACCCTTATAATTTTTGAGCCCATGGCTGACCCTGGCAGTCTCTAGAGAACCACTTTGTATCACTTACTGGAATTTTGTCTTACATTGGTGCACAAAGGATGGTCTGGCTGTCAAATAACTTACTATGAATGGCACTCCAGGCTCCATCAGAGACCTCTTGTTTTGGGCTGGGCAACGCTGGAGCTTGGTGAGCTCCTAGGAACTCTGGACTGCAACTGCAACACTGTTCAATCAGTCCAAGGCTGACAGTGCAAAATTTATTTGAGGCAAGCACCGTGATGCTAGAGAGCTCTTTATAGGCACGCAATCTCAGTGGTCATGATGTTGCCTCTGCAGTTGGGTGGGACCTTAGGCAACGCTAAAGCAAATTAAATACCTGAAGGTGACTTACCTCCTTCCACAGCTCTTGCCTTTTAGCCTTGCAGTGCCTCAGATTGCTCGTATGTAATGTTGTGATGGTGGTGCTTCTTTCTGCCCCCATTGACATCTCCTCTGTCAAACTCAGTGCAGGACTTCAGAGTTGTCAGTCTGTCAGCCCAGAGGTGTGCCAGCCCCGTAAGCCAAACTTTGAGCTTCCCTCTCACCAACTACCCTCTGCTCTTCTGCTCTCCACAGTGTCCCTTTCAACTGTTCTAATTTTTCCCTCTGCCCCTACCATACCTCAGCATTCCATGCTGTCTGCTGAATTCATCTGTACCCCACAATGATTTTTACAGTTCCTCACACAAAGTTACTGGATCCCGGTAACATTCTTTAAGCCTCCTTGTTGGTAGTACTCATCTCCATTTGTGATCTGTTGCCTAAATATTGCCTACACAATGGTGTTTGTTGTCTGCATGTAATTCTTCTGTGGGTTGATTTATCCCAGGCACGTATGACAATATTTTGCCAAAAGATGGAAAACAGAACAATCTTCCAGACATTATCACCTTAATGTTCCTGTTTTTCTTCAGAGCTCAGCCTCTTAAATCTGGTGAAGGCACGTCATTTGCTTCTTTGCTTTTCTGTGTGTCTTATTTTAAATATTCAGGTTAAGAGCAAATTAAATGGGACTATGGAGTCCTGAAGGAACTTCTTCAGGTCTGCTCCCCCTAGACTAGGAAAAGCAGGTGTTTCAAGCTCTTAGTTTTCAATATGCTATGATTTCAGTACAGCCTTCATTGAGCCACCAGCGACTGTTGTGGTTTGATTAACAGACTTGACTCATAAATGTGTGCAGCCTGGCCAGCTGGTCCAGCCGTTGGCTTGGTGACATTGGCCAGCTGGCTGTCATTTCTTGGCTAAAAGGGGACCCCAGATTGCAAGTGCTGCTTCTCAGCCGTGGGGCAGACAGGAGTGAGGCACTGCTGGATCTCAGGTCTCCTGAGAAAAAAGCAGAGAAGCAGCTTCAGAGTTATACATAGTCATCAGTCTCTATGTTTTGTAACCTTCTATGGATCGAAGGTGTCTGGGAAAAATTGCAGGCTCATTTTCTGGGGTGAGTGGTTGATTACTTGTTTTTCAGGTTTCCAGACAGTTGCCAGTATAAGAACTTGTGTTTGATAGGTTTTCTACTTTTTACCTATTGTGGCTGATAATTTCTTTGCCAGGACAGAGACCAGTACATTGATGCTGAACTCTCGAAATGTCCAGTGCCCTAAGACCTGGAACAGACTTGAAGAAAGAGGGGAAGTCTCTCCTGTACCCTCAATACCCTCTGCTGGGCCACGTGGATGGGAGAGAAGTCTGCCTGTGCACAGGCAACAGTGAGAAGAGCTCAAACTTGGGGTGGAGCAGGAGGTAGAGCCTGCAACAAGGAGGCTGGTCAGGGAGATCGACATTGTACACTGGCACAGTTAGAATTCGAGAGAGAGGGATGTGAAGTCGAGCTAGGAGGATGGATTTCTTAATCTCACCTTTCTTTTTCTGTCATATACACCTTCTGCTGCACAACTTGCTGGAAAAATGAGCCAGGGTTATGGCAGGGTGTCTGATGCCCTCCTGGCAGTGTTGGTTCCCATAACAAATGACAGCGTATTCCTGCTGCTGTCAGTTGTCCCTATAGCAAAAAGTGGCAAAGGTCTGTAGGCTGGCTGTAAAAGGGCCAACCCTCCTGCTGCTGACCCATGCAGGTTTCATTATGATGCCACGATGGAATTTCTGAGGGTTTTTTTTTTCACCACTACTGATACTTGAAAATCAAGGGAAAAAATTACACCCAATATATTTGTTCTGCATTATCGCTCCTAAGGTTTTAAAGGTGAAGAAATGCCAGAATTAACATTGCCTGTGAGTACATTGATCCTCCATTTACACAAGCTTTGCATATGCATCAACACATGCAGGGTCTTGCAAAGTGTGGGCTCTGGGGCTGCGTGGATAACTTCACTAAATACTGACAGAGAGGAAGGGGGGTGAACCTTAGTCAGTAGAGAGGATAATGGCAGGAGAAAGCACTGTATTGTTCATTCAAAAAATGTCATTTTGTTTTAATAATTTGTAATGCTAATAATGCACTAGGAAATCTGTGATATAGTGTGTAAACATAATGAAGTATTGGGAAAATTCAAGTTCACTACAGATTGGCTATTAAATATTTGCAGTGAAGAAAAGTGAAACAGCTCAAGGCTGCAAAGAAGTGGTCCAACTGGCAGATTAATAAACTGAGAATTCACACCCTTAATTTGTAAATATAAATAGTGAAGTTCAGAAGTGAAGTCATTAATAGACCTTGTCTGTCAATAAACTTTCTTGACATTAATTTTTAATACTATATAAGTAGTGTCTTTAGAACAAATTCTTTTTAGAAGAGGTCAACAGTGTAACGTTTTTACTGTTTTTCCAAAATACTCCAAGTTGACGTAAAGAGCTTTTAGAACTGGGTATCAAATTGGTTCTTGTAACAATTACGGAAAATTTTGCTTACCCCAAAATCTGTCTTACCCCAAACTCAAAGTAGACCTTACAGGTAAGTGTTATGAAACCAAAACACAAAAGAGAGCTTGCATCTTGAATGCAATAGATTAATGCCAACCTTGGAATATTGCAAATTTCTTCCATTTTATTTTTTTAATGGGTCTGATTTTGTATATTCAAACAAACTTTGTTAGGGTCTCACCTTCTCCTGAGTATTGTAAACTCTTTTTGTTTTTTCTTTTTCCCCTCAATTACTGCCCATGGAGACCAAAATGTTGCCTTCTATAGCAAAATCTATGGTGTTACCCCATCATTTCTGTTTTGTTCAGCTTTCATGAACTGGGGATTTGGGAAAAATACCAATAAATTACATCCTCTTAATAGCTCTGCATGGAGATTACAATCCAAGGAAACTCTCTGGACAAAAATAGTATTTCTCTCCTGTTTGTGCATTGCCAAGCACACCGAGGTCCTGGTTTACGCCTGCAACCGAGACACTACAACTATGCAGGGTAATAATGCAGGCCTGTTGAATTAAATAATGAAGGTCATTTGATTTCGATTAGGATTAGCATCTCCTGGCCCTTCACATGGACCAGGGCCTATAGCATGAGCTGCTGTAGGTAGGGAAATAAATGTGTTCTGTCTTTCTGTACAAACAGGGCATGAGGCCCACTGGTTTAAAGATACTTGATATTTTTAAGCTGCCATGAAAAATAAGGCAAGGGTTTGTTAGGAAGAACTTCAAAATGCATTCAAATTTCAGCATGGTCCTTTCCAGAGTAAAAAATTTGGAATTAAGGTGACACACACAAACACCAAGATAAAAATGTGTATTTTTAGGAAAGAATTTGACCAACAGAAGGATGAGTTTTTCAGCCATTTCTTTTCCTGGGTGGCAGTTATCCAGTTGAGACACCCCACTAAAATCACTGGAACTGCTCGCAGGAGTATGAGTTAAACCATGCAGCTCTCAGTGTCTTGTTTGTTACTTAAACAAGACTTAAATTGATGAAATTTGCTATTCATCTTCCTTTCCACTATTTACGAGGGTTGCATTGCAATTTTGCATTTACCTCAATTTTTACAATGCAAGTATGGATATCACTTATACTTTTGTTTAGAATTACTTTTAGTTTGAATGAATGTCAATTGTTTATTTTAAAACAAAAGTAATTAGGAGGCTTTTATTTAAAAGCAGAAAACACGCAGCCATTTTGACCGAATGTGAAAGGAACCTATACAGAGAAAGCAGAATTCTTTTTGCACTAGCTGCACAATTTTGTTTCACATTGTGTAAGAATAGAGTTAGCAAAATGTACACCAGCTTTTTACAAGAAATGAAAATAAATCAGTAAGTGTTTAACAGAATTAATATTGGGATTAGCTAATGTAAGGTTTTCCTAGTGCTTCTCTGGCACATGGAGAACTTACAGACTGGAGAGAGAAAGAAAAAGAAAGAGGGGAAAAAATATATGCAAAGCCAGTTGGGTAGAGTTATGCAAATGACCTTATCAGGGCAAGCAAAAGGCCTCTCCACCATGCCTGCCAATTCGGAAATAGCAGCTATGGACACACTCAGCTCCCTCTTCCTGAGGAGATGCAGCTTTAGCCTGTGATGTTGGCAACCACACCATGAAAGGAGATTAAAAATTGCCTCCTCTTTTATGTCTTTTTAAGAGGTTGGCAGAGATGTTAAATGAATCCTGGAGAGGCCAGGCACCCTGATGATATCCCAGTACCATTTTTTCAATTTCATGTGGGTTCTAGCAAATGAAGGGAGCAAAGGAACCACTAGGCTTTGACGGGGTACAGAATTAGTCCCAGATTTCTCTTGAGGCACTGGTGTCTGTCCATCCTGACTTCCATTCTGAAGGAGGAAGAAACATTTCCTGCTGTTCAACCCAACTCAGGCTACCTGGTCAAGGTGTGCTGCTCTCTTTCTCTCACCTCTGATGATTAAATTCCACTCTTAGAGTTGGTCGAGCTAAACACAAGAAAGCAACATCTGATCTTACACAGTGTTTTCCAAACACCAGAGTGTGTCAAGATTTATGAAGTGTTTTGTTAATTAACACAAAAGGAAGGCATTATGTTCTGATATTCTAGGAATCTTTTCTCACCCTTTTAGTGCCTTGCATACTACTCTTAGCACTGCAGCTAAATTGTCAAGACTACCAACTACCACTGATTTTCACAGGAGATGCAGACGTGCTTTTCAAGTTTGAAAGCCGGTGTTTTCAAAACCTTGAGGAGGCACTAACTGGTCTGTCCCTTATCATTCAGCTGGGTGGATTGAATTCGTGGTCAATATGACATATTGGTGAGGATTTTTCATAGCTAGCGTTGGACTCAGTTGGCAGGAGGCAGCTAGAGGGTACAGTCAGAGGAAGGGGTCGGCTGAAGTGTTAACTCTCAGTTGGGTGCGCATCCTGAGGGTGCATCCAGTGTGTTAATGCTGCTTTATTCAAGTTGCTGCTTCCCAGGCTTAAAACATAAACCATGTGAGTAGCATTACTTAAGAAAAAGGGCAAAGACTGAAAAAAACCAGTGTGATCTTTCTGCATGCTAAAGCAGAGGAGCATGCAAAAAGAAGAAACCGAAATATTTTGTCTTCTTCTCCTTGTCCCCCTAGTGAGAGAGAGAATGTCCTGGGTGGAGGAATAGGATTTAGTGGAGGTGAATAGTCAGGAGAAACCTGTGTGCATTGGAGCTCCCAGGGTGCAGGGCTGTGGGACCCACCAGCCCAGTGGGAAGCTGCAGGGAGAGGCATTCCTTAGTACCCAACAAAAGCTCTGAGCCTCGAAGGTCCTTCTTGTTGCGTGGAGATGGAGGTTGTGCCAAAAAAAAAAATTAGCTGGGGTCCTTCAAAACGATCAGGGAGCTAAATTTGAGAAAGAACCAGAAATTTTCAGGCAGAGCAACAGTGCTCCTGTCCCAGTCAGGGTCAGCACTGCTTCTGCCTCTGTGAGCAAGACAGTGTGGGCACTGTGCTCGAGTACCTTTGGCAAAACCACAGCAGCAGAAAAGGAACAGTGCCTCAAGAAATGCAGGTACTTTGTGTGCAGCTTTGGGCTACGTTCTCTGCTGATTTGGCCTCTGCCATGAAAACCCCTTCTCTGGACATGAACCTGAAGAGACAGAAGGATGCTCAGATACACAGAAAAAATCTTGGTGTGCACTCTCTTGGACTCTGGCCTAAATAATGAGTGTCTCAGTCCGTTCTTCTAGATCCCATCTTTGTTGTTATGTTTTCAAAACTTCTTTCCTTCAAAGCTGGTTCCTATGTGGAGCTTTAATGCCCCTTCCTGAGAAGAGCCTGTGTCTCAGTATAATTTCTCCAGGTTAGCAATCGTTAGGATTGCTGTGAGGATGCTGTTTAGCAGCAAAGGGGAGGCAGTGAAGCCACAGTTGTTCCGCAGGAGAAGGGGGGAAAACACTAACAGTGCCGTGTTTTTTTTGTACAATGCATGCTGCTCACTCCTTGTTTTCCTTCTGATAACACCAAGGTATTTATGTGCAAACAAAAGGTTCCTCTTGCCGAGTCAGCCTCCTCCTCCCTCCCACCTGATTCCGTCAGCAGAGTTGCAAAAGCATGACTGTGACAGTCCTAAATGAGTAAGGCTGAGGTTGAATTGACAAGAGAAATCTCCTCTTCACACAATGTGCACACCTCAGGAATAGGGGGGGAAGAGGAAGTCTAGAAAAAATCCAAAATGAGGCATCACAAAGCATTTTGTTAAAAATCAATCACAGTGCTTTCTTTTGTGAAATAAGTCTTCAAGGGAAGTAGTGTTTCAGGACCTAAATTAACAAATTTGGTCACAGCAGGGAAGACACAATAATGAACAGGACCAATGGCCATTCCAGCAGCTTCAGAAGAAGATACAAGAAATAAATACTGTAATTTATTAAGGAATAAGCCAGCTTACAAATGAACCTTTTCTGAATTTCCATTGTTTGGTTATCCAAACACCTAAGTAACAAGAGTGTAAATCTTCTCTGAAACTGCATTCATGTTCTCAGAAACTCTGCATGGTCTCAAACATGGAGGACTTCGTTTTCATGAACATTCAGTACTTGAGTCCATATGCTCTGTGTTTATTATCTGCCAGAGAGGTGTGAGACATCTAGTTTGCAGATTTTCTCAGGGCTTCACGGGAAATTTTTGACACTTTGCATTGCCTAATGTCATTTTGTGTGAAATTGCTGAAGAAGGCTTTTCCCACTCCTCAAATTGACAATGTGCCCATGTCTGCATTTCTGCCCCATGCTGTCAGTGCCAAACTGGTTGACCTCAGTCATGGGGGGTTGTGGGGGGGAAATCACATTAATAAGCAAAGCATTTTAGAAAAGTAGTTTTCCACTTGAAACTTGTTAAGAAGAAAGAAAAGACCTGGGAATGTCAACTTGCTTTGCAGTGATGTGCAACAATTAGCTTAGTAATTTCTGTAATGCAGGAATTATAAAAGCAGACACGAAGGGAAAAGCTAATGCAACCTGAAAAGTTAGGTTAGAAGATGTCCTTTCTTCAAAATGTAGTTCACCATCCTTCCCTAATGCTCATGTTTCCTTCCTACCTTCTTAATTCTCCAGTCTGTCATTTTAAGAAACAGTGTTCCAAGCTTTGCAAGTTGGTTGTGAGTCAGTCTTCCCGGGAGAGCGAAAACTTGAGATTATTTGGAAGTTACGGTAGAAAAGAATGAAGCAAAACTGGTTTGGACTTTGTAAACCAAGCAAGTCCTGAAGCACTGGAAAAATAGAAGAGAAATTACTTCATGGAGACACCTCTGTTGGTCTCCTGACTTCAACATCATTGTGATTGTCTGAGTTTTTGTGAATACAAGTGGTGTGTGAACAGACAGACCTATAAATCTGGATCTCTGCAACAGATAAGATAAAATAATTAGACAAATGTCCTTCACAGAGCTTACTGAAATTTGCCAGTATACAGGGGAACACAACTAAGACAATTTTAATTGGACAAGTTGGTGAAAAAGTATTTCAACTTCATTTTCTCAATATCCACATAATAAAGTGTATAAGGACTCCAGTAGTTTTGGTTGGTTCCTGGGGACACAAGCGTGGTATACACACTATCAGGCTGTCATTTCTCTTGTACACCGAATCCCTTCCCTCTCCTGTCTGCCCATATTGTAATGTTCTGCAGGCCGGGAGCCCTACTGCTTCAGTGTTTTATACTACCTGGCACAACTGTCAGCCATGTAAAGAAGCCATTAGATGGTGTTAAATATTTCTGACAGGTGATATAATTTCATTCTCTTTCCCAATACTTAAACTTATTTAGCCTGCTACCCCTCACCCCTTCAAAAGAGGTGGCACTGTTAGTGGGACTGAAAGGGGCGAGTTCCTCACTCCTCCCTGCTGTCACAGCTTCACAGCACACAATGCCCCTCTCCAAGGACAGGGGTCCCCGTTCCCCTGGCACATTTGCAGTAGTTTGTTGGTGATAGCAAGCACAGGGATGGCCATCACTCCTGTGGGAAAGGAAGGGTGGGAAGGACAGAAGTCCTGGAGATAGGTTCACTGATGTCGAGGTCACTAAGTGTCTGTACCAGCACAATAGGATTATGTGGCACCAGGATTTGTGAATCTGGGATGATATCAGATACTCGTCATTACTAGGTGTATGCAGCCTCTCTCACTGCACCTTTACAGTGGCAAGAAACCCGAAATGCAAGATGAGACACAACCTTCTTGTGATTTAGCTCATCCATTTGTTTTCCTTTTCATTCAAAGCTTGATCCTTTACTGGAACTGCGTAGGTAAATCATTTGCCTCTATTGACATTGCAATCATTTTTCCACTCCTGGAAGCAAGCCTTTCTCAGTGACATCACCCAGATTAAACTCAAGTGATACAGCAAGCCCATGCATTATTTTTCAGTGGCATGACATGTTCTGTTACAATACTGGCTGAAGCATTTGCTCTGTTTTCTGTTACCACATCCAGCTGTTGTTCTTTTTGCAATTTGCCACCTCCCTGCCAGTTGTGTTGACCTAACTGTTAGTGCAATTGTGCTCTTAATCTGCTCAAAAAGCTGATCTGGGAGAAACCAATGTACGTATATATTTGAATACAGATTATCTCTCTCATCAAGAACACAGAATAGCTCCTTCACCAAATGCACTGGCGCATCAGCATGGTGGCAAGAAAACATGACTTAAGTCAACACGGTCACTGAACACTACATATTGTCCAAGCTGTCACCTAGGATGAGCTTGTTTGAATGACATTGTAGTTACTGCAGACACCCCAGCACTGAGATAGAAATTATCCCAAACAGGATCTTGCATGCTGTCCCAATTGGTGAAGTTCATTTCTTATTCCTTGGAACAGTATTTTCAAGTGGTCCTGAATAGAAGTACTAATGCCTCAACTTCATATGGCTTCCATAGAAATAATAAGTGCAAGCCAGTTTTTTGGGGGCCCTAATATGAGAAGTTAGTGAGTATGCTGACTAGCTTCAGAGCAAGCAGGAGTTAAATGGTGGAGAGGAAGCAATTCTCAAGCTGCAGCAAAGATAATCATGATAATTTATCATCTGATAATCAAAGAGCACACACTTAATTCGTTCTCATTATCAATGTATTTCAAGCACAAGTACCTCAGTACAAGAGGCGTTTCTGTGCACAAGTTGCACTGGAAGGTTAAAGGGCCCCATGGAAATGTGATGCAGTTACTTCTCCTGAATGGGTGATGTGTTGTAGTGCAGTTTGGAGGCCATCTCAGTGGCTTCCTTGTCCCCTGAATGTGGAAAAGGACCCCCAGTGTCTAGACCTGTTCTTTTAAGCACTTCACCTTTCTCTAGGACAGCAGTGTCTTCTTGGAGAAATGACTGACAGTTTGTAAGAGCTGTAGGGATTTGGTTCATTAAGGAACCATCAAGAAATGAAGCTAAATCTGGAGTTTTTAATCATGTCAGAACTCCAGTTTGCAGCATCTTGGGAGCGAGAGATATCTGCAGCGTGCTAAGAGTGGGCTTTTACCTCCAAAGATGTGGTTCAGAAGTACACTGTGCAGTGTCCAAAGTTGTAATTTGTACAGTTTCCACCAGTAATTTAATATTTAATGTCACCTGAAGGCAGGTCTTTGCATAAAGCACAGAAGAACTCGTGTACCGGTGTATTGAAGCAGGCTGTCACAGCCCTCCTGCATTAGGGCTCTGCAGAGAATCCCTGCATGAGCAAGACATTCAAAAGCAAAATCAGTTACAGTAGAAGTATGACATACTTTTACCACATGCTGGTGGTAATTTTTTTTCTATGGTGATTTGCTTAACGGTTACAGGCAAAGTAAGCCATGGTTCTGGGCTGTGCTGCCAAAATCTGCTTTTACAGTAGCAGCACAAGTGCAGCTGCAGCTCTCGAGCCTTGGAGCCCCAGTGCAGAGGAAGCCAACAGATGACATCTTGCTGTTACGGCATAGACTGTTCTGTAGTGGAGCCGGCCTCACGTTCCCTGGAAACAGCCTGGAAAACATGCTCTTTGTGTACACACTCCCCCCTCCCCAGCTCTCACAGTCACAGTTGAGTTAGGAAACAAAGTCCCAGCCAAAATTCCTCAAGGGAAAGGGACCCAACTTCTTCAGGATGTGAGCCTCTGAGAACAAAATCTCCCTGTGAGAAAAAGGCAGCTTCTTAATACGGAGGATTTTAATGTTGTTGGTGGTGTTTTGTTGATATATGAAACTGAGGTTCCAAAACTTTCCACTTTATTCAGCTGTACGAAAAGGACTTCCTTGCCTGTCTCTTAAAAAAGTGTAGGATCTCTTTAAATTTGCAGCCACCAGAAGATCAAGGTGACGTAGCTGATGGTAGGTTAGAATGATAAATTGCTGAAAGGAACCATCTTAATTTTAGGCAGCTGTATTCATTGCAGCTAGCAACTATTTCTTCAGTTTTTCATATCTTTCAGCAGTGTTGATCAGGTACCTAAACCTGGAGCTTCCAGGTCTGTCACCAGCATTACTGCCACATACTGTAAGCATGGTAATAATCTGAGCACTCTGCTCCACTGTACAGCAATTAGGCAGCAGGCAAAAGACTTAAGTAAAACCGTATGTAGGTCAAGACTATCAAGATCAATTTATTTCTGATTACTTACAAATCTTCAACACCTCAGCCAGAGCTCAAGCATATAGTATTAAAAGAAAGAAACAGCACATATTGACAGTTCATTCTAATATGGGGTTGGGTTGTTTACCTTAAAATTACTGTTGCCAGGATGCATCAAATAATTGATACAAGAAGTGGGAAGGAAAAGTAGGTGTTAAGGATGTAAAGACGCTGTGCATGTGTCCAGTTGTAAAGAGGAGCAGAATAGAGTTCCTGGATTTGATCCCTCAGTGTATGGGCAGGCATCCAGTGCCTTTGTGCCTCCCATCTATAAAACAGATATAACAATCTAATTTGTCTGCAGTTGAAAGGCACTGTGTAGTGTAAATGTGCAAGTGTTACTAAGTATGAGCAGTGGCCATTGCCAGTGCAGAAAAACTGTAAAGAATGCTTATTAGACCTAGAATTTTGACCTGGATTAAGATTAAATTTGTTTGAAACAATAAAGAGTTGCTGAGAAGAAAATGGAAGTTTTTATAATCCCTTGACTTCTACTGGCAAAACTGTTTGCTTCTGGCAGCGTTGTCTCTTGAGCTAGCTACCCTGTGACATTGTCAGGGCTCAGCTGCTCTTGTTTAGGATGTAGTTTTTGCACATACAAGGAAAAAACCAACAGAAGATGTTTCTTTCAGCTCCTTTTGGAAGGGAGCAGTAGGAAAGCAATGTCTGCTCCGTGGACAACAGCCAAAAATTGGTTGAGAAGAAGTCAGGAGTAGATTAAGACTGTAACTGGGAGCAGATCCAAGCCAGGATTTTCCCCCTCGCCATCGCAGTGCCACTGCTGGTGTTGCACTGGCTGCTGTGGTAGGAATGCCGTGGTGTGGCAGCCGTGGGAGCGGCTGCTGGCGGCCAGGCAGTGTCCTGCTGTCCATGGCTCACTGACCCCTGCTACACTCTGGCCTTCTGAACGTGCTGCCCAGATGGAAAAAGCCAGCCTTCACCCTGCCCTG
This sequence comes from Pachycephala philippinensis, assembly GCA_013397055.1. Lineage (NCBI taxonomy): Eukaryota > Metazoa > Chordata > Aves > Passeriformes > Pachycephala > Pachycephala philippinensis. Next base: position 762,989 of record VWZT01009981.1, read on the forward strand.
GAAGGAGAGCTCTTGTCAGGCTTCTAGGAAGGTTTTGCAAACAACATGAAAGGAAGCTGGAGCTGTCTGCAGAGTTCTTGAAAGCTCTTGGACATGGCTCATGGAGTGAGTGCCTAGAAAACCCGCTGGTCTTTTCATCACCTCTGTAGTTGCTCACTTCTTTGGTAGCTTTTCCCTTTCAGAACCTCAAATCCTGGCCACTTCAACACACAAACCAGCACCATTATCTAGACTGGTTTGTCCTGGCCTGGGTGAATTCTGTTTCAGGCCACAAACTGCCTGTCAGCAGCAGGTAGGCTGCTCCAGCATTATAACATTTTTTGTTTCTGACTAATTCCAAAGTGGGGCAGCTCACAGAGGATGGCAGACTACATCCTAATATCCACTTACTCTATAGGTTCGCTCTGGGTGACGCAGTGGAAGCAGAAGGGAGACAAACAGCTGCCATGGATCAAATATGGATCTCAGTTATAACAAATGTGGCACAACTGGCCACATTAAACTATTGGGGTTGCACTAGAGGCTTTAGTCTGACATCAGGTACAACTCCAAGCACTTCATGAATTGGTCAGGAGTGTTCAGGGACTTTTCTGACTTGCTGGGGCTTGGGGTCTTAGACATTGCTGAGTAATTTTGTCTGAGAGTTACTTCATTTACTAACCTGACTCTACGTAGAAAAGGGGTTGGGTATAGAGTGAGAAAGAATATGTCCTTCATTTTGAATTCTGTAAAGTGTGGCTTCAAATTCTATGGGGTTTTTTTACCAGTGACTTCATCTGCCATCATTAATCAGTGAGCTGTCTCAGCCCAGCAAGCTAATTTAGAGTCCCGCTTGTGCATTTGATCAGCAAATGCAAACCATGTGTAATGTCAGCAGGTCAGGCAAGGTGATGGAACATGGGATTTTCACCTCAGTTCCAGAAAGGGCCATAGTTGCTTCCAGGAAGCTGAGCTTGGCACTGGGTGTGGGCAATTGAAAAGATTTATTTCCCTGTATGAGGGCTCATTCTAATTGAGCATTTTCCAATCAATATGTTTCTTACAGACTTTCCAAAGGCTGCATTAGGAAAGCAATTTTATTTATTTTATGACCCTGAAGCCCTGAGGGATTCGGATGTGTCAGCTTCCCAGGGTCTCTGTACAGACAGTGAAAGGAGAAGGGCTGGGTCACAGGGTACCACACCAGCAAAGTCAGCATGGCAGAAACCCATGGCAGAGCTTCACTGGGTTGGTTTCTGCAGATGTCTGCACACATGGAGGGCCCAGAGCAGGCACAGTGCACAGAGCATTACCTGCACTTGTGCTCCACCTCTAGTACCTTGTTCAACAGGACACCAGGAGAAATAAAATAAGCCTGTGCCTTTTATTTCAGATTACTACTGAAAAGGCTGTTTTGCCCTCTGTTCCCAGCAGTGTAGAAAGTTCCCCAAAGCCTTGTCATTCTGATTACAAGTACTTTCAGACCTTCTTAAAGGATGTGCAAGCCTCACTTGTGGTCTCTTTTCCTGCCTGCCACACAACTTCTCTGTTCCCTATCCAATCGTTTTTTCCTCAACAAGACCTGTAAAGGAGCATTTTCATCTACTGCCATGCATTTTCTTTGTATCAGTTCGTACTCACCTCCCAAATAATTCTCTCAGAGGATTAGCCAGGATTAACCTTTTCTTCATTTTCTACCTTTGCTTATCTCTGGGGCTGGAAGTGCAGAGCCAGTTCTCTACTGTAGGATAAGGCAGTTCCTGCAACCCAACAGCAATGAATAGCCATTGCTTCTCCAGTGCCTGGGTCAAGGGGCACCTGCTGGAAAGAGCAGGTGGTCAGGCACATCATGCACACCAGACTTCTGTCCCCTGCTCGTTAACAGCAAGTGCACAGATCACCAGCAGTACAGGATTTACCCTGTGGCAGGGCTACATCTTCCACATGTATGCTAACCGCAGAACAGTCCCAGAGGGCACTCACACTCCATATCTGCATGGGAATAGCTGGGCATGTCATGGATTTCTGTCACCTCTGAGGAACTGGAAAGACTTCCTGAGAAAGCAAGATCCTTACCCTTCCTGCCTTTACCTCCCATGGCACTGATAGTTCTGAAGAACTGCCAAGCACCCTGTGGGTGCTGGGTGCTTTGGGGAAGTCACTTGGGGTAAAAGATGGATGCAGCAGCCCCAGCAGAGAAAGCACAGAACTGCTGCCTCAGGAGGACCTCAGTGCCCAGCCTGGCCCTCAGTTTGGAAAGCCCTTCAGCGTGATCCCACGCTGCTGTTGAGCTCAGCACAGCCCTGCTGGGGAGCAGTGTGGTGGTGGTGGTGGTTCTGTCACATCCAAGGGCCCCTGGTCTGCAGCAACAGTCAGTGACTCCAAACAGGGAACCAGAGAGCAGCACACACTGGAGTAGTTTGAAGCAGCTGTGCAGCATTTTGCACTCCAGAACATTTCGGATGTTAACTGGCAAAGCCTCATGACAACTCTTTGCATTTTGGTAGTCCAGCATTCCAAACAAAGATGTGGGACAGGAAGGGACTTCATAAAGTTGCTCTGGCAGAGCCTGAGAAAAGGATTTAAATTTAATCATATGTTTTTCTTCCAGACTGTGTTGCCTTAATACAGAAATTAAGACCAAAACACAACCTCATGCACCTCTCCTGCTTGACATACACCATCATATGCAGAGACACATATTATGCTTTACAGGTAACATGGAAAAATTTTGTTAATGAATAACAAAGAAAGAGAGCATCAGTTCCTAAAGAGTTACTTGGTAGGAGACATTCAAGTATTCTGAACTTTTCCAGCATTGTTTTCCCACTAAAGGCTCAAAGTAGCTGCAGACATGAGCTGGTTTCCCTGATGCTGCCAGTGATGATGCATCTATCCCTGGGTGTTTGGGAACCAGCTGCTGATTTGCATGCACTGGCCCCTTTGCTGTTTGCCCAACCATGCTAAGTAGTTTTTGGCGTGGGAGTGTGAACAATTCTGTCTGCCCTGCAGAAAGCAGGGATAAATGAGAGGTCTGTCTTTACCCCCTTCTCACATCATCATCCTGCCTGCCAGGCAGCCAGGCGTGAGGACAGAGAGCGTAGCTGAAGTGGAACAAAAAGTTAGACGAAACTTACTATGAGTGCTGTTTCCATCGTGCGTGTTGTCCTGCGGCTGTGTCCTCATCTCGAAACTAAAGCAGAACAGCAGCTTTCAGTGGTACTGTGCATCACATTTTGCATTGGATTTGTGTCCTCAGATTGTTCCAAAATGAGTCAAGGTGAAAACAGCCTGTGGTACATTATACTATACATTTTGGGTGTATCTGTCGCATACACTGAACATAGCAACTCTTACTGTAAAATGAGTATTCTGTCTTCCAAACCAAAGAAGGAGTTGCTGAGTACAAGTGTTTTGCAAGATTCAAGGTTGGCTACATCTCTTCAAAAAACAAACTTGTAACCCCATGAGAAGTCTGTGGCCAGGTGAAAATATTGCTGGCTGTGTAGTTCTAAGTGCAAAGGTTATTCTACCTGAGCAGAGCGCTCTGTTTTTGTGACCTCAAAGCCTGACCATGCTTCAGTTTCCTGAGGGGCTCTCTGTCAGAAGTGAACTCTGAAGAGACCATCGGGCTGAACTCTCAACAGACCAGTACATTCCTGTTTGTGCCCATGTCTGTCGGTATTTAACAGGTTTACTGGCTACTACTAAGTGTAAATTACCCCATCAGCCCCTCTCCATTGTACTTTGCTTCGCTGTTTAAGAATAGAAAGGAACGAAGAGCAGATTTCTTCTGCACTCGGGATGGTTACCAGCTTGTGCCCTGCAGCGTGAGGATTGATTGTTCTCGTAATTTATAAGGTAGCCAGAGTAACAGGTGTTAGAAACAGGACTTCAGGTGAGGAATATGCTGCAGAAGTAGATAATCTATTAAGACACCAGTGCACCAGCCTGCAGCATTAGAAAGGTGAGCACGGATTTTATTCCCTATTTAATGCATATGAAGCTGTCAGTTTATAAACATGTCAATAAATTATTGTATTTTACTCTGCTGGAGGTGGTGCTTGGAAACTGACAGAAGACAGAATACACTGGATCTCACAGAGCCAGATTTTGATGGTTTGCACGGCTTTGTCTAACCTGCTTTCAGCTATTGAGTTCAAGAAATTTTTGTTGTTGTTTATTTTTGAGCTACACAGATAGGGAGACCATGATGGGGAATGCTTGCCAGATTTCAACCAGAGGAGCAAAGGCAGAGATGGGAGCAAAGCCAGGTCTGACTCTCAGGTCAAAATTCACCCTGGGGAAGTCCATGGCCACCAAGAGGGCAGGCTGGGAGAAAGGCAGCATCCCCCATGTCTGATCTGCACCTAGTGAAAGCAGCAAAACCTTCACACTGATTTCAGCAGTTGGTTCAGCAGGCAAAACTCTGCCCTCGTTTTGCAACACAGCTCTCGTTTTCCTCACTTTATTCTGCTTGGTAAATATCTTTGTTAGTTGAAGACAGTGCTGTTAGCTTTTGCAGAGAATAAAACCAGAGAGATAAAAAGAGCCCATTTTCCTCCACTGTGGGCATGACAATAAAGGAAGATGAAGAGAGGAAAATAAGAAACAGCATCCAAAGAAGAAAAATAGTATAAGTGGGATTAGGTTTTCTTTCATGGACAGTACAGGAAAGCATTTTCAGGACCTACTGATAGCAATGTACACTGTGCTGTAAAATCCCTTCAGCTGTGAAGCCAGCCATCTCATGACCTTGTTTTCACAAAACCAACTACTTCTTCTTAAGAAGGGTCAGAGAAGGTGGCATTCAAGTTTAGTAGATGCTGTACTGCTCATGAAAGAATTATTTTTTGAATGACAGTTTCTAAAGCACTTTCAGCAACACTGCTGTGCCCCCCTAGTAAAGCCTCCTGTGACTGAACTGATTCAGCCTCACAAAACAAATGGGCATGTGGTGGGGGCATGTTTTTTTGAGAAACTAACTTCCCAGGAAAGCAGCAGGGCAGGAAGGGAGGGAAGTGAGAGAATAAGAGATCCATCTAGGGAAAAGCAGTTTACTTATTTTATGGCACCTTATGTTTTCCAAACACAGCGTAAGTATTTTAATTATGGGATCACCCCAGGGGTGGAGTGATGTGGCACATCCACCTACTCAGTTTAGCCATAGCCAAACTGAATTAGACTTGCTTGCTGATTCTCAGTAATTTCAAGCCAAGTGGTCCTAGGTCATATTACTGTGGGGCTTTTCTCACCAAGTTTCAGAGGTGCTGCTGAAACCCAGCAGAGACCTCATTTGCAGTGTGAAGTGTTGGGTCTGTTTCAGAGTTGCCAGCACAGCTCGTGGGGCTTGTCCCAGTCTGTGTAACTTATTTAGCTGTTCTGGGTCTAGCGCTGATCAGTCTAAAGCTCTCTTTGGACATGGTACTTTTGTACTAGTTGGACAGAAGACAAAAATATACTGTCACCTGCACGTGGGAAATGTTGGTCTGTGTTTGTACAGGGAGTGATTTATTTATTACATTGTTATCTATAAGGGAGCACACACCTCGTGAAGTTATTGTACAGCTCTGTCCTTGTCAGCCTGATTTTCACAGTGATGTTTTCTTTTGTTTCACTTTCTGGTGAAGAACACATCAGAAGTCTGGTTAGATTTCTACATGACAGTTCTCCTTTGGGCAATTTATTACTTGCATGACATGGCGGAGAGGCAAAGGAAACCACACATGAGCATTTCAAGCACTCCTCAGATGGTCTTTTAAAACCCTTTCATATGTTGTGGTCTGCCTGCATCATGTCTCACTTCTTTCTCTTTTAGCTACAGCAGCAGCCTGGGGTCTGGAGTGTATTTTCTGCAGGAATAGCCCTTTATTCTGCAGAAGATGAACCTCACTCTGGCATTTTAGATGACAGTTTCCATGTCTGAGCAAATCTACACCTCACCCCAGTCCCTTCAAAAAGAAAGGTCTTACAGAAAACTCTGACCTCAATAAGCAGACCCTAATTCATAGGGGGAAGAGAATTTACTTCATAAATAAATAAAGGCTGCCACTTGTTTCTGCAGTACAGTAGTATGCTACAGTTGAAAGCCAATGGAAATTCTTGCTACTGCCATGCAGACATCCCTTCCTTAGGTCAGCTCTGACCCTTTCCCAGGCACAATCTCAATTCCTCTTCTGACAGAGATTCAGTTCTGTATGCAGCTGTGGCTCTGGGACTTTCCAAAGCTGTTGTCTGGGAATCTGGCAAAGCAGCAGAATGCAACTCACTTCATGTTACCTCTTGCTAAAACAGAAATAAAAGGGTTGCCTATCTGTTAAAGAAGTAAAAACCAAACCAAAACAAGAGTGGTACAACTCTCCCAGGCTTCTTTTAGTGCTTGGTAGGAGGAGGGTAATCAGATCTCAGAGAATGGTGTGCCAGGAAGGAAATTTCTTCCCATGTGCAGCATACAATCAGCCAGGTGCAATACAAGGAAGGGAGGTTCGTCTTCCTCTGAAGCATAAGGTACTGGCTCCTGCCAGAGGCTGTGTACCAGAGATCTGATCAGATATGGCAAATTTTATGTTCCTATGCACAGTGGGTAAGCTTTGTAGCAAGTCAAACAATGAGTCATCTCACGAGGGGGAAAGGAAAATAAAGCTTTTATCGCCCAGTGGATTGGAGATAATCTCTCTACTTGGGTATAAACAGCACTTCACCGTGCTGCCTTCTCTCCAGGGGAAGGAAGCTATTTTAAATTTGTGTGTAGAACAGATATTGAATTGTCATACCTCCCAAGCTTCTCTGCCTGGGCCCAATAAAGGTAGCAGGCAAAATGTCTTTGACGGTAATGTGGTTGGGCCTCTGTAAGTAAACACAATAGCCTAGGCTGTATAAGCTGTACAAGCTGGCTGGCAGAAAGGGAGTGCCAGATTCTCCTTGGCACCCTGGAAAATCTGTGCCCAAACCAAATATCCCTACTATTTTACTAAAAAATGCTATACCCTCTTACATGGACATAGTTACACTGGTAGTATTTTATTGCTATACAGCAAACGCAGGCTAAAGCAGTGCCAAAGGTGGCACAATCTTGGCCCTGGCTTTCCTCTCCAGTGTGGGAATGGCACCTGCTCACGTAATGGCACCTGGAGGAGGGGTGGGCATGTCTGAATACACCTCTCTCGACAACACATGTGCTGATAATCACACTGTTACAGGGGCTGTGTTTCAGCAGCCCTGCCTTACAGACCCCACCCCAGCCACCTGGAGAGAAGCCATGGCTCTCTTGCATTTGACACCTTTTCATTATTCTTGATCCATGAATGTACAAGCTGTGAAGAGAGAGCACACCTCTCTTCCATGAAAGGATACACACCAAGGATGGATGGCGCCAAGGACTTTGCCTTCTGCCTGCTCTGCACATCAAGGAGGAGCATGTGGAGGAAAATCCTTTTGCACAGTGGAAACCTGGAATGAAATAATGTCCTGTGAGCTTTCTTCAGGATGCTGAGGCAGTTCTCGTTTCTCAGTATGTCACAGATAAACCAAAGTACCTAAAATAACAAAGTATTTTGCAGTCCAGTGCTTAGAGTAATCCTGCAGCAACATGACATTCCTCTCCTACACTTTCCCCTGAGCCTTTGTACATTATGCTGTGGGGAGAAAGGGTGGATTCAGTGATGTTTGCATGTGTTCCTGTGCCTTGTCTCCATCTGGTAACAGAACCATGGTCTCTTTCTGGCACAGGTTTGCAGCCGGTTTACTGGAGCAGGGAAGATGTGGCACAGTGGCTCCGGTGGGCGGAGAAGGAGTTTTCCTTGAGGCCCATTGAGAGCAACACCTTTGAGATGAACGGCAAAGCTCTGCTGCTCCTGACCAAAGAGGACTTTCGATACAGGTCCCCTCATTCAGGTGAGGATTATTTACAGAAGCTGTGATTGGAAAGAGAGGAAGCTGCAACAAAAGCTGAAGAGGGTCAGAGGAGGAAACAGTCACCTTTGCTGGGGTGGACTGGGAAAGGGAGGGCAGAGACACTTGTATGAGGCAAGGACAAAAAGGACAAAGAGGGGAGAAAATCCTGATACACCTGAGTTGTAGGCATATTTGAATGCAAATCCAAACCCCAACATCCAACCTGTTTATAGTTAAAACTCCCTGCAGAGCTCCCAGAAAGCAAGCTGCTCCAGCAGCATTTTGTGACTTCCAGCTCTTCCCTGTAAAAGCCTATCTGTTCACAGACCCAGCTACAGCAGCAAGTTAATCAAGTGCTCCAGCCTCTTTAAGCAGCCCATATTAGCATTTTGCCTCACAGTTGTCTTGGCTGAGGTGCTGCTAAAAGTGACTGCAAAACTCCTTCCTTGGGGACTTTGCCTCTATTTAACAGCCCCTGTGGGTTTTGCTTTACTTAACCGTATTCTCACGTGTGCTGGAGTCCAGCCCACAGCACAGCACAGACAGGTGTGCGAGTCAGTCTGCCTAGCGCTCAAATTATGTCTTCATTTATTCACAAAGGAGATTTAGAAATGTGTGTGTTGCCTGCCTGTATTCGTATCCCCTGTGGTCTGTCTGCTCCAGTTTTACAGTCAGAGTAAGCCTCTGCCCTCCCTTGTCAGGGGTGTTTAACTAAATATGAGTTGTGGGCTTTTTTTTTGTCTGACCATATGAGGTACTCCTGTTAAATATAAAGGCCTGCACTTCAATCACTATAGGTGATCAAAGAGCTTGGACCAAGTGGTGACAGAATTGCTGTGAGGAGGCTTCCAGTGCAAGGCTCACAAGGTGCAGGAGTACAGCTGGTGCTGCTTGGATCCAGCTGATAATCAAGCTGTGGGTCTAATTCTGCACCAACCTGCTTGGCCACTCTCCACAACCATCCTCCTGCTGAATCTGCCTCACAAACTGTTGCTTTGTTTAGTGTATATAAAGTTTTTTAAGCATGTGCTTCAAATCCAAAACTAATTTTGTATGGAAGAAGAGAGCAAACATTAATGTCTGTTGCCACTGTAACACATTAGTGAGAACTGATGGCTAGAAATGGTGTTGGGTTTGTTTTTTTTTTTTGTTTGTTTTTTGTTTTTTTTTTTAATCTGGTACACCAGTTGGAATGATTTCCTTAAAAATTAGCCCTGCTTGAAGCAGAAGGAGTATTGAAAGCAGGGATGCGGGCAAGGACTGCAAGGGACACCTTTATGTATGCGGTCTGCAACTCCCCTTCCTGCCTGCAAGTTATGCCCCTATTCTTCCCCTTGTGTGCTGTGAGGGCACTTGGAATAAGCAGGATTAAAAATGTTTGTAGGCTGGAAATAGAGTGTTCCCAGAGAAGAGCCTCTGACTTGCAAAATCTCACTTTATTCAGAAGGTTAAGCTGAATTTGGAACAAAATAACCCAGCTAAAGGCCTCCGCCCTTGCATTTTCTCTCTTTCTGCCCTGCAGGTATTCCCCACTGATAATAAACCTTGTGGAGGATATCTGAGTCAGTCCCTAAAAATTTAGATAACTGTAGGTAAAGGGACATTACCTCAGCATTTCCCAGAATTAACTGTATGTGAAATTTAAGAACTGTGAAATAACGTTTGCCACAGAGGCATTAAGTTTTTCCAGACTGAAGCCACACGAAAGCTGTATCGGTTCCCCTCGTGGTTAAAGCAGGAGAAGGGCATCCACTCCCACAATCTTGCCAATAAAGGGCTCACAGCCCCACAGCTGTTCTGTTCAGGGCTGCCCGGGGAAGGGAGGCAGCAGTGGAGGGAGGGAGGGAGGGAGTGCCAAACACTTTTCACCATCTTAACATTGCTGCATCTGGGTGATGCAGGACTCTCAGCTATTTCATTAGGTAAAAAAAAAACGCAGACAGCTTTATGGACGTTTTCACTAGTCTGTCAGGCCAATCAAAAGAGGTACAAATTTGCTGCCTTATTGCTCGGAGTGTTACAGCACTAGTTATTTATGATTATGCCACTGTTGCATTCAATGATGAAAATTACGTGGTAAAATCACTTTTTGGACTTTCGTGTAACTGGGTGCTCAAGGCTTTGTTTTTAATTAGGTTTTCAGGTATTGCAATCACCTTTTAAAAATGCCCTAAAGTCACTGCTGAGACAGTAAAAGCAGCCAAGATGTTAAAAATGAAGGAAGCTGAACTACAGAAAGCAGTATGGCTTTAACTGTTTCACACAGAGAAACTCAAGTTGCCCATAAATAGAGTATTGGCAGTTTACAGAAACAAGGGACGAATGGTGCACAGCTTACAATCTCATAGAAACAACTACTAAAAAACCCCCATGTCTGAGAAAACTCTCCCAGAAAATCTAAGGTTTCCTAAGTGAAACTTCACTAACTTCATTTTCAGATAATATGTAATTGTTGCAACCCGTTCCTCTGTAATATGAGCAGTGACAAACAGAAAAGAGCAGGCAGAATGAAAAGTCAACAGACTTCCTACCCTGTGATGTACAATTTCACTTTGAAATGTGCAACCAGACCAAATGCATAAGTACCTATGTGTTTTGTGTAGATGTTGGAATAAGGTCATCCATACAAGATGTAATTTATAAAAGGCACAAAATAAGCAGTTAGTCCACTGGTCTCCTGGATATGGCGATGTTATGTTCCATTAAGGAGAGATATAGCAATTATGGTGCCAGGGAATGTCGTTCTGTTTTGCCACAGTCACACTCAGAGGTGTGATGTGCCTTTTTTCCCTTTCAGAGGAGAACTTTGCATAGCAGTGAAATGCAGGATTTTACTGCTAGCGTTTTTGGGTCTGAAAATAGCACCCAGGAGCCATGAATTCGTGCATCAGATGGCTAAATGAGTCTTCTCATCAGTTATGTGTATTTTCATTTCCTTTTTCCTGCTGTTTGTCTTTCAGGTGATGTTTTGTATGAACTCCTTCAGCATATCCTGAAGCAAAGGAAAGCTCGTATGCTCTTCACACCTTTCTTCCACCCTGGGAACTCTATCCATGCTCAGCCAGAGGTCATATTGCACCAGAATCATGATGAAGGTAACTCTGTCTCATTCTTATGGGAGCTGCCATTACAGAGGGGAGTAGGAATTATGCCATTTTCTTGCTCCAAAGTTACTAAAATAAAGCTGTTCTCCTCCCTCTGGCTCCACAGTTTTGGAACAATCAAATGGTCTAGTGAGTCAACAAGCCTTTCTCCATTTATCTTCTATTACTTTGTTCTGTTTCCAAAGCATCTTTAAAAGCTATGTCAGATACAGATTAAAAAGCAGAAAGTTTTATTGACCCTATTGATTCATTTTTCCTTACACCCAGTTAGGTAGACAAAGTTCCTTCATGGACTTTCAGTATCCTGGAGATGCAGCTAAATGCAGTCGTTGGCAGAGCAGGGGAGGGCAGCCTCAGAGGGGAATATCCAACTCCAAGTCACTTCAGCTGACAGTCTGGCAGAACATCATGCCAGAGCTCCTGGCACTGAGCCCATCAGGTTGCTCAGCTGTTGGGCTGGTTGAGCAATTCCAGGTGACAGAAGGGGGCTCCTGCAGGCTTTCTCTCATTTTTACTATCAGAATTACTTGCTTAGGTCTAGTAGTGTCCACACATACCATGAGTGTCAGAGGTGATGAAAAAAGAATAGTTAAGTTTGTGAAATTGCATATTTGGGCTTCTTCCACTTCTAAAAGAAGTAAGTGTGCTTCTCTTCAATGGAAAATGGAGGTTTTAATTTCTTTAAAAATACACAAACTGAAGTACTTCTTGGATTTCTTGGGTATATAACAGAAAAATATGAAACTTAAGCTTTTTCAAAGGCCCTTTCCATGAAAACATCAGGCAGAATTCTTTTTCAATTAAAAATGAATTTGAGTTTCAATTTAAAAATCTAGGAAAAAGTAGTGTTAGTACTTTTTTGAGTAAACAGGAGAAGAGAATATAAATGAGTTATAATGTCACCCTGGTCTTTGCTAACTGGAGAAAAGGTGTATTAATTCTATTTGATATGAATCTATTTCAAGATTCAACATGGGATTGCAAGAGAAGATTCAGGGGTGCTGTCAGACCTGTACAAGTTGCCTGTGGCCAGTCTGAGTCAAATTGCACCAGCAAAACCCTGAGACTGAGCCAACAGCAGGACAGCAGCAGGTGGAATAAGGACGCTCCGAAGGGTTTCCACACAGCTGTGTCAATATTCCAGCTTAGATGAGGGTGCTGCAGGTCAGGATGAGGTTCAGTTGGCAGAGTTGTGCAAGAAACAGTTGCCTACTGTATTCAGACCACTAGTAAAATCTCAGTCTTTTCCTCAAGCTTGGCCTTCACCCACAAGTGTTCCCATTCTAAATTCCAAACAGAAATACTAGCTGCTCTCTTGGACATTCCTAATTTAACATATGGAACAACTTCAGCTAGAGAGGATTTCACAGGGATGATCTGTTGGCCTTTTATGTGTGGCATTTAAAAAATAAGTCCTTTACAATTTAGTTATTAAGAAACAGCTTCAATTTCTTCCTTACAATACTCTGGCTGCTGATAGTACCACTGTTTTTGCTTAGAGAACTCTGTGCTGTTACTTAAAACTTTTCTTTATAATGACAACAATTAGTTCTTGGTTTGCTGTGAGAGGAACTTCAACATAAGCAAAAGAAACTACAGCTTTGCTTGCCACAAGACTGAGCAATCAAAAAATCTCTATGCCAAAAATTTACAGGCAGGTGAATTTTTTTATTTTGACATTACTTCTTCCTCCTGTTTCACAAAGTCACTTGGGAGAAAGTAGCACAATGGAGTTTTCATTTTCCCTCAGCAAAATGCAACTTAGTTAAAAAAGGAGGATGAATGTGAGGAGCAGAATTTAACCCTGGCCAACTCACAAACTGTGACAGAGGGGACAGGTTTTACCTTGGCACTATTTTGAATGGTTAAACTTTACAGGTGATGTATCTTTATTACAATCTCACCTTACTCCAGTGATCTTTTTCCATTTTCTGGCTCTTTTGCCTATTTCCTAATGGATTATACTTATGATCCTGCTTTTAAATGCTTTCCTTTTCATCTAGTGGTTTTTTACTATGCTTAAACAAAGGGGGTTTGGCTGTTTGAAGTCAATTGACTGCAGTTCAGGATATTGGCTTGGAATGGGCTCTGTCCCTGCAGAGGGATGAGCAATGGAAAGTGAATTACCTTCATCTCCAGTGGTCCTTCTGACGGAGCTCTGAGTCATTTGATGGGATGCCATGCAGGAAGCTTACACTGTCATTCCCTGCACTTCTTTTGTGGGTAAGCAGAGACTGCCAATCTTTGGGACTGTCATGCCAGCAATTGCTCACTCCCAGAGTAAGTACAGCCCCACCCATCCCTATATGGATAGGTTAGCAAATTTCCTGGGAGGTGGATTTCCTTTCGCAGCTTTGTCTTCAAGAAAAGAGTGTTGCTCATTTGGAATGAAGAGCCAGAGTGAATCTAGTGCTGCGTGAAATGATATACCATATGTGCTCAACTTACAATCACCAGATGTGCCAAGGAATGAATGTGATGAGGATTTTACTCTGTTCAGGGTCATTTGTGGCAGTCCTGCTTGGAGCTGAGTTCAAATTGTTTCATGGCAAACAGCATCTTTGGCTATGAGGGGATTGTTTTGTTGAGTACTTTAAGAGAAAGATCTTGAAGGAAAGTAAAGCACTAGTGTGTATCCATTTGTGATGTTTCCTCTTCCTGCTTTTCCAAGAGTTCCTTGGTCTCTACTTTCTGTCCCCTCTGTCCAAGTTCAGTATCACCATGGTTTGGAAGCAGACAGGTAGGAACACTTCTGTTTGGAGTTTGTCAGGGCCAACTAATGTTTGCAAAGAGCTTGGTGGAAAACACAGCAGGCGTTCATTTCTACTTTAAAGATAGTTGCTCCCTTCAGCCAAGGCATTAAATAAATAGGACAAACAATATAATATTCTGGTCTATATTTACGGGCCAGGAATTAGCACGGTGCATTTGCATGTACAGTGATGGGGGTGGATGGTCTGTAGAAGATAGGACACTGAGTGAAATTTGGGAGTTGGTTTTTTTTCTGTTGTGGCAAAGAAAGGAGACTTTAAGGAAAGACAGCCACAGAGGTAGATACAGTTGTAAATTTTTCCTCTTTGATCTTCATTTGGGCTATCCCACACTAGCTGGCCAGATTGTATTTAAAACTGTTTGGGTTTAAGCAAGAACAATATATAGCTCTGGAGTTTCATGCCCTCCAGCTGTTCCATTGTGAGTATCTTGAATAGCCCTACAAATGCATTTTCTTGTCTGGGACTGCAGGTGTGTTTAATAAGTATTCTAGAGCAATGTAGGCTCTGCCTAAAATTCCAGGTTTTCGTGTAGACTTTAGTGTTCTTGTGCAGATGCTATGTCACTGCCTGGCACTACATTTTCTCAGGACTTGAGCTTTTCCTCTTCAGGCTTTTCCCTGAGTATGTGCTGAGCCATCTCCCGCTGCCTGCCTGGGTTCCAGAGCAGCAGGAGCCCTTGAGTCTTCACCTCAACAGGGTCTTCAGCAGGTGTCACTGCCTTGGCAGGAGAGCAAGAGAATCATTGATTGTTCAGAGAAAATGGAATGAACAAACAGGCAGCCTCAAATAGGCAGCTACTTGTTTCAGTTGTTGACATGTACCCAGAAGTTTCCTTCTGTTATCACCCAAGGCTTTCAACAAACAGAAATTTGATCTTTGTTTTTCTGATAAAAACCTGTAAGTCACTGTAGCCCTGGTGGTACTTTCCTCTTTGTCAGTAGTTTCCCAAGTCAAAATTGATGGCCTTAGCTTACCTGAAAGTTTGCACTGGCAAACATTTTAATTTTGGTTTGGTAGTGGTTTATCTCCCCACTATTGTTAAGCATCACAGCTGGGAAAGTGTGTTCATGCAAAAGTGATGCTAGAAGTCCTCCTGCTGTAGACATGTAAGTGCTTTTATGGGACAACCCATCAGTAGACATCACAGACTAAATAAAAGAAGATGAAAATATCCTTATGAAGATGTAACATGCTCTTAAAATCAAGGCAGGGATAAAATGTAGGGTTTCACAAAGAGCTTCCTACCAGCAGGGTTTTTTTAAACAACCCAGTCCATATTTCAGACTGAGTTATTCTCTAGCTTGACCTAAGCCTCTGCCATCTAAAACTTAATACCAAGTATTTTCCTGGAGACATTTTCCTTTTTTTCTTTCCCTCCTACCTTACAGTGCTCATTGTGGTACAGTGAGAGGAACGACATGGAGAGACATGAATGGCAGGAGATAGGTTTCGAAACATTTGTGCAGAAACACAGTTAGTACAGCTAAATCAGATTTTACTTTCTTCACAAGTATTCCAGTCAGCTTCTCAAAATGAGATTTCTCAAAGTGTGTTTCCCAAGGAACTATTGTTACATGGTGGTGGAGGGAGATTGTTTTCACTGTTTTCATTCTGTGTAGAAATAATAACTATCTGCATTTATGCAGTACTTTTCTGGGCATCTGTAGGTCACACAAATAAAAAACATTTGCAAGCTGTCAGCGGTAGATCCTACGCCTTGATCGCAAAATAGACAATCTGTATTTTGGGGACTTTTTTTTTCTCTACAGATAGCTTTGTGCAGAGACCTTCGAGACCATCGGCAGAAGCAGTCCACCACAACCCCCCAACCATTGAACTGTTGCATCGTTCGCGGTCACCCATCACCAACAACCACCGTCCGTCGCCAGACCCCGACCAGCGGCCGCTGAAGTCCCCCATGGACAGCACTCTCCGTCGCCTGTCCCCGGCCGACAGGGTGTCGGGGACAAGGCACCAGCACGAGAACAACCAGCAGGAGCCCTACCCTCTCTCAGTGTCCCCGATAGAAAACAACCACTGCCCGCCTCCTTCCGAGGTGCTCCAGAAGCCCTCCAGCCCTCGCCAGGAGAACACCAGGGTCATCCAGCTGATGCCCAGCCCTATCATGCATCCTTTGATACTGAACCCCAGGCACTCCGATTTCAAACCACCGAGGTTGTCTGAGGATGGGCTGCACAGGGAGGTCAAGCCCATCAACCTGTCCCACCGAGAAGAGTTAGCTTATATGAACCACATCATGGTGTCTGTCTCCCCTCCCGAGGACCACGCGATGCCAATCGGGAGGATAGCAGGTAAGGGACCTTATCTAGGCTACACCAAAGTTGATGCTCTTCATTCATAACTAGCCATGCTTTGTTTTAAGAGTCTCTTGTTTCCTTTTGCTACTCCGTGACATCAAGAGTTTACTGGCATTCTGCGTGTTTCACTACATCTGTGGCTTAGGCAGTGAAATATTAATAAACCAGTTTCATGACAGGTAAGCAGAGGTGCAGAATGACTTGCCTGTGACCACAGAATGTGTAATTGGTATTGAAACATTTGCATCCTGACACTCGCTGCCTCTCCACCCACTAGCAATCCATTCATTTCCCAAGATACCTATCTCTGAAGCCTTGTTCTGCAAAGAGATAGTTTTCCAAGAATTCCGTTCACATTAGTGTCCAATCCTATGGAAAGGAAGAAACCCTCTGTCAATGGCTTTTGAAATAATGCAGTGTCAGGCCCATTATGAAGCTGGCAGGACTAATGAAATACCACCTCGGAGTCCTACTTCGTAGCCTTTCCTGGGCTTTTCACATCAGGATTGTCCCTTTTTACAGAAACAAGGTTGGCTTTGTCCCACACAAACCACAGGCATTGTCTCACTTTTGTTATCGTAAATAACTGACATCACAACAGCTGAATCAGGAAGCTGAGGTTACAGAAAATGTTTCTTGTACTCCAAAGGGAACTGTAAATAGATAGGGAGAGGGGGAGGGGGAATCCAACCACTTCAGAAATACGCTGGATGCCCCAGTAACCAGTTTCTTTTGAGAGATGTAAATACACACCACACCCGAAAAGATTCCATGCAGTTGTGTCAGCACTGACCTAATGTGATCCCCAGCTCCTGTGGGGTATTACACATGTCCACAGAGGTACGTTTTAAAACACCTTGTTCTTTTTTGTCCTTACATGCCTTAAATTTGTTACAGATGTGGTGCTGCCTCAGCTTTAATGAGGAAGATTTTCTATTTTCTTTAGACTTACCACTTTAAATTCCAAAGATACATATCTTACCATCTAGTCAAGATCAAGTACGGCAAGAACCATGATCCTTTCACATAATAGAAAGATGAGTTATGGAAATTAATCCTTTGACATTTTTGCCTGGCTGACATTTGTCCCTCTCCTTTTGATTTTTATTACCCACAACATTCTCAGCAAGTTAATAAATATACTTAAAGTTATGGCAGAGAAAATACCCTACTGGTTGCATCACTGGAGATTTCCTTCCCACAAAGTATTGTTGGGAGATCAAGGCAGTTAATTTTTATTTTCCAGAAAGAAATATTCTCTAAGAATAAACCCTAGTCTAAAAGAAATGTAAGAAAAAATATGGAGAGTACGTGATGGTGTAATTTTTTTACTTTAAACTCAGGAGTTTTCTTACATAGTTGGTAATCTTTCGTTTCTGCACGTTGTGCTGTGGGTCCAGTGACACCAGCCCCAGTAAGTCCCATGTCCTTTCTATCCCTATGTTGTTTGCAGGGCAACAGAGCCCAAGCCCCTGGAAATTTGGGCCTAGCACAGTTGCATGGCAAGTATGTGTAGCCATTTAAAATGTTATCCAAAGGCTATACTTGCAGACTTAGGTGCTTTCACTTGCAGTCCCATGGCTTCGCTGAGACCCACAAGCCAGGGTGGCATACCTGAAATAGCTGGTGAATTATTTCATGCCAGAAAGACCTGAAGTGTGTTCAAGCATTTGGTTCAGGTGAGGGCAGTGTTTTATGGCCCAGTGTTGGGGAATTACAGAATGGTTAGATTGATCAGATTTCTGCTGATAAATTGGCCAGTGTACTTCCATCAGCACCCCAAGTCCTTTCATTGTGAATGCTCACATGCCTCACTTGCTGTACAGGCACAAGCTTGTGCTCCTCTGGTTGGACTGTAATGGCCCCTGAGCTGTAGAGACACTCTCTAAAGGGTTCATAGCTAATTTAAAGGTGATAAAAACTGGATTACTACCAAGCATTTAGACAGCCCATGCTTCGTGCCTGAAGTCAGCTTCACTGGAGCTGTTGAATTCAATGGCAGCATACTTACGTCCCCTAGAAACAAAGTACCTTTCTACCTGCTTCCCACCCATCTCACAGCTCTTGCCAATAAGTGATTTAATTTCTTTTTTACGTCAGCATAAATGTATTTTTCATCTCAGCGTCCTTACCTTTAGTGCCATACTTAACATGGAGGTGCTTGACCAACCATGCTCGGCACTTCCGTGTGAGAGAGACCATGGAAGCTGTGAGACGTGGCTCTTAAACTGCAAAGGTACATCAGTGCAGATATATTCTGTAAAAGGGCTTTTCAGAAATCACTGGCATTACTTCCATTTTCTTGATGAGCATGACCGATGGGTTGGGCAATGAAAAGATTTACCAATAGTCCAGTGCCAGAGCGAGGTACTCAGCTGTGTACACTGGAGAGAAGAGAGCCTTGACTTCTATGGCTTAAGCACTTGCATGCAGGTGATTTTCAGGGGAGATAGTGATGAGGAGCTACTAGGGAAGCCTGGTAGGCTGCTGACTAAAACCTGTAGCTGTGCTCCAGAACATCTTCTGTTCCCAGCTCAGATGTTTTATATTGTAGAAAGAATTTTCCCTGGACTTAAGACACCTCACAGCCTCATAAATCTGTTTATTTGTAGACAGAGTGTGTTTTTAAATGCAGCATGCAATTAGTTGGTGCTGAGAAAGAAAACAATGTTTTTGCTTGCTGCTATACACAAATATTCTCTTTTCAGGAGGTTGATCAATAGAGCTCTGGACTTTCTGTCAGATGAAATAATGACCTCTACTCACTGGCTGACTAATCTTTCCTACCTTTTTATGTAATACCATTTTTCAAAATATTAATTTTACTGGTAAAGCACTTTCCCTTTTACAGCAAAGGATTTCAAGTTGAAGGTCTTATTATCTTTTCATCTAAGGCCATTTAACACTTTTCTAGCAAAGCCAGAGGCATAAAGTATCTTTATATTACTCATTAAGATCACATATATTATTCATCATTGGCTACAGTTGATTTTGAAAATTATGTTCAGCTCTCTTCTCAACACAATATGCACAAGTCTCTTCTGTAACTTTGTCAGACCTGGAGGTCGTCGTGTTGAGATGATCAAGAAGCAGATTTGCATCCCCTGCAAAGACACCAGGCCATGGATAAACTAAGTAACTCAGGCATCCGTAGTCATCTAGCAAACAGCATGTAAAAATATTAAAAACCCCTCAGAAGGGGAGTTCAGCACAGCAGTGTAATGGAGAGTTTTCCCCACTGGAACCCCTGATTCAAAGCAGCAACACTGTTGGTAGTCAGCTCCTAACTTGGACTCTAGCAAGCAGGCAGTCTATATATGGCTTACTTTTAGCTCTGAATTTTTTTCAGTAGTCGATCTTGGTTCCCTACAAACAGTCCCCAAGGATTGCTCTCTCTGGGGTGGGGGGGAATAGATACCTTTTTTTCTCTTTTCTTTCTTTCTTTTTTTAACACAATTGCATTTTAAATCAAGAAGGGCACCTCAAATTAGCCCTTCTGCAGACTGGAAATTCTCCCCATGAACCTCTGACTGCGAAGGTTTTTTTACCAAGCAATTTAGGGCTTTGATATCTCATAAAACGTACTTCCCCAAGGTGAAAGAGGCAGTTGTGGGACTATCCAGATATAACAGGGTTAGTGTCATCCTAACCTTTATCACATAGAGGTTGTCTTAGAAATATCCAGATTAAGGTAATGACATGGTGTTATTTACCTCACTTCTGATTCAGTCACTTAAAACTCACTGATACAATTCTGGATATTTCGTGTGAGGGGAAATACATTGCTGAGCAGGTCCCTGAGATTTCCAGCTCCCAGTGTCTTTTTCTGTACCAGCTCTGGGACTGAAAGGCTTGTTCATTAATCCACAGCATGCTGAAATCTAAAGGCAGGTGAGTCCTGTGCCTGGTGTTATCTATTGGTGTGCTGCTCTTATCAGCTGGGTTACCTTAGCAACTGGGCTGTATCTGACTTTATGAGCTGCCAGATTTGTTTCTTCCCCTTCAGGAGTCTGAGGAAAAGCCAGGCAATGTTTAAACTGTTGGGAGGCACATTGTCTACCGCTGGGTTGGTTAGGCCCATAAAGCCATTGACTGCTGCTGGAATGAGGACAGACAAGATTCTTGCCCTGCCAAAGTCATGACAGAGAGCTGCCACCAGATTTGCTCCTGGTTTACCTCTGCCTCTCAGTGTGCCACACATCCTGAGAGCACAGGGGTGTAGCTGAACCCGATGGGTCTGTAGCAAGGCGTGTGTAAGTGACATCTCAATAAAAACAGTCTGATGGCTGAAACCAAAAATGCAGTCCCATGGTAAGAGCGCATCAGCTATGAATGACTCACATTCTACTAAAATCCACAAAACAGTGCTTAGGATGGGTGTAGGCTCTGAGCATGGGGAGGTCTTCCAAAGGGGTTTGATTGTTTTGTGTGGGGACAGAGTTTGGAGGGGGAACAGAATCACAGATTCTCCTCCTTCGTTTGACAAAATCATTTGTGTGGGAGGGGAAAAGACAGGAGGGGACAGTGGAATTGCCCTTTCACAAATACAGTGCTTTAAAAAAGTGCAAATAAACGGGTACTTTTTTCTGTTTATACTCTGGAGCTGGGCTGGAAAGCTTTTAAATAAGGATAAGAAAAACTCAGCTGATGGAGCTGTTAGATTTGTAACAGTAGGCATTTAGAGAGTAAACATCAAAAGACACCAAACTTCAAACCACTGCACCTCAGCAGTGTCTCCTCACTACTTGGCTACTAGGACCGGAGCCCCAGTGCCCACATCTGCTCCAGATGTGTCCACGGGACATTTACAACTGTGTCACGTTGTAGGATGATCTTTTGTGGTTTTTTAACTCATATACAAGCAAAATCCTTTGTGCAAATGCACCACATTAGTTTATTATTTGTGTTACAGCATTATTTTTCTTTCTGTACAAAACAGCTGTACAGGCACGGTTATATTGCAGTGGCATATGCTGGACAGTAGGGAGGGAGAGTGGGAAAGGAGGCAAAGAACAATTATGCCTTTGTAGTGCAGAGGGTAAAAACCAGCATCTAAACACACCGTAGAAGTTGCAGGTTTTGTAATTGATACCATTAGCTCTCACAGAAGGGCAGGAAAAAATGATGAAAAAGTTTATACTGGGTACTATTGAAAGGCAGACATCAGGCACAATCATCCACAAAGGTAAATCCAATTTATTTAATTTGCTATCTTTTATGATAAGGTCACCCACCTGGTGGATGGAGGGAAGGTGGTGGGTATAGTTGTTCTGCATTTTAGGGAGGCTTTTCGTACTGTCCCTCACAGCAGGGTCGAGTTGCATGGCTGTGGGATGAGCGGGTTCCCAGTGCACTGGGTAAGGAACTGTCTAAGGGCAGGGCTCAGAGGGTTGTAGTGCACAGGGCCACATCTGGCTGGCAGTGTTCCTCAGGGCTGTTCTGCAGGGCTCAGTTCCAGGGACAGTCCTGTTCAATGTATTTATCAATCAGCGATCTGCATGCAGAAGTTGAATGCACCTTTAGCAATTTTACTGATGGTACCAAACTGGGAGGTGCTGTTGACTCTCTTGAGGGACAAGATGCCTTACAGAGGGGTCTGTACAGATTGGAGCATTGGGCTGTGACTGATGGGATGAAATCTGACAGGTCCAACTGATAGATTCTGCACCTCAGGTGGAGCAGTGCTGGGCACAAATATGTGTGGAGAGAAGTGTCTGGGGAGCATCCCTGCAGAGGGGGATCTGGGGATCCTGGTCAACACCGGGCTCAGCATGAGTCAGCAGCGTGCCCTGGCAGCCAGGAGGGGAAACCACATCTGGGGTGTATCAAACACACAGCTGTTCTTTAGGACAGCACATAACATTGCTAAGACCAAAGGAGCCTACCTGTGTACTCACCTAAGACTGCCAAGGCCATCTTCCCCACTGTCAGGAGTGATGAGCCCAGCAGGATGTGACACATAGAAGGGGCTGGTGGTGCTTTGGTGAAACACAGACTTCGGGGCAGCTTCGACAAGATGGTCGCAGCAGCTGAGCAGTTAAAATTTACAGACTGGCAACCTACAGAAAGCCAAAACAGTGGTTCACTTTGGCAATTCTAAGTTGTAAGTGGTAGGGGTTCAGTACCTGTTTTCCAGGGAACTGACCTTCCTTCTTGTAGGGCAGCAGCTCATGCAGACAGATTGGAGCCTTGCAAGAATATGAAAATCCTGGTGTAATGCTGGCCTGTCACTCCCATTTGGATATAACAATGATAATGTCACTGGCCTTGTTTCATCACTTGCTCTTGCAGTCATGTACATTTTTACATTTCCACTAAATGCCATGTCTGTTTGAGCCCCTGTGGAAAGCCAGACTGCTGGAGAGACTGGAGTGTGGATGAGAGTCAAGCTCATAGAGCTCATATTCGTAGGAGTTTTCATTATAACCTTGAGAGTCTTCTTAACATGGCATTAAAAATTAATTTCAGCATGAAAGTGGGCCTTCCCTGCCAATTTAACTAATGACACTCAAGCTCAAACAATAGCTGAATAGCAATAGCTTGGATAGGTGGTTGTAGATTTTCTGTGAAGTGTCTTGCTTCACAGCTGCCTCCGTTCTTGCTGCAGTTACAGGAGCAGAAACTGCAGTCAGGGCTTGTTCAGGTCTACTCAGAAGCCAAGACTGACCAAGCCAGAGGAAAGCTCAGTCATTTAGATTTCATTCTTCTCATTACTGTACTGCAGCACCCATTTGCATACCATGGCTAGACAGATAAGTGGGCTCAGAGTACCCTAAGCATCCATTGGGGTCAGCAGGATGTTACACTCTTAAGAAACTTGCCTTTTAATGAAAACAGATCCCTTATTTTCCCTGTATGCTGCATGCTTCCTTCGGGCTAGAGTTGTTCTGGTAATTCAGATTTCTTCTACAAAGCAAACTTGGATCACTTTGAATCCTCTTAGTTAAACCAGGAAAGCACACTGTTGTGTTTACAGTGCTGACACTACACTGTCTCCAGAGACAGACCTGTTTAAGTCTGCCTTTAATACCAATCACTTAAAAGTGGCACACATCAGTTTATGTTAATTCAAATGCACACCATGAAACTGGTAAGGCTCTTAGAGGGAAGGGAAGGGAAGGGAAAGCTTGGCTATGTCTCAATATAGAGTTTTAACCCCAAGAAGGGGAGGTCACATCTCAATTTTCTGCAAGGGACCCATCAGAAATCACCAGTTTATAGCTCATGAAGTCCCTTCAGGAGGGACTTCCNGAAGGGAAGGGAAGGGAAGGGAAGGGAAGGGAAGGGAAGGGAAGGGAAAGCTTGGCTATGTCTCAATATAGAGTTTTAACCCCAAGAAGGGGAGGTCACATCTCAATTTTCTGCAAGGGACCCATCAGAAATCACCAGTTTATAGCTCATGAAGTCCCTTCAGGAGGGACTTCCTAGGAACACACCAGGAGCTGTGTCCTCCAGCCATGCTCACACCTCCCAGAGTACTCTGGGCTTTCCGAGAGAACACAGAAGTGAGGTTCATGGGGAGTAGTCTATTATAGACAATGGTCTTCTGCTCTTGAAAAAAACCAGAAGTCTAAACCCAAGGCTGAACTGTTAGAAGATAGTAGAGATTCTCACATTGTGGGGTTAAAAATTATTACCCTAGTTGGGAATGCCTTTGCTGCAATTAAATCATTCCTGCTTTTGCCAGCTTCTCTAAAGTACAATTCTGAAGGTTAAACTTCATTCTTAATTCTCAAATTCCTATCATTAATGTGTTTAGCCTGTTTTCTGATGCCAGAGAGATTGTGAGGTGTTTGTAAGAAGTGCATGTGAACAGGCAGAGGTTGAATTTCTTTTTCTTTTCCAGTCATTGCCTTTCATGAGCAGTAAAGGTGAGGAAAAGCCACAGGAGAATCAGACACAGATTTCTTTAGCAGGAGTTTTTTCTACCATTGTGGTGGAGCAGAAAAAGAACAGCACTTGAAGATAGTACTGAAAATGCCCATCTGTTTGGTGGGGATGGGGGAATGGAGCAGAAGAAGAGTACAGGAAGAAAAAAGACTTTTTTAATACAACAGTCGTTAGCTTTCGAAGTCTTCATCTTTCAAATGGTCTGTGACCAATCTATTACATATTCGTTGTGTTTTCAGTGCTCTTTTCTACAACCACATGAGGTATATTAAGCTTTTGGATCCTCCTTCTCTGTACAAGTTTTTATTGCCAAAGACAGAGCTTGGCCTCATCTTGCTGTGTTATTTTTACAACCTCACAGCACAACTGTTAGCAGCACGACAGTCTCAGGTTTCTGCTCTCCTTCTGCCTGATCTCCCACTCAGCATTTGGGTACAAGACAGAAGCAACATACAACTGTTGTATTGTGTGATCTGGCAACCTCTTTACTCAGCCCCAGCTTGAATTTACTGAGCTGAACAAACAGTTGTCTGTCAAGAGGTTTCTCCACAACAAAACATTGGCTTTACTGTACGAGCTTACCATCCTGCTTCCAGCAGAAGCATTCACAGAAAGAAAACTATTTTCCCTTAGTGACCTGGACATGGATTAACATACATTGATGACCAGGATGCCCCATCTCAGGATCAGTCAGTGCTCCCCCAGCCCTCAGAGCCATTTGAACCCTTAACTATGAGACTTGGTTACTTTTTTCTTCTGGTTTTGTCTGCTAAAATGAATATGTCATGGATAGATATTGAGGCTGGATTGGATCTCAACACAGCATAAAGCTACTGCAGCATGTCTGTTAAGGAAACTCCGCAGTCAGACCATTCCTGGGACACTCTGGCAGTGGCACTCCCAAGGTCAGAGACTTTCTGGGACCGAAGGCCCTTCCCTGGCTCCAGTGACTGTGAATTACATCACTTCATCATTTTGATGCTGTGAGCATCACCATGTTGTCTTCACACATACTTCAGGTGTACTTGCAGAAACCAGGGTGCCAGAGAACTTCCAGGGTTCTGTTCATTAGTTTCAGTTGTGAACAGCCATTGTTTGCTTCGCTCTGAACAAATGCAGCTGAAGCACAAATCACCTTGTAAAATAAAGGGGGCCGAGCTTGGGAGAACTCTTCAGCTGGTAGGAATCACAGAACCATTTAAGTCAAATGATATCATGCTGGAGAGATTTTAGGCTAACCTACACAGCAAGGGGTAAGGCCTCAGCTGATGTCAGAGGGAGTATGACAACGTTCCTTTGGCATCTCTTCCTGTGTGAAGCCATGTTGGGTTCCAAGGCAGTCATCAGCCAGATCAAACACTTTTTATATAATGCTCTTCAGTGCAAGATGTGGGTGGGTCTCGCAAAACATTTCTGTGGTTACGAGAGGGTTTTGGTAGATGATACATGACGAGGGCCAGCTCTGCACCATGGGCCTCATTGAAACAATAGAGGGCTCAGATACAGCGCGTGCTTTAAGTAATATTTCCGTGCAGGGGAATGTTCTATCCTGAACTAAAGAGGTCTTTAGCATGCATATGCCTATATTGTTAACAGCATTATTTAGTCCTAGGGAATACAGATGTGAGACCTCTCACTGCTGCAACATGGAGATGACTTGGCCAAATGATACTGGAGAACTCATTTGTAATGGCTGGACAAATGTCAAAATACTAGGAACCTAAGATCCGTAATGTTTAATTTACAGATCATTCTGAGATGGTATTTCATTTGTAAGGGATATTTATTACTATCATGTAGCCATTAAGAAGTATTTATATGCCAGTATTCTTTAGGTGTGTATTCAGAAGACTCTGCCTAATCAATTAATAATAACATGGCTTTTATTAGCAGGAGTGGGAAACTGCTGCCTCTTGCACATGTAGGGCAGTGCTTATGGCAGACAATTTGGGAACCAACTCAGTACTCTACACCTTATGCATAGGTACTCTACTACCTTGTGCATAACTGTAAAAGCCCCTCTAGAAGCATTAGCTGCAGGAGGAAAGTTGTAGCCATACCTCTCCATTTGAAGCTGCAGATTGCCCTAATTCCCAGCTAATTACATAGTTCAGACCTGCCTAGTATTACAGCTGAGAAAATGGCTGGGCATGGAAGTGCCAGTGTTCAGGAGCCCTTTTCACATTGCTGAGCCATTCACCACCTTCCCACTCCAGCTACATCACCTTATAGTCTCTCAGTCCCAGCTCTATCCACAGCTAAATCTCTGTAGCTGTAGCCTGTACAAAGTTCAACCATCTGAGTTCACTTTAAAAAACGTATGTGTGTGCTAGGGGGAAATGATGTTTCCCTGTGCTAGAGAGGCATAGTTGCTTTCTAAGTAAGCTTATTTTAGCCAAAAGGCAGGAAATCACAGCATGCCCAAACAATTTAGGTACCAGCCCTGACTCAACTCCATGATTGAATCTCCCACACTTTCAAACTTGCTTGGCCTCAGCAACATCCACATTGCCATTACTCACTAGCCAACACACACCCTGTGGAGAGTCCCCTCATGCAGCAGCTCCTTTGGAGGCCTTCTGACAGCCAAGGAAGAGATTGAGTCTTCGTGGAGTCATTTCCACCATCCAGACTTTCCTCATACAAGTGATTGACGTTTACAAAACAACCATCCACGTACAAGTCCTTCTCTCTATTTCTGCAATCCTTCCTAAAAATACACACCACACTTTTGACCTTCCTGGAGGATGCAACTTTCTGTATCATAGAATCATACAGTATCCTGAGTTGGAAGGATCATCGAAGTCCAACTTTGTGGGCTGGCCCTGCACAGGACAGCCTCAAGAATCCCACCCTGTGCCTGAGCTCATTGTCATCTCCACCAGCTCTTTGTGGAGGTGCCTCTTTTCCCAGCAGAGAAGCTCCTTTTAAAAGCGTTCTCTAGCATTGCCTCTTCTTGGGTTTTGACCAATTTCACAGGCTTGCAGATGGGCTTTACTGTAATCCAAGTTCATTACAGTCTCTAAGAGTTACTGGGTAGCCTCAACTCATTGTATCTAATGTCATATTAAAGATGGTCTCTACTGGTAGGTTATTTAATTGCTGATCCGCTGTCAGTCAGGGAGAACCCTCCAGGACCTCATTTTTTTTTAGTATGCAATCTGTGGAGAAAGTTACATAGGGCAACCTATTTGTGGTTAAAAACAAACAAAAAACCCCTTGAGTGCCTGTGCTCAAGTTCCTAAAGGTGTCCCACATGAAACTAGAAGGAAGGCAAGCTGCTTTAGGTCCGGTGCAAGCAGAGCTCATACATAACTGAAGTGTGCTGCAAAGCATCAGCTGCTCCAAGATAACTAACTGTGCTTGGAGCTCTCAGCTCTGGGGAGCAGAAATGCAGTGAGCCTGAATCTTCTCTACTGATGTTCAATGCTTTTTGTTTCCTATTTGCAATGGCGTGAGACACAGTTACCACAGTTGCCCTGCTGCTCATTAAATTACTGCAACTGAGTCATATATCTAAATTTGCTGATAGACAGCCATATGGTTTGAAATAAAGTTTTTAAGTGGTTGTAGGAACCAAGCAGAGTTTTCAAGGATTTTCAGTTTTATTGTTGAAGCAAACAGCAGTCTCGGATACTTGGGTGGTAGGGGTTTTTTGCAAATTCCACCAGCCTACTAAATACCTCTGCAAGTCTGAGCAGCTCAGTCAGTTTAGAAAATGGGATGGGGCCCTTGATCACTTAGGATTTTTCTTGTGAAGATCTCAAGATGCAGATCTGAGTTCTTCTCATTTGAGGTGTATTTATATTCAAGCTCAGCCTGAATCCATCCTAAAAACTAAGGGAACAACAAAAGAAACAAATCTGCACTTGAATCCTAGCTCTTCTTAGCATCTGAAGCTCTCTTTGTTGCCACCTAGACATCTCAGGCTGTTTTTTTTTGTGTGCTTCTCTGGTTTTGTGCAGAAGGGGGGCCCAGGGTGTGTGTCTGAATGTGAGAGAAAGATTAAAAATAACACTGCCTATTGCAAATAATGAGGTGAAAGTAAAGATGAGTGTAAATCACATCTCTGCAGAACTGTAGATGTGAGCTATAAGGTGCTGTAATTGGAGGTCATCCGCCCTGGGTTGAACATTCAAGAATATGGCAAAGCCTGACATTGACTGGCCTCTGCAGGAGCACCATCCCTCCAGCTGACCCCAAGGATTTTTGCACTAAAAAGCCATTTTCTATACATTTCTTGCATTGGAAGAGTTCTGGAATGAATTGCATATGTCAAAGAACCATTTAAGTGGGGCCTTACTACCCTTTTTTCTGAGAACCTCCCACAATATTAAAAGGCACAAACCAGAAGAGCAATATAGTCTCCCTTGTCTTGAATCATAAATGAAGTCCAGAAAATAAGATTTTTTATTTTTTGTGTGTGTGTGTGTGTGTGTGTGTGTGTGTGTGTGCAGTCTTAAGAATTGTGTTTTGTGAATTTGTGAGAGGGGGGATGACAGAAATTAAAGCGGTAGCCTTCAACTTCAGTTTTCAGACCTCTCACTTAGTCCAGGGAAACTTGTGCCCAGGTTTCATTTTTTAACTTAAAACCTAAAAAAATTTCAAATGGGGATGGACATTTTTCTGTGGAAAATGTTTTTCTGTGAAAAATGTTAATGAAAAGAAGGCTTTTCCAACCAAAAAGTCCAACTCCTTCCTTTCACATTCCTCCACACAGCTTGTAGATGTCATGGATGAGGTGACCAGCAGGGTAGGTTTCAGCTAGAATGGGACCCTGCAATTTTTGCCTCATGTAATTTCTTCAAAACAAACTGCTTTATTCTTTGTAGAACTGGCAGGGAGAGACCAAAGCAAGGGCACTGGCAAACTAAGCTCTGCTTTTAGAGACAGTGCTGGGGTCAGAGATACTCTTTGCAGCTTGAAAGTGGGAAAAGAACTTTAAAATATCTATCTCAGGTGTGCTCACTAAAATGTTATTCATATCCTTTCTCAAAAAGTGTTTTATATTCCCATGTCATCATCCCCATTGTAGCACGTGCCAGCCCCAGACAGACAGGAACAGAAAGACAGGCTGACAAGAATCCATTTTAGCACTTAGAAGCTGGATGTCTTTGGTTGCCAGCCCTCGAACAACTCTAACAAGCCATTTCTCAGAGGCTGGTTTTGCTTTCAAAGTAAAATGCCAACCCCACAGCCACCCTAGAAATCTGGATAGCTGAGCTGTGAAAACCCTGTTGTTTCTGACAGCAGCAGTACCCCCAGGTCTGTACAATTCACTTTCCATATTCCGTATTCCCAGTTATTCTGTGCTGCACACACACATTGCAAACAGGAAGAAAGAGCAGCTCAGCTCTTGGCTTCCTCAGTCTCAAGAGACTGCCATGAAACTGAACAACACTAAACTAAAACTTAAGTGTCTGTTAGACCTTTAATTAGCGACCTAAGGAGTGTTTGCCAAGAGGAAATTTGAATTCAATTATCCAAATAGAAAGTATTTAACCTCTCAATAGCACTCAAGTAATTATAATACTTAGGTGTTGTTTCTTTTCAGGAACCTTAAAAAGTAAAACAAAAAATCAAATTGAAAATGGGAGAAGGTGTCAGTTTTATATCACACGGAGTCTACAAAGGACAGCTGTAATGTTGCCCATGCTTTAGACTCACATGTTAGCACAGAAAGGGGCAGCCTCAAGCAGGGAGAGCAGGTTGCAGGATTCTTGATTTCTCCACTAAAACAGCCAGCAACAGCATCAGGGCCAACACTGAGCTTTATGTGCTTCAGTACAACCATAAACACACAACTAAGGGCAGCAGGTCACCTCACACAGCTTTTGATGTGGCGGAGATGCTCTGTCAGTGTCAGGAGAACTGGGATGCATCAGAAGATGCTGTATATTCCAGTCCATTTTGCAAACATTACTCCATACCAGCCAAGCCATTTTCCTTTCAGGTCACAGCAGCATTTCAGCCCTGATCCCAACTGTCCTTTCATTACACAGCCACCCAAAAGTTTCCAGAATTAATCCCAAGGGAAAAAAAGGAAAAGGTAATATTTTCTTGCTTCTCTCTTTACAGACTGCAGATTGCTTTGGGATTATGTTTATCAGCTGCTTTCTGACAGCCGGTACGAAAATTTCATCCGATGGGAAGATAAGGAATCCAAAATATTTCGGATAGTGGATCCCAACGGGCTGGCCCGTCTGTGGGGAAACCACAAGGTAAGGAAGCAGCGCAGTTTTCCTCCTGCAGCACTTCGCCTCTTGTAGCATCACAGGATTCAGTTATAAACGGGGGAAAGAAGAAAGGATGGCATATAAATTACTGCTGGAAAACTGTAATCTTTTATTCTATGTACGTTAGAAACACAGTGCATCCATCCTGAAGCACTAAAACCTATTCTTCATATAAAGAACTTGTTGATGTTGATTGAAAACTGGTTGTCATAAATGTCTGTAATTATAAAATTACAAGGAGTGCAAGAATTAACAGCCTTTCTCTCTCAAGGCATCTTATTTCTTCTCGAAACCTGATGCTGAGG
This sequence comes from Pachycephala philippinensis, assembly GCA_013397055.1. Taxonomy (NCBI): domain Eukaryota; kingdom Metazoa; phylum Chordata; class Aves; order Passeriformes; genus Pachycephala; species Pachycephala philippinensis. The sequence goes on from VWZT01009981.1 coordinate 793,488, forward strand.
ATATTCTGATGAGATGTGGTTTACAAGGAGCTCTGTACTGCAGCTCAGCAGGGCCTTTCTGTGTTCCTGTCTGCAGCAGCTCCCAGATCCCCCACGCTGCCCTGGGACAGACACCAAATGCTGCAGGATTATGTATTTCCTTCTTAAGAGGGCAGTTCCTGCTTTGTTCTCTGGAAAGCTGTTACTGCTTTTTACAGCTTGGGGCTGAGTTATGTATAGATATTCCTATATATGTATATAAGTACATTCATATGAATGTATGAGTAGTCAGCATGGATTTACAAATGGGAAATCATGCTTGACCACTGTGATATGCATCTACAACAAAATGATTGGCTCAGTGGATTCAGGGACAATAGTGGATATAGCTTATCTTGATTTTAGAAAGGCTTTTGAGACTGTCTCATAAGAGCCTCAAAGACAGACTAATTAAGTATGACCTAGACAAGAATACAGTGAGGTTGATTGAAAACTGGTTGATCTTCTGGCCTGAAAAGGTGGTGATCAATGGCACAAAATCCAGTCACTAGTCATTTTACCCCAGGGATTGATTCTGGGGGCAGTGCTATATGTCCATTAATGACCTGGATGATGGGACAGATTCTCAGACAACAGAAAACTGGGAGGAGTAGCTGACGCACCAGAGGGTTGTGCTGTCATCCGTGTGGTTCTGGACATGGTGGAGATACGGGCTAATGGGAATTTTATGAAACTTACTAACTTACCCAACCTGCACGTTAATAATTGGGCCATGCCATCATGTCTCATGCTGGGAGTCTAAAACTGAAACTCCTTCAGACCACTGGCCATTTGGGCAACACAGTGGCTTTTCAGCAAATAAGAAATGGAAGAAGCACATACAGTGTTTCAGGGGGCTTCCCAGTGAGAGGAGTCTAGATTTTGCAAGGAGAACTTTATCCCTGGTAGTGTTTCATTGCCACAGGAGCTCTTGATGTGGCCTCCCTTAGGAGAGTTATTGTGGTCAGGGCAAGCAGAGGAGGTCTGCTCTTACTAGGCATTTTAGGCAGGTGGATCAGTCTCCTTTGATGAAGCCAAAGTCCTGATGTGGAGGCTCCCAAAACAAAAACGTGCTTCTACTGGTTCAGCGTTTCTTGCCGATGGCGCGGCGGCTGCTTTATCCTCGTGCACACACAGCTTTGCCAGCAGAGTTGTGTCTCTGCTGGGAGTCTCTTTGCCAGACAGCAACCACTGCTCCTCGTACTAGAAAATGCTCTTCGTGTAGCCATAGCCTAAGGGGCTGATCCTGCTGTTCCAAGTCAGTACTTTGGGGGCTGCCCACGTACAGCTGTGCCAGTGCCCATCACTTGTGCCTTGTGACACTCAGCTTCAGCAGGGCCATCTCCTCTGGGGGCTTAGGAAGGCTTTGATGAATCATCTCATACTTCAGTATACCTCAGTGCTCCAGCCATGGCCTTTGGGGCCAACAGCTCCCAGAATGAAGGGGAGGATCTGTCACTGAAGCAGATGTACAGCCCAGCTGGCTCCTTGATTTACACCTGTGTAACAAGAGGAGAAATAGGCTGTCAGTCCCACAGTGCTCTGTGAGCATTAACTAGTTAATGCAGGGGAATCTGGAGGAACAGTGCTCTGAGCAGGGGTTGCTGACAGATTCAGCCTATTAGCCACTACTCTTAGGCTTTTACAAAAGGTGTTTTCATTAAGAACAGCCCTGTCACATCCCACTTGGCATGAGCATCTCCCTCCACCTAATGTCTCCTCTTGTAGTTAATTAAGTCTTTTGTTGTCTGTGTTCCAAGAAACCATAGAAAAACCTAATTTGGAATTTTTGTTAGACTCCTTGCTTAAATTGCCCTGAGTGGAAAGAGACCCACAAAAATTTGGTGATGAGGGCTGTGGGGGCAGAACAGGCCTGCAAACAGCAAAAAATGGTACATGTAATTTCTTGAAGAGTCTTGGTTACTGTAGGTAGCTGTGATAGTTCTGCAACTCATTTTGGGGTTTAGGAAGGTTTAATGAATCATCTCACCACTTTTTTCCCTTTTTTCTTTTGAAAAAACCAGAACAGAACAAATATGACTTATGAGAAAATGTCCAGAGCCCTACGCCACTACTACAAACTAAATATTATCCGGAAGGAGCCAGGACAAAGGCTTTTGTTCAGGTAATTTTCTTTCTTTGCCATTCCTTTCTACAGACAATTAGTTTTTGAGGATGGAGGATGGAACTGTGTGGGATACCTCGTTGCTAGAGTTATAACACAGGTGACGATGGCTATTCATTTGAAAAGCTGTCTAGAGCAGTGCTTCCCAGCTTTCAAGGCAGCCACACCAATTTACAAAAAACACAGGCCTGTCTCAATGATCAGTGGAGACAATAGAAATCTTTTCACTGCTTTGTGCAGGCTGTGCCATTTGTCTAAGGTCTTGTTTAAGACCTTAGATAAATGATTCAGCCAAACTGCTGGAAAACCCACTCCAAATGGACTTCTCAAACACAGCTGCCAGTGAAAGCTAAGCAGGGATCAGGCATTTCCTCAAGGGCATTGCAGAAGAGAAGCACTTGATGACCATGTCTTTGGTGCTGCCTTCAAGGAAGAGAGGGAGCTGCAAGAGCTGTTCATAAAACCCAACGCATCGGATTGGATGATACAACCAAGAATTCAGGAAAGAGGGCCTGAAACAGCATTAAAGCAGGGAGCTACTTGTACAAACTTGAGTGCAGATGGCACAGAGTGAGAGCACTCCAGTTCTCTTCAGACAACACCAGCAAATCCTTGTGCATGTCTGACCCTCAGAGCACTGAACTCAGACCAAAGACTGCTTTGCTGTCAGTGGCCTGGATCTAGTAGTGTGCTTGGAAATTATATCAGTAGGAAGGCAATCTTGGAATTTGTGTTCTTAAATAGCTAACAGAACTGCATTAGCACTCAAACTATCTTCAGCTGAAAAGGGTTCTGTGGAATGACTTGTTTATGTCAGCTCTTAGAAGGAAACATAGATGCGGGAAGGAGAGTGAAGGAAAGAAGCAGTCATGGGCAAAATCAAGTGCTCGATGGTAACTTTATTTTCTGGTGGAAAGTTAAAACAAGGTTGCTCCATCAGTAGCGTGGGTACCTGTATCTCTGTGGCCTTGTGTGAAGACTGCATTGCTCTGGGGGAATTCCTGATGCTGAACAGTGAATGTGCTTCTCTTGAAGCCTTCCCTTCAGTGGGGATAACAAAACAGGAGTCCATCTCTTCTCAACCAGGCTGCCTATTTTCTCAAAACCATTGTAACTTAATGCCCTTGGAGACCACAGTTCCTCTGTAAGACTTGGCCAAATTGACCAACAGATTCAAAGGTCACCAGAGAGCATAAAACATGAGCTATATAAACTTCATTTCCTTTGGAAACTGGGAAAAAAACCCAGCAAAACATTTCTTTGCACAATTCCCAATAAAAACTTTTTGATGTTGTTTTCTTAGACCTATTTATATCTGAAGAGAAAAAGAACAGCTGCAAAAAATCAAGTCATTAATGTGCCTTCCTTGGCTATTCCTCGCAAGCACAGAAATAATAGGAAATGTGACTTTAATGTGCAGGCAGTTGTCATCTGCAGATATCTGTATGGAGCTTTAAGTAAGATGGAGTCAGAGAAGGATTTCTAATAGGTTGGCTGGCTGTCTTCTGCAACAAAATAGGTCACAGATAGTGTTTCTTAATTTTTGTGCAGTTCTGGGTTGGGTTGTTTTTTGTTTGGTTGGTTTTTTTTAATGTAATCAAATGCTATTAGAAATACCCACACTGTGGTTTCCTTGACGTGGCTTAAAGCACAGACCAGAAGGAATACCCAAAGTCCTGTGGTGCAGCTCACATCGGCCCATGCCCCACATGGAGAGGAGGGCAGTGGGACCACTCTGTGTTTTGATTTCATCCTTGTGCAAGATCAACAAGACAGTCACAGTGTTCAGATCAGGGCACAGTCTGGCCGTGGGCTTTGGTGCATTTTCAGTGTGTAGCCAGGCACTGATTCACCGCTCCTGCATATGAGTTTTTAACCACCGTAACACGGTTTGTAGCAGCAGCATTTTTCCAGCAGTGACACAGCAGTGAGTCATAGCCCTTTTTCTTTTTTTTTCCTCAATGCATATATGCACATGATTTCCAAAATTAGAAGGGACGGCAAAAGGTTAGTTCCAGGCTATGCTGTGTGTTTGCTCATAGGCTCCAGCAGTGAGCATTCTGGGTCAGTGATAGTAACAAGGCTCCTGTTGGTTGTTTTTGTTTTCACTGGGGCAAGGATACTGAGCATATCATCAACCTGAAATAAAATCAGCTCTTATGATTAACACATTTCATACTGTTGCATGTTAACCAGTACGTTGTTCATGAAAGACTGTGAAATTTTGTACCACTTCCAGCATAAACATCTTTCCTCCCAATTTCTCCCGAAGTGCTTGGGAGTTGGGAAACTGATTTGTGTTGAAACCAGGATTTCATCCTTCCTATGCTGCTCTCTCTTCCTACACCATTAAATTGAAATCGAAAAAGCAGAGCCTTTCTGTGCTACCTCTGTGCAGCAGTACACAAAAGCATCCTGGCAAAAACCAAGACTGCAGACTTAAACTGCAGGCTGGTGGATGTCCTTTCTCATTTCCTGCTGCTGCCATGCCTCCCCAGAGGCAGTTTCTGTCTCCAGCACCCTGCAGACGTAACTGCCTTGAGACATTGGTGCTGGGAGCCATGGCATTCATTACAGAGGAGGCTGCCTCACTGCTGTCACTCTTGCTACAGTCACACAGGAAGAGACTGTCTTCGCTTACAGTTCCCTAGCCCAAAACCTTTTTCCTTCAGGGCTTTTTCCATTTCCTGGAACTTGTTTGATTTGGACCTTGGCTTTTTCCCCCTCTGTTCCTGTGGTGTTTCATGTTCTTCTCACTCACCTACACGCAGGCCTGCACAAACCAGTAGCCCTGTGCCTCCCCACACCTTGCAAGGGCTTGTGCTTTGAAATATGCTGATCATAAACACCTTTCATGTTTCTGTCACCAGACACCACACATGAGTGTACCTGGGCCAAGCTGTCATCTGACATGACAACAGCAAACAATATGAGGGAGAAGAAATAAATACCATTCTTTGGAAAAGACTGTGGGGTTTGATTCAGATTTGGGCTTTCAAGAAGCTGGGGTAAATGCCGGTGATTTTTTTGTTTCCTTCCAAGGTGTGAAGGAGGGAAGACACCTGGGGAGAAGCTGAGAAATACTAAGGTTTTGGGAGGATACAGCAAAGATTATCTTGAGAGCTGTAGAGCTCAGTGGTCTCAACAACTTGGTGAAGATAAAAGCTGAGACCCCTGAGAAATGCACTTGTTTCTCTGTTTTGCAGGTTCATGAAGACCCCAGACGAGATCATGAGTGGCCGGACAGACCGCCTCGAGCACCTTGAATCCCAGGAACTGGATGAACAAATATACCAAGAAGATGAGTGCTGAAGCAAACAGGTGCACCACCTCTGTGGGTCCAGGGGAGAAACATCTGCCCGATGGTCGCACGGTTTGGGAGGGGAAGCAACAACACAGAAGCAGTACTTGAGGTCGCCGCTTAGCTTGAAGACCACGCAGGACCTGAAGCACCTTAACAAAACAAACTAACAGGCAGAAGTGGTGCTGGCAGGAAAGCAAAGGGGAGAAAGCCTGGACTTATGCACTACTTCACTGTTCCTACAAAGTCTCCCTTGAGTTTTTTCTTTCTTTTTGGTTTGTTTCAGTTTTGGGGTTTTTTTGTCATTTTTTTTCCCTAATAAACATGCAGTTTGACTTTCCTTATCTCACATAGGACAAGACATCAGATTATGCTTCTTCTTTTTTGGTTTTGGTTTTTTTTTTGGAAGGCTTTCCTACGGAAATAGAGTGCTCTTATTTTCTGTGCAAGTCTCTTGACACAACACCGCATAAACAATAGCAACACAGAAGGGATTTGCTCAAGGCTTCCAGTTTGCTTGGATCAATTTATATGTGCTGCCACTGGGAAATGTGTTGAAGCTACCAAAAGAATTTCTCACACATACCTGTCAAATGAAGAGGAGACACCCTTCACATGTAGGCTGGGCTGTCATCCCAGCATAGCTTGGGCTCACAATGAGTACTCCGAGTGGCTGTTAACTGCTGGAATATGGACCAAAACCAATCACCTAAGTGCTCCAGGGAGGAGAAAAATAAATGTGACAAACNGAGCGGGGGGAAGGGAGGTTGGGGACAAATACATATATATGTGTGTATATATATAAAAGTTCCATATATATATATAAATATATATATGTAACCCCCCCAGTATATTCACAATGCAGAATTTCAGTTCAGAGTTTTCTATAAAAAGGGAAGACTGAAGCATCTGTAATTACAGAAGGAAGGGGTGTTTCTCATACCTGCTAGCAATTCTGGGGTGAAAGGTGAAGGACTGTTCCTTACATCATAGGGAGAAAGCAAAGGGACTCATCACATGGTTTGTATTACTCAGAAGCCTCTCCAGGATCATTTTGTGCTGCTGGAGAGGTAGATGATTCACCACTCTAAAAGCTGATGTTAGAGAACTAGAGACCAAATAGCTATACTTGTATCTTGTAATTGATTTTGGCTTTGTTTTGGGATTTGTTTTTTTTTTAATGCCTCCCACTGCCCTCCCCCATCCTACAGCTCTGCCATCAAGGAAGCTTGTCCCAGCTTGACTGTTTTTAACATGATTTAAAAGACAAGAGAAAAACAAACCCTACAGCCGTGTTGCTTTCTTGGTTTGGGGTTTTGTTCTGGTTGCAAGGTGCCTCCGTTTGGTTTGCTGCACTGAGGGTGCTTGGCATGAGGCAATGAGCCATGCCTAGTTTGGTCACAGAAGGCTCAGCAGTCCTTGATGCCCAAACAAGAGATCCTACTGGCCTGTTTCATTTCACAGCTTGGACCACCAGGACAGGAATGCCTGTGGTGTCAGTGATCCATCAGCAGTGGTCCTCTGAATGGAAGGAAGATCTAGCAGCAGAAGTGGTGCTTGCAGAGGGAGAAGGTGTATAGGGAAACTGCAGGAATCACATGGTGCCTGAAAGAAAGCACGTCCACACTAGTGCATTAAAAGCAGAAAGCCTCTTTAATGGAAACATAAAAGAAACTAGATCTGGAAAAAAATCAAAAGGCTAATCTAATCCATTTCAACCAAAAAACAAGGTACATTCCCATGATAGAGCTTTTATCAGCTATTAAACCAACACGACATTTGATCTTTCCCCATATTTAACAAGAGGGTTAATCTATCCAGGAAAAAATGGCACTCGGCAATGAACAGTGTCCCCTGTGTTTAAACAGAGATAGGCCAATCTCACCAAAGACTTAATACTGAGTCACGGGTCGTAGAAGGAACAGCTTTGTTAAGGGTGTAGATAAGCATCATACAACAAGGAGAGATTTTTCTGAGCCAGTATCTGATGAGGAATGACAGGGTGTACATTTCTCCCTGAGCTTTTCCCAGACACGGTTTTTCTATAAAATCATAGTCAGTAAGTTACAAGTCCCAGCACACCATGTAGTTGATCTTTTCTGCCTCAAAATAATGGACAAGGGAGTGTTGTCAGCAATGTGTCACCTGTCTGTGTCGTGACTCTGAAGTCCTTGGCACTCATGAGGCGTGAGATTGGGAGGCACTGCGGGACTTCAGTAGTCACAGATCTGAAACCTAAGGTCTCTTGAGACCAAGGGCCCAGGGAGTTACTCTGTCAACCTGCTCAAGGGCACCCAAGTTGCAGCCAGGTCTCAGGAGCTGGAGTGAAGTGGTGAATTTGACAGATGGAGTGTGATCAGAAGTACCAATGTAAAGAAAGGCTCTAGCTGTATCCTTGGGTGTCCAGCGGTAGAAAGAAACTAAATTTTTGCAGAGAATGATTCATCCTCCTTACTGCTGTGGTCTAGACAACTGCATAACTGCATTATTTTCTTTCACCTGCTGTTGCAAGATGGTGAGAGACAAAAAAAAATCAATAGGGACTTTGTGTATAAAGTGCTCTGATGAGTCACAGCTTTTTGTCATGGCCAAGGTGCACACTGCAAAATACAGAGAACCAGATAAAATTCACCCATTTCTTCACCGTTATTTACCAAAGTCCATCCTCAGCACTGGGTAAGACAGGAAAATCACATGTGTTGTCCTGTAGGGAAGCTTTACAGTGGAAATGTTCACCTTTACAAAAAAATGCAACCACTTCCACTTGCAGAATCTAAGTCAAAGGGGAAAATAATGTTTGTGGCTGTTGGAAACTCTTCGCAGTTCACACATAAAGGACATCTTCAGACAACTTCATCACAACCACAGAGGGAGTTCTCTCAAGGCTGATGGTAGTTGGAATGAAAATAGCCTTTGAGCTTGGAACAGGCCAGTCCCACAGAGGCCCTTCCTGTCTCCCGCCAGGTCTCCTGATGCCAAAGGGAATGGTGTGCGTGACACTGGAGCTGCCAGAACTGCAGGGGCTTGGGACCTGTTGTGGGAGCTGCAGGATTTGAACTGCTCTTGGGGTCTTGAAGTGAGTTCATCAGGTATGACTAAAAATAAAGAAGTAGTGGCAGGCTAGAGCAGCTGCAGTAGGGAGATTCCCATCAACCTCCCATCCACATGGCAGATCCATGGGAGTGCAAAGACGGCATTAATATCCTGAGCTATAGGAATGCGTCGCTGCCTGCCAGGGCTAGCAAAGGTAGCTCTGTCTTTCCACCAACACTGACACCTGCCTTCCCCCCCAGTTTCTGATTTCCCAGTGTAGAATTTGCCTGCAGCAAAACAGCCAAACTTTCTGCCTTTGCCACCAAAGCAAGTGGAGAAAGGGAGAAAGTGTTTCCTCCTTGGAGACACACAAAAGTCACCTGGACACAGTCCTGGGCAGCTGGGCCTGGCTGGCCCTGCCTGACCAGAGGAGGTTTGACCAGATGACCTCTAGAGATCCTTGCAAACTTCAGCACCCAGCAAAGGTTCTGAGTGGTTAAGTGGTTAAGCAAAGGTTAAGTGGGACCTTCCTTGTCATCAGCTTGCTACAAGCCTCAACAGAGGCCAGTCAGGTAGGACGTGCTGCAGTTCCACAGCAGAACATTTTCTTGATGAAAGTTTGAAAACTGTTGACTGCCTCTCCCTCCAGAGAACACTACTGGGGCCCTTTCTGTGAACACTAAGTTGCTGCCATCCTCCCCAGATTTCAAACTCCACATATGTATTCTCCAGATCTCTTTTGTCAGACTGCAACTGTATGTGAATCCAGAGTTTGAGGTCTTTTTTTTTTTTTTTTTTTTTTTTTTTTTTTTTTATAAATTTTTTTTTTTTTTTTTTATTTGTTTTTTTTTTTTT
>VWZT01009981.1:802849-835027 GCA_013397055.1 Pachycephala philippinensis
TTTTTTAATTCACAGTTTGTTGTTTTTTTTTTTTTTTTTTTTTTTTTTTTTTTTTTAATAAAATTCTAGTGTTTTTATTGATGATGGCTTTTGTTTTTTTAAGGTGTGGGGCTAAGGGACTGAATCAAATGAATGTAACAAAACAAAAACAAGCCTATTCTCAGGGCCAGTGAGTTGCAAATAATTTTTAAAATGCTTGTAATTACATCATCTCAATAAAAAAAATTTAATATAAAAGCAGGAATTCCAAATTTGTTGGTGCAATCATTGCTACAAGGTTACTTCTTTTTAAGAGCCACGGTACCCAAGAGTCTATAGCACATAGCAGCTGTTTTCAATCAGGAAATGAAACCTGCAGGCTCCCCCTGCCCAAACATGTATGAGCAGTGTCTTGATCTTCTCTGGGAAGTGTTGTTCGGAAAAGTTAAGGCTGTCCCTTGAAATATTTACTTTGCTGCCTGTCCTGAGAGATGAGCCAAGTACTACTCCTCTAATGACTGGATCCGTATACCTGGTTCTCCTTCCTTCTCTTAGAGGGGATGTAGAAGAAAAAAGAACCAAAAATGAGTTGTTGTGATGACTGATGCATCTTTTTTAGCCTGCTAAACAGGCCAGGTCAAAGAGTGTGAGAGAGGTTTCTTTGAAGAGTATTCACCTTTGCAAACCAGCCTAGAAACCCAGCCCCTCTCTTCCAGCATAGCAGGACTGTATTTTCAAGTGGTCATCCCTAACCAGGAGGTGAGGAGAGAGCAAGATGAAGCGGCACAAACTGCTCCCCACTGTCCTTGTCTCCTGCACGGTGGGGTTCCTGGCGCTTTTGACAGCATGAGGCCTCTGGAGGCTTTCTGAACCTCCCTGCTCCAGAGGTGCCACCAAAAGCCACACCAAACAAACACATCCCTGCTCCAGTGAGGTGCCACCAAATGCCATGGCAAATAAACAAACACATTCCTGCTCAAGAGAGGTGCCACCAACACCTCAGCAAACAAATAAACACATTCTTTCTCCAGACAGGTGCCACCAAAAGCCACACCAAACAAACACATTCCTGCTCAAGAGAGGTGCCACCAACACCACAGCAAACAAACAAACACATCCTGTCAGTGGCACACAGCCCACAGCTCATGCTCTCTGGTGGGAGCAACTCAAAGAATCACTGAATGGTTTGGGTTGGAAGGGACCTTAAAGCTCATCTCATTCCACTCCTGCCATAGACAGGAACATCTTCCACTATCCCAGGTTGCTCCAAGCTCTGTCCACCCTGGTCTTGGACACTTCCAGGGATGGGGCAGCCACAGCTTCTCTGGGCAACCTGTGCCAGGGTCTCACCATCCTCACAGGGAAGAATTTCTTCCCAGTATCTAATAAAAACCCACGCTCCTTCCGCCTGAAGTCATTCCATCTTGTCCTATCACCTCCATGCCCTTGTAAAAAGTCCCTCTTCAACTTTCATGTAGGCTTCCTTCAGATACACCAAGCCTTTTTAAGGTCTCCCTGGAGCCTCCACCAGGCTGAACAACCCCAACTCTCTCATCCTGTCCTCTTAGGAGAGATGCTCCAGCCCTCTGATCACCTTTGTGGCCCTCCTCTGGTCTCGTTCAACAGATCCATGTCTTCATGGCATATTAAAATGTTTGTTTGGATCCCATCTACAGCTCAGGATGACCCATGACTATCTGGCTGATGTGTGAGCTATCAAGGAGCATTCAGCCGCTCCTTGCCCAATATTTCTTTATTTTTTTGTTTCCTTTCACTGGTGTTTTTAAAACACAAAGGCAAAGAGTAAGCAGTGAACAAACCCCTTTCTGAGCCAAGACATCAAGCAAGAAGGAAACGAAGGTGTGTTCCTCCATAATTCAGTCCCTTAAGGCCATTTGCCTTTAATTTTAGAAGAGGAAATAGATGTATCCTACACCTTGGCACAGCTTTCTCCGCACTCTGAACAATAGCAAATGCTGCAGGTTGAAGGCACAGTGGAGGAAGTTCTCAGTGGTTTTGGCTGTTGCTCCAGTGAGGATTAGTCTCAGCTCAAGAGCTAGTTTTGAGTCCAGAGAACATCCTTCGGAGGCTCTGGGACAGAAGAGGCACAGCAGCGCACATCCAGTATATGTTCCTTCCCATTTTCCAAACCGACTGAGCTGCAAAGGAAAGCTCCCAGGCCAACACCAGTACAGGGAGCACGGACAATGCAGAAGTTTGCGGACTGCAGCTGCCACAAGCATGGTGGTGCATGGTTCCTCCATCTGGCTCCCCAGCACTGACCAGGAGAGATTTTGCAAGGATGTCAAAGAAGGCCTCAGTGACTGTCCACACACCCGAGGACTTACAGAGGCTGCTGACAGCAGCGTTTTTTAATTATGTAGGAAGAAAGGTTTTCACTTCTCCCACATGAGACGCCACCTCTGAGGCACAAGAAAACAAGAACATGCTGACCTCAGTTTGAAACCCAAGCAGCTTCCAAGCAATGCAGAAAGAGCCATTTAGGAAAGATGTGAGGAGAGAAAGGATACACTGCCACAGTATGAAGCCCAAAACCAAACATGCTTCATTATCACCTGAAAGAAAAGGTTGGTGTGCCAGTGTAAGTATTCCAACAGCACAGAAACAGGTGGATCTACCACATGTCAGGTCTGTCCATACTGGATTCCCTCACACCTAGGGATCTGCTGGTTACACTGGGTTCACCCCAGGCACACCTTGCTCAGTTCTGCTGCAGACAGCAGCATCCCTTCTCACCATGCTGAACTGGAAGTTGAGCTAAATTATAGCCACCTGATAGGAGAAAGGTGCAACTTCATGAGCTGCTTCAGAAGAAACGTCCACTGCACAGTGCCATCCTGCCATGCCCAGCAAGAGATGTGCTGTTGTATCCCTGCTGTAACAGCCCTCATTTGCTCAAAAAGACAGCACTAACAGTGCTTAATGATCATCTTCCAGGGTTAGTCATCATAACTTGGGCATCTGTCCACCCCGGTTAGATGTCCACTGAAGGGTAAGGCTTGGGTCATCACTCTGGAGGACACCCGTTTCTTGTGATTCTTGACAGACTGGGGCAGGCTAAACATACAAATGGGAAAGAAATAATCTGGCAATTGCTACAGAGAATTGGAGCAGTACACCTGTTTACTTCAGTGTTGTCCATTTGTCAACAAAAGCAAGTGGGTCCATCTCTGCCATCCTCAGTTCCAGCACAGGAACCAGGCTGAGATACCAATTTAAAACCAGGCAGACCCTCTTGATGTGACTGCTCTGAGCTGGCTGTCACAAGCTACAGCCAACATTTAGGGGGGAAAAAGGAAAACACAGCGCCCTCCCATAAGAGAGTAGAGGTTGTTATGGCCAATGTGATCAGTTGTAAAACCTGCAGGCACACATCAATCTTTCTGCCTCCTGCAAACACCTCTGCATAAAGTTTCCCAGCATCTCAAAGTGCTGGACAACAGCCACAACAGGAAGAATGATAACTGTTCAGGAATTAGAATTGATCTCCTACTGCCTGATAAACACTGTTAGCCTGGGGTTGTTGACTTGAAGCCAAGTTCTGCTAAATGGACAAAGTTTCCAAGTCAACCCTTCCTGGTGTTTGACAAGGTAAAGGGAAGGAACTGAAGACAGCTCAGACAAAGCAGGTATTGTTTCCAGTAGGCTCTGGAAAGATGTGAGTGCATGACCCGTCAGAAGAAAGTGAGGAAAAGAAGCAGGGGTGGCATGAAAAAGCTGATTCAAGCAAAGAGTCAGTTTGAATGATCAGGACGAGGAAAGCTGGGAGTGTTCACCATGTGCCTCACCAAGGAAAGGGCCAAGGTCAGTAACTTTCACTTGGCCTATGTGTGCTTGCAGGGTCTGAGCAGGTCTCTATTCAAAGCCCTGCAGAATGAGGACTCCACCTCCTCTGTACCAAAGGTTAGTCATCTCCTGCATTAAAATGTGTCCCTTTCTTTCCATTTAACTCCATCTTAATTCTGCTTCCAACCATTAGCTTTCATTATGCTTCTCTTCTCTAACTTCTGTAAACCACAGTATTCACACTTGTACATGGAGATCCTTACTGACTGCAATCAGCGCAACTCTCACTCTTTTTTCCAGCTAAGTAAGCAGAATGCAAGGGAGGAACTGAAGCTCCATAGTGGCTTCCTGGAGGGGCTGCCCCCGGCCCAGAGAGCTGCAGGACACACCCGTACTTGTTTCTTGGGGTGCTGACCAGCCTTTTCCTGCAGGAAAGGATCCAGAGAGCACATCCGTCTCTTGGGAACTGGCTGATGTGAAACAGAACGGGGAAAGGGAGGAACACACGTTGAGGTGTCTTTCTGGTCCCATGAGAGCCCAGGTAACCCAACAACCATGCTTCTTCCAACCCTCCGACTAGGCTGGGAGGTTCTCTCTCCACTTGGGAATGACCCTGGGGAGACTGCCTGCAAACACATAGCAAAACACATCAGCAAAAGAGGCTGCCTATTTCTTTATTTCTTTTCAAAATATTTTTAGTGTTGGTGAATGCTCTTTAGAACATGCTGCCTCACGGATTCTTCTTCCCCAACTCACATCCCAGATCACTCCTAAAAATTCAATGGAATCAGCAAGCAAGAATAATTAATGGACAGACACGTTTCACATGGCCAGGACTTCACCGAGTAGTTAATTCACATAATCTGACTCACCACTGAAATTTCCTCAGCCTTACACAGAACAGGAGGAAAACAGGCTGGAGAGATCTGCCATCCCACAGCAACAATTTCATGCATGAAGCGACACCTTTGCTCTGCTAAAGCCAATGGAAATTAGGGCTGTAGAAAATCTGTGCAACATAGAGATCTGAGCAGTGTCCACAAGAAATATCCTACCCAGGAAAAATTGAGGGTTTACTACAAAAGTAAAACTTAACCCTCACAGCAACCTTCTCAACCAAGTCAATTCCCACCCTGGAGTGAAAAAACACAACAATTTGTTTTGATGGTACTTTGCAGAGACCTGGATTCAGTGCTGACACCCATCAAATCCCAACACAGATGAACTGACAGCACAAAATCAGCCTCAGACCTAATGCCTCTCAAGGACTGAGGCATCCAGGGTTGTCATGTCGTGTCTTTCCCAATTGGAAGTGTTTCAATAGAATTAATTTCACAGCAAAAGGCTGTTGCACAAAAAAAAGGACCCACTTCATAAAACCAAGACAAGTCCATCTCAAGACTTAGGAACCTATGGGCCAACTTCCTAAAGGACTGATTAACCTACAGTTTTCACTGAAGTCAACAAAACCCACGGATTTTGCATGGGAAGGGGCAGAAGGAGAGATGCTCAGTCCCTGCTGAAAAGCCAGCAACAGAACACGGCTATGGGTGTGAAAGGCAATTGCGAAAGGGTAAATGTTTATCCAAGAGAATTTCACAAAGAAGGAAACATTTTTCATTCAGCCGTAAGTCTTTCAGGAAATTACTCGTTTTCCAAATGAAAACATTTTCTTTAAATTCAAAACAACTGTTTTTCTCCCAGCTTTTGTTTACAAAAGAGGGAAGTGTTTCAGCTCTGTCCTTCTTCATCCTTCCTCCACAAAATGTCAACCAAGCCTTGTGTCTTGGATTGGGAAGTAATTTTTCGGAAAAAAAGAGAAGTGTTGTGAGGCTTTGCTGAACAGCTGTAGCTGCCGGTGCTGCTGCAGAGGGGAAGGGGAACGGGAAGGGGAAGGGGAAGGGGAAGGGGAAGGGGAAGGGAAGAGAAGAGAAGAGAAATTCTGCTCTTCTTCACCTGTTAGCAATGGGCACAAGGCTATTTGTAATGAGCTCATTAGAGCCCAAGGCTGACTGCCAGAAAAGCAAAGGGGAAAATCAATTCATTCACCTCTTCAAGAGCCATTTAAGCAGTTCTAGTCAGAAAACAAGCATCTAGTTCACTCCTACTTCTTCCACCTTGATACTTTTTATGTAAGACAGATGCCTCCTGTGGGTTGCAGCCACATGTGGTCTGTATGCAATGAGTGAGCAATTTTCAATCCACAAAATAAATGTCTTGTTGCCTTTTGCTCTTTTGATCTCCTGTTTCACTGCAGTGTTGCCAGCATCCCTAGGAAGCCACACAAAAAATTCACAGGCTTTGTGCTATAACTGAGTCTATTGCTAAGCCCCACTTTTTGAGTGGGAACATCTCAGAGGTGACATCTGCTCCTATCCTCCACCAAACCAAGAGCGGTGGTATTAATGTGACCATTCAGGCAAACAATTTGCTTGTAATCTAAATCTTATGGATACTGAAACAAAACAAAATTGAATAAAAACCACAGGCCACGGACACAGGAACTGTCTCTGAGTGTGTCAGCTGCCTTTTGCCTCTGTGAAAATCAACAGCGTCTAAACATGTAACCAAATTGAGAACATATTGGTAAATCCATCCAGTTACAGGAATGGATGTGCCTGTGTGGGGAAGAAGAGGTGTCAGCCCAGGGGCAATCACAAGTAGTTGTTGCAAAGCAGCAGGAGACAATACACTGCTTCCAGGAGCACCTGCAGAAACGAGAGGGACACACAGCTCCACCTGAGATTAGCAAGGGGAAAAAAGGATAAAAACATAGTAAAGAGCCGGCTCCCCAGCTCTTTCTGCTCCTGTTACACGTCCTTGGGAGCAGCCAACACAACCTGCCTCACCCTAATTGGGAGTAAGGAGTCTCTCTCCCACATCTACAGCCTCAGATGTTAGTCTGGTACACCCAGGTCCTCCCACGTACTCCCACACCCCTCGTGGTGCCAGCAGCAGCCCTTTGGCAGCCACCACGCACACTGACCTGGTGAAAATAACCTGCACAGAAAGAAGAGGATGGTTTTCAGCTCCTCAGTCTGACTCACCGCCCAACCACACAAGCAGCAGTGCTGCTGTAAGATGGATAGTGGGAAAAAGCATCCCAAAGTGGGGAGAGGAGTGGGAAACCACAGCCCAGCTGGATCCCACTTGGGCCCACTCTTCATGGCCATCTGCTTCCCATGGTACCCCATGCTGCCATTCTCTTTTTGCTTTTTGACATCTAACTCAGCCCAATGCACCCACAACTGTTTTCACTGTCGACCAAACCAGGCTGGAAAACTGAATTCCTGGGGCACAGCACAGTCTTTGCACACTGTCAGACAGCGTGGCTGTCCTGCTGTCTGACCTGGCTGACGTGCTTCTGAAGAGCTCATATGTGCACAGCTCTCTGAGGCTTTCAGCTGCAGCCCTCACCCCTTATTTTCTACCTGTCAATTATGACCTCCCCAATTGTTCTGTGCAGCCATCTGAAAATGACCAACAAACCCAAGAGTTTTGTTTCAAAAGAGTCTGTAGCTCCTTTGTTGGGGGGTTCATGGCTGGGCAGAGGAATGAGAACAGAGCAGAGGAACATGGCAGACAAGCAGCACTCCCATGGTTCATATGGCATGCCCCAGTTCCCAGAGCCAGACCCTGCTGTCTTTCACTGGTGCTGCCCCTTATTCACCCGGGAGCACCATGTCTCCCCAAACAATCCTGTTGTCTGCCACTGGTGGCCTCCTGTGTCAAGACCACCCTGTGTGTAGGCTTCAGAGAGAAGCCCCATCCTTTCCAAGATAAAAATCCACTAGAAAGAGAGTTCACTTCAGTATACGTTGTATCTGATTATCCAAAACACAGCACAGTCTCCTGGCTGCTTCCTTGGCAGTGTGACACACACTTCCAGCACCCTCCAAAAGCCAGCCCTCTCATCTTGGATGAGGAGTTGGCCATAGGAGTAACCACCTCCACACAAGATTGCTGAAATTCCCAGACTCTGAAATCCCCAGGATATTCACTTGCCAGCTCCCACCAGTATTTTGATCTTCGCAGCCTCAGTGAAGATGAGCTGGGGAAAGACGATGGGTGTTGCAAGATAGGTGGGTGTTGCTCTATTCACAGAGGCAGCAGGTACTTTCCTAATGTCCCTGATTGCCCCTGAGCCGTTTCCCCTCACCTTGAACCCTTCTGCTCCTTTGCTGCCTGGTAAAGTCCAAGAAAGACAGTGAGGGGATTTTGGGGGTTCAGTTTTGTCATTTAGCATCATGTGAGGAGTCATTAATTAATTTAATTTAACTCTGTGAGCTGCTTTGATTTTTTTTACATCTTTACACAAGTATGACACTAGGTGTGCAGATCTTTGCTTGCATTGGTAGTGAACAGCTCAAGAGCCCTATAGAAAAGAACAAATGCCTGCCAAAGACAAATTGCTTTCGTTCTCTTCCCTCCCCCTACAGGGAGGCAAGAATGATATTGCAATAGGTGTTGTATTCCCCACCCACATTTTTTTCTCACTGCCAAACACATTGCATCAGGAACAATTAGAAACTTTTTCCTTGTGTGGGCCCTTAGTCTATATATAAAAGGCACAAACATTTTTCGTCTTTAAAACCAAGCAAAACAAAATCCCACCTCCTGCATGGACCCACTTTCAGGGAGCCAGTTCAGCTGATAAGGTGAGGAACTCTACTTGCAGGATAGCTACTGCCACAGAGGCAGAGCTGATCTCCCAGCCTTAGGAAGGGACAAAAGGATGCTCAGGGGCTGTTCATTCCATCAAGGAGACAAAGATAAAAGGAGAAAGAGCTTTCTGAAAGTTACAGCTGCACGCACTCACTGCAGAAGGATTGCAGAAAATACAGCTTAGATCTGCAACCACTTCTGCTTCTGCCAGTGATGGCGTGTTGTTCGCCAAAGGACCTTCCCAGGAAGCAGGGGTCTATAACTCAGTGTGATAAACTGGCACAGCATGATTGAAACCAGATGGACATTAAACACCTGACCCCAGATGGGAACTGGAACATCCATTACCAGCACTGCATGCAGAAGCACCAGCTCAGCAGCCATCATCAGCATGAGAGCCCAGCTAAGATCAGTGCTTGGCACTGGCCAGGCAGACTGAGAGCAATAAGTGATGGTTCATATCTAGACATTCAGGCAGGTGCAGGCAGTGCCTGTCCAAAGCAACATCCTCATCTAGAAGAGGTGCTTCAATCTCAGCTGTGTCTTGGGATGTACAGTCCAGACAAAGAAAAGCACAATGCATAATCCTCCACAGCAGTTGCAGCAAATATTTCAAACAGCAGCTTCATTTTGTTACATGCAGTCACTTTTTAATGCTGGTTAGTGCTCGGACCTGTCCTGCATGCTTGCTCCCACTGTCCCCCCCCGTTCACAACACAGCAGGACTTCACAAGAGTTCCAGTTACCAGCAGCTGAACTGCAGGCCTGGGACTTCATCCTTGAGGGGCCCAACTGGAGTCAGTAACCCCACTGCATGGGGCTGTGGGCTGGGTGTGGGCTGCCAGGGACCACAAGGGAGGGGCTGCACTGGCTGTGTCCAGCTGGGGGTCAGGCCAGAGAGAGAGGCAACTTTTAGCCCCAGCACTTTATCCAGGATCCCCCAGGAAAATTGCATCCGGTATGCTGACCTGAGTCAGGTTTTGTTCAGGATCAAGTATGTGTGAGATCTTTATTCCAGAGCTAGGACTGTGATCAGGCAGAGCAGAGCAGGGCCGAAGCCCTTGCTGGCTGCTCATGTGCACCTTCATCCCCCTGCCAAGGGCTGAGCCCAGCAGCCTTCACCACTAAGCTGCTGTGCCTGCCCCAGGCTGTGTTCCCCTCGCCAAGGGTTCTCTTGGGTCCCCTGCATCTCCAGCCCTCACCCCCCACCCAGGACTGCTGGCAGCAGCAGTGGCCCCAGCAAGAAGCAGGCACCAATCTATCACAGTGGGTTATCACTTTCTCTCCTCTGACACAAAATTAAATGCTCCCCACCTTGCTGCCAGCAGCCTTAACCACATCACAAACAAGGAGGAATCTACAGAAGTATTCAAAACATCTGGATGTTGTGCCACCACAGCAATTAAATCCATGCTCACTTTCTCACATAGTGCCTGGGGGGAAACCGGCAGCACAGCAGGGCAGAGGAGGACATGCTGTGGTAATCTCGGCTTCCTCAAAGCCCAGATCCGTGTTGCAACCTCTGAAACCACCCTTAGTGGCAGGCGTTGTCCCAGGAGCCTTGTCCTCGCTGTATAGGGGGGCCTCCCTGTCTTTGGAGGACAATCCATGTGCCCATGAGGGACCGCAATGCCCAGGACTGCCTCTCCAGTGCCTGCCTTTAGCAGCCACTGTGGAGCTGGAGCACAGCAGCAGCTGAGCAGGGCTGAGGAAGGGGAATGTCCCCCTGCTCATGGCCAGCAGAATCACAGAATATCCTGAGTTGGACAGACCCACAAGGATCATCGAGTCCAACTCCCAGCCCTGCACAGACACCCCAACAATCCCACCCTGTGCATCCCTGAGAGCATTGTCCAAGCGCTCCCGGAGCTCTGGCAGCCTTGGGGCTGTGACCATTCCCTGGGGAGCCTGTTCAGTGCCCCAGCACCCTCTGGGGGAAGAACCTTTTCCTGATATCCAGCCTAAACCTCCCTGACACAGCTCCAGCCGTTCCCTGGGTCCTGTCCCTGGTCCCAGAGAGCAGAGCTCAGTGCCTGCCCCTCCTCTTCCCCTCAGGAGAAGCTGTAACTGCGATGTCTGCCCTCAGTCTCCTCCAGCTGAACAGACCAAGTGTCCTCAGCCCCTCCTCACAAGCTTCCCCTCAAGGCCCTTCACCATCCCTGTGCCCTCCTTTGGACACTGTCTAATGGCTTGATGTCTTTCTTACATTGTGGCACCCAAAACTTCACACAATATTCGAGGTGAGGCTGTCCCAGTGCAGAGCAGAGCAGGACAAGCCCCTCCCCGGCCTGGCTGGGCCTGGTGCCCCCAGGACACGGTGCTTTCAGGGAGCTGTGCCATGCCAGGCTCCTCTCCCTGCTCCGGAGCTGTGGAGCAGCCCGAGGAGGAGGCCGGGCAGGGATCCACGGCGGGCGGGCGAGGCCAGCAGTGCAGCTGAGGCGCTCCCAGCGCTCTCCCCCCGCAGCCTGCCGGAACAGGCCCGTCCGCTCCCTCCCTCCCCGAGCGCGCTGCAGAGCCGGGCTCTCCCCACCAACCTGCCTGCGGGCCAACGGCACCCCCACGGAACACTTCTCTATTCCATCAGAAAAAACGGAGTTTTTGTCACAACACGACTGCACTGCAGCCTTGGTGGCACCTCAGAGGGTGAGAGGTGGGTTTCTGCCAGCCCCTTGGGCAGCCCGGGTGAGCTGCCTGGGTCCCTGCTGCTCGCACTACCTGCCAGTGCAGCATGTAGTACCGGCCGCAGGGAGCAGCTGGGCTTTTCAGTGCCCAACTTTCCAACCCTCATCGCTTGAACCTGTCCAAAAAAAACTCCTCTTGGAAATTCCTCATCATGACCACCAATACCCACTTTTATTTTCTACATCAGGCACACAACAGAAAAGAAACTGTAGTTTAAATCATTTAATTGGCCACATTTTGACATCCAATCTTTTCTATCACTGGCACCAAGTTTCCAGTGAGGAAGCTGAGGAGAATTATAACACCACCTTGAAGTCAGGTAGGAGATTCCTGCTGGAGGGCTGCACAGGAGCTCCCCAGCACTCACTGCCTGTTATGCCTGAACAAAATCCCAAGCCAGCATGCAAATGTAGCTCACGGTACCTCTCAGTCTCTCACCCTCAGGCTCCTGTTGCTTTCCATGCCTTTGGACAAGACATTGTCTCTCTCGACTATGACATGCTCTCTCGATTATCTTTTCAGCAGAAGCTTCTAGTTTATTTGCAGCCCTCAAATACCTTTTTGTTCCAGCTGATTACATTACCTGGTAGAAACATGCTCTTTGCAGCACGGGTGAGCTTGGCTTTACATGGATGTGTGCTGCCTAATGAAACGGGGTCTTGCTTACTCACTGGAGTTCCTAGAAGTTCATTCAGCAGAAATAAAGAACAATTTGACAACTTGGCTACCAGGCTACAGGCTGCTGGCCAGTTTACAAATCAGTAACCAACCAGATGAGACTAAAATCCTCTGCCTGGGTTCAGCTGGATGAGCTATTTTTGTGAATAGTGTATTTTCTGGGAAAAAGCCATTTCAGATGGACTGTCAAGAACCGCAAGTTCAGGTCAAGTGAAGCAAAGAGTTCCAGCTGAAAACAAGCAGGAAAAAAAATTGTAGCATTAAAAAGGTTTAGTCTGGCATCCCTGAAAATTATTTGTTCCAGAAATGTCAAATGGAAACTTCTTGCTTTTTCACTTCAGGATGGAAATTTTCATTTAAAGATTGATCTAAATTTCTATGAGGAAGATATTAATTAACAGGAATGAGAAGGAGACTATATCACTCTGGATCATGTATAGCATTTCATGATGGTAAGAAATTCTTGGCTTCTTTTTTTTATTTTTCTAGGGGAAAAAAATCCTGATTTTCTTTGCCTTGAACCAGCACTTCTCCCAAAAACCTTCACCTTAGCCACTGAGCAAACTCATGACCACCTCCCCACTGGGTGTTGCAAACACTAAGAACAGTTCATAGCACGTCTTCAAGAGTAGTATTTTTGGTGTGCACAACCAGGACAGAGAATTTACTCAATATATCCAGGGACACAGGATGGACAAGGAGAATCAGAAGAAAACTTTAGATCTTTTGATAAGACATTTTCCTGTAATACAGTAAGTATTGCTGTCACTGACAGGGATCCTTTTTCTCCAGCTAAATGAAGGCTTAACTCTCGTCCCAGGGTCCATTTGAGGAACATTTTAGAGTCACAGCATTACCAACATGGGAAAATTAAATGCAGAGAGATTTTTGAGCTGTGATTATGTAATAAGCAGCCTGCAAATTTGGGGCGCCTGTGCTTTTTTGGCTGCCCGACTTTAGATACCCGCAGCCTGATTTGCATGAGCATTAACGCACCCAGAACTCCTACTGAGATCAAAAAAACAACTCAGTGCCTCTGCAAAAACAGGTTGCTGGCATCCAAAAGCAGAGGCACGTGCATTTTTCCAAAATCTGGGTCTGCACCTCTCATCTGAGGTGGCTTCTGAGCCAAAAGTGGATTTCAGCCTCAGCAACTCCTGACAGAATTCAACCCAATTTCTACCTCTACAAAAATCCCTCAAAACCCCGCTTACAATTGTGGAGAGAAAATTTATTCTGTTGTCCTCGCTCTTTGTTTTGGGTTTTTTGTTTTTTTTTTTTAACCACCCTGAATTGGGCCATTTCTTCTAGAGCCTAGAGGTACTAAAATTTCTCCCCACCCATTACAGGCCACCTATATGTGCATACACATACCCAAGCACAAAAGCAGTCAGTTTAGAGCAGACACCTGGAGGTCTCACTGAAGAGCAGACATGCACAAGAACCCATTCTGTCCATGGGTAGGTACTGACCATCCAGGCTCAGCAGCCCTGTGGTTATCACTGCCAGAAAGCCGCAGCAAAAGGAGGTAAACGCAGACAATGTGCCATCAATTTGTGGTCAAAAGAAGGGGAAAAAAAGCACTTCCTGCTTTTCTGTCAGCAAGATGTACTCCAGAACATTCTGCACCCACTGTCTGCAGTGTCTGCCTCTGGAGTTTTGCCTTTTGGAGGGGTTTTTTCAAGTGGATGAAGGCATCTCTATTTGGCTTGGAGAAGGAGCACACATTGCCAGAGCTTGGAAAGGGCAATGTCATGCCCAGGGAGCATAACATGGAAACAGCCTAACAGTGACTGGGCTCCATCCAGCTGTGACAGGGCTGCTGGGTGGCTGCATTCACGTGCTTTTTGTTTCATGCTCATCACCCCGGCGTCAGAGCAGGGTGATACATCTCGGTTCAGCAAGTGCTCTCTTCTTAGGAGGAGGGCAAAGGGCGAGAGGCTGAGTGCTTACAGAGGGTGAGGTGCACAAATTAGCCAAGGAGATTTCATCTAGCCTTGTTTTCGGCTCTGATCTTCATCAAACACAGCTCGATAGCAGGCAAATTACTGCAGCCCGTGGAAAAGTCATCACGCTGGGATGGCATTGCCCGGGGCAGCAGTGCCAGGTGCTGATGCTGCTGCAGAGGGACCATTTCTGAAGATGCTTGGCAGATTTGCACCCTTTGTCTTTCTCGAAGGCAGCATTAAAAGCCACACTTCCCTGTGGAAGAACAATGACGGACAGAAAACCAGTAGGGGGTGTTGAGCAGAGAAATCAAATAATTTATGAAAGCAGCTTAACCCAGGTGGCCACAGGTACTCTGACAATCTGTTCTGGGCAAGAATTGTATTTCCTTTGAGTGCTTTCATTTTGTCAGTCTGTGTTTCAAATCAACTTTGACACAACCTCAGTGACAAAGGCTTTGAAGTCTGAACTAAATGTGCTACGGAGATCATTATTCATAACCACTCAAATGGAGAGGGAATATTTTCCTTTTGAAAGGTCCTGCCAAACCTGTCCTGTGCTTTGTTTACTTTCAGAGGCACCGTGGTCATTCCTTAGGAGGAAAGGGGATGGAGGAAAGAAAGGGCAAAAACAGTCTGGCAGGGAACAGCCTTCCAAAATCACAGATTAGAAATTCACTAAGAAAGTATGGGGACCATTCCAGCTGGAAACCACTGCTTCACGTGGACGCCAAGCAGTCTTGTGTCCACCTCTGTGACACCTCGATCTCTATATATTTTACAGAGAGTTAAGCTGCTGTACTTTGTAGGTCAGTGGCTCTATTTGCAGTGGCAAGGTGCAACCCAAACAGCGAGTGTTTACATACTTGGAGAGCTCAAATCCTATTCAGTCCCCAGGGGGTGCAGCAATCATCTAGGATTTTACAGTGCAGGCATTGGCAGGGCTGGGGCTGCATACA
Organism: Pachycephala philippinensis; assembly: GCA_013397055.1. Taxonomy (NCBI): domain Eukaryota; kingdom Metazoa; phylum Chordata; class Aves; order Passeriformes; genus Pachycephala; species Pachycephala philippinensis. Next base: position 817,566 of record VWZT01009981.1, read on the forward strand.
TACAGATCCACAAAAGCTTTGAAGGTACATAATTTTTACATAGGAGTTATGAGAACGAGTTCTGGCTAAAGTCTATGTAACAGTCATTTCAAATGCTCCAGGCCCAAATCTGCTCCCACTAAAGTCCCTGGAAAGACTCCAAGACAGCAAGCCAAGACCCTTGGTCTCTGTGCCTAGTCTCCTTTTAGTGCCTTTCCTCTGTTCATTTGTCCTCCACTTACTGCTGNNTTTCTTTGTCCCCCCCTTTCCGCTTCTTTTTTTTTTTTTTTTCCCTCCTGTCTGACCATTTCTGACATTGGGTTCAACCAAACCTTCCTCTGGCACAGTGTCATTCCTTAAAAGTTTGTCAGCATTTGTTTCCTGAACTTACTATCTTTCATTCCCCTTCCCCTTCCCCTTCCCCTTCCCCTTCCCCTTCCCCTTCCCCTTCCCCNTTTTAGTATCACAGCTGGCCCTTCTACCCCAGGCTCACATTTGGTATCCCTTCAAATGTATCTTTCCTTCCTGGTGGCTGCTCCCTGCCTGCCCACTCACAAACACTTCTCTGATAAGCATCATATTGCCTGCTGCTCTCTTCTCTTTTCCTTCAGTATCTCTTCTGCAGTTATCTTTCCTCCACTCCCACCTCTTCAGTTTATTTGTTCCTGAGGATCCTTTCCACTACGTCATCTCATCTCCTGTTCTTCCTTTCACATCACCCCAGTCTCTCATCCTCTTCTCCCCTCAGTTTCTCTCCTCCTTGCTCCCTGTGCCTGCCTTTCTTTACTACACACATAATTCCCCAGCACTTTCTTTCTCAGAGAAGGAGCTGGGCATAGAAAAGAAGAATATTTTTATTATTATCCTCAGAGGGATATTTTTATTACCTAAGTTAGATAAATAAGCTCCGTATGCAATCGGTGGAGAAGGGTAGTTCAACTTAGGAGGTTTATTAGATGTTGTCTTCCTTTATTGACTCTGTAGGGAACCTAACTGACTCCACCTAATTTAGTAGCCTGAAATTTATGAAGTCACATGAATAACCTCTGCACAATCTCACTTCTGTTTAGGTTCATGTGAAGGAGAGAGGGAAGGACAAAGTATCAATAACACAAGGACACTGTTTGGCACTGACCAGGCAGCCTCATCTCCTGACATACCTGGTAGGTGCTGGTGGAGTGTGGGGAGTGGCAGCTTTTCAGAGATCCAAAGGAGAGGAAAATGTTTTTGCAGACACCTGGGAGGAATGTGTCCCAGCCAGAATGGGGTTTTGGGGTGTGACAGCCAGGTCACCTTTGCAAAAGTCCCAGGGGGAATACATCTGTTTGACAAGAAGGGTAGGGCCAGCAAAAGTGGGGAGGAGTCATCTAGCAAAAGGAAGCAAAGAGATGAGCAATGTAGTGGTCAGAGCAAGGAGCCAAAAAAGAGGTTGTTGTTTAGGAAACTTGAGAGGATCAGTGTTGCAGACACCCAGGATGCTTCAGTAGAAGTGAAGGAAGGGTGGCCATACCAAGGTCCCTTGTCTAGGTTTTAATTGTGTTGGCAGACAGACAAGGAGATGCTGGATCTGAGAGAAACTCCAGGAATGGAAAACAGTTTGGATGCTGGAGTCCAGTAAGAACGCTGAAACAAAGACGAACAGCTTGCTACTTTAATTCCTCACTCTGGGGACCTCCACAGACCATCTGTAGACCTGGGTACACCTCTGATATTTCCTCTGCTTGATTCCCTGTGTCCCCACCAGGTCCTGGGCTACAGCTGCTCTTGTAACCCTTAATATGTGCTCACTGAGGACAGAGCTGAACGGAGTAAGATGCCGCATCCGCTTCAGGGTCATAAAATATTGCTCTAAACAGGATACTGGTTAGAAACCTATTCTTTAGCTTCCCATGTTTTTCACCTTGTTTGCCTTGACAAGCCCACTGAAAACCACCAAGCAGGTCGGTGAGTGAAAAGGAGTATTAGTCTGGCACAACACAAAAGCTGGAGGACAGGAGGGTAGGAAGCTCAAAGGCTGTGCACCCTTTCACAGCTGATGTCTTCATTCTTACTGCTGTATTGTTAGATGACTTCCAAGGCTATTAGACAATATTCTCTTACCAAACCCACACCTATCCTTTACTGAGAACCACTTGCAGCTCTATACATTTCACCCACATAGAAGTGTTAGATTTTTCTTTTTCATTTAATGAAGAAGAACTTGCCAAGTCCAGCTTTTCCCTGAGATCTGATAATATGCAGGGCAAGAATGGTGGTGGGAGGGCTCTCAGTACTCTCACAGTGAATAAACACGGGAATTTTCCAAACCAATTAAGAGCCAAAGAGGTGCAAGAAGACAAATACCATGGATCTATGGACATTTCAAGAGACAATAAGCCTTTGCTCTGAGACACAAAACAAAACCAGATTCTTGAAAGTTTCCCAAGGTAAGTGTTTTTCTCCAATCCCGCTATTTTCCCTCCCCCTCAGCAATGTTATACAAGCACCTTGCTTTGTCGAAAGTACAAAACACTTGGGAGAGGACAATGCATCCAAAGTGACTCCAGAGTAAAACAAGAAAAACCTTTCAGCACAAGGACTTGTGTAGGTGGGGGCAGAACACAAAGCACAAACAAATGCCCTGTGAGAGACTGGAGGAGAAGCTGCTTTGAATGTGCAGAGAGAAGGAGCCCTCACTCTTTCTGAGGCTTTCTCAATGTAGCTGCAAAGCTGCTTTCTGACTTCCAGCCCTGTGAATTTCCACTCCAGCCTCTCTGTTTATAACCAGTACACAAAGCCCTTATCTCCCAAGCACAGCTTTAGATTATAGAGAGGGCACGCTGTCAAGAGAGATTGTCAAGGCTAATGAGCACAGGGTTAACCCAGTGCTGCAGCGAAGGGACACCTCTGGAGGAGCTGCTCGAGGCTGGGTTTGAAGCACATCCAGATGCACATTTCTGTTTCTTTTTCCACTCTCCCTGGGTTAGCTCCCATTGCCCTGAAGCTACGGCTTGACCACCTGATCTCCGAATACCTAGGCAACACTGAAAGCCTTCGGAGCCCACAGGAATGCGGTGCCTGCTGTGCTCCCCGCAGGATGGGGAAGCACTTCCACAGATGGGAGGTGTGTGCTTTGCAAATTATTGTGGCTGTAGACTCTTTTTTGTTGAGTGTATAACTTTCTGTTTGTCTTTTTGTAGGGACAGCAGGGCTTTTAAGCATTCCAATCAAACAACCAGGGCAACACACTTTCTGGCGGCCAATTTTAATGGCAAATGCAAGTGGCTCCTACAACCCACGTGGGAACTTTAAAAAGCCAGGTGCCTCCCTGAAGAACATTGAGCTGCTTCCCAGTGAAGTCTAGAAGGTGCATCACACTGAGGTGACATCCACGAATTCAACATGACTACCTTCTGCCCTATGTTTTGGCATTATCCACCCAGAAAATGAGATTTTCCAACAAAACTATTGCTTATTCTGAGAAAAAGCCTCCCAGTCCTCTGTGCTCTAAGGTTATTGCTTCACAGCACAAATTAGGAAAGGAACAGTTGGTAGAGTGGAAAAAAAGAGGAACCTGGGAATAAATTGGTCTCTCATTACTATAAATGAAAGGCAGCTTAAGACTGTTGAATGTGGAAATCACAAACATCCTGGTACATATTTTCCCATTCGTATCATACATTCAGATAAATTGAAAGTGATCTTTTGTACCATACTTCCCCCGCCTATCCAATGCAGTCATTTCCTCTAATAAACTTCCTAGTGCTTTGTGTGGTCAAGTGTTGGATGTCCCCAAGGGATGAAGTTTCCACCACTTCCTTGCAAGGCATTGCACATCTCTCCATCGAGGAGATTCCTGAGATTCAGTTCAATGTTCCTTTTATAGGAGCACTCCCATTACTCCTGATTATCCCCCTGCATACATCCTTAAGTAAATCTGTTTAGCATTTACTTTTTTCTAACACTGGCGACAGTTACCGCATTCCTTCTTTGTCATCTTCTGACTACTTCATGGAGAAAAATTTAGGGATGGCATATTCACAGACAACCTTCCTCCTGTTTTTTGGTTGCTGTTCTTGAGTCCCCTCCAGCATGCCTCTGTCTGCCTAGAAATGCAGTACACAGGACTCAGGGCAATATTCCACATGCTCTGCCTTCCCACATGTAAGAGGGTGCCTTCCCACGCATTGCCCACTTCTGCAGCTTAAGAAATACCACTTCCAATCAGTTAGCTGCTATCATTCCTACATCTCCTCAACACAATTTATTCCTGCTGCATATTTGAGTTTCAAGTTGTTTTTCTCCAGTTTGCATTTTTCCAAGTTGGAACTTGTATTGTTGTTTTCCAGACATTCTTTAATCTCTCTTGAATTGCTTCATGTCACTTTCCTGTTTATAAGGGTGTTCACAGTCTTTCCCAGTGCAGCCCCGATGTGTTTTTCATTTCTTATTAAAAAAAAAAAAAAAATAATTAAAAGTGTAATTATACAAACTATCAGAACACTTAGATATCTGCAGTGGAAGACTACATTTGTCCAACACACAACGCCCAGCTCTAAGATCTACCTCTATTCCTCCTCTACTGCTCTGCTTGTTTTCTAAAATTCAAACCACCACTAAAGGGCTCATGAAGTGTTTAAGTGAATACACCACAACCACAAGATCACCCATGGATTTCACTGGAGTGCTGCTTACTCTGTTTCACAGTGGAAAGCCACCACCATCACTAGTTCCAACAGCATAAGGATACTCATGCTGGTAGAGCTCATTCCCATAAATTTAAAATACCAAGTTTAGGAATAAAGCTTGAGTGTTCCCTGCTTTGTACATGGTAAGTCAGCCTGACTTGGTCCCTGAACCCTGTGCTCTGTGCTCACACACCTGCTCCACACCAGCCTGTTGCCAGACAACCACACTCCCAGGCCTGGTGCTGCAGGCTGGCCTTGACCTCAGGGCTGAGATGACCATCTGGGGCTAATTGGAATGGAACTGGTGTGAATTCCTCACCTGATGGCAGGACCTGAGACTTTCCAAAGGAGAGGTGATGTGTGGCTGCACAGAGCCTGCACAGTGACTTCAACAGTGTCTGGATGTGTGTGCAGATCTTGCTGCAGCACCAGTTGTGCAAAGCATTTGAGGCAAAATCAGAGCAGCTTGCCTTCCACCACTCTCACAAAAAACCCCCATTTTCATCTCTTAAAACGTATAGACAGCCTTGATCATGTCACCTTCCTCTAGGGATTAGTATTTTGAGGTCTTCTCAGCACCTCTGCCAACGGAGGACACCAACTATCAAAGTGTTCAGTGAAGGAGATATTGCAAATCCAGGGAAGGAGCTGCATGGAAGGAACTGTATATCAGGGAAGGAAATTGCATATCCATTTCTGCCTTTCTGGAGCACCAGCTTACCAACACAAACCGATTTGGCACATGTAAGCTGAGGACTCAGCCAGTTTGGCACATCTTTGTGCTCAGCACCTTAACTTGTAGAGAGAATGCCTCAGGGTAATTACGACACTAGATGTCTGGCCTTAAAACCCCACCTCAGTGGCTGCTGTCTGGCAGAGGCTGGGAAAGGTCCATGGGTAGTTTCAGAGTGGCCCAGGAAAAGCAGCTTAATTTTAGTGTTCACAGCAATACGCTTCCAGTGGGAAATGTCTGGATAGTCACCCATTTTTGTTAAAACCACTGCCTGAAATAGATCAGTACTTGTGTCATAGATGACAATAAGAAACCCTGGGTAGGTGAGCAAAGTAAGAATTTCCTGAGTACACAGTTTCAGAGTTAGCTGCTTCCATAGCTGGCTAGCACAGAGGAATTTTTGCACCTTTGCCTTGCAGTGGCCTATCTGATGAGCACTGTTACTCATAGCTTGCCGCTCACCTCACCTTTATCACCTCCCAGGGTCCTTGGAACATCACCTTGGCAATTATTCTTCAGAAAGAAGCACAAAGTAGTGTTGAGGGGGTTTGGGTTTTTAGTTTTGTTGGGGGTTTTTTTGTGGAAAAGAAAGTATCAGTGTAAAACGTGTATTCCCTTCTGTTGTGCAAGGCTGGGCTTGTGAGAGGCTCTCTCCATGTGCTTCCTCATGGTGAGCCCAACAGGTTTTTAAAGGGAGATGCCTACTGCCAGCAGCAATTTCAGAAATGACACCACTTTCAGTTCTGTTTCACAGGCACACTTTAGAAATGGATCCTAAGGATGTGAGATTAACAGGTGAGAGAAACCGGAGCCAGCTTTCTCCTTCTCTTTCCTTACGGCTACCAGGGCCCGCCTCAGGCTGCTGTCCTGTTGTCCCTGCTTTCTTCTTTTCTTCTCAGTGATCTCTGCAGTGCCCTTGCTGGCTGAGGAGTTGATGGAGCAGCTTCAGTTTTCTCCCCAGGAGATGAACGTGCCATCCCACAGGGCCTGGGAAAGCTCCTTGCAGTCACGTGAAGCAGTCACGCTCTTCTGGCGGACAGGTTTTATGCTGGAGGTGGTGGGGGTTGTTTGCTTATTTACTTTTTCTCTATCTTTCCCTCTTCTTTTCCCATTCCCTATTTATCTTTCGTTCCAGAACCCTTAAAACTGTGCAACTCCTCACCAGAGAAGGCCTCCAGTTCTGGAATAGGAAATAACAGCTGAAGAGCAATATTACCAACAGTTTGGAGCCAGGGTTTAGAAGAAATACATTGTCCAGCAGAAAGAAGCAACCCAAATACAGACACCCAGCCAGAGACTTGGGCAGGACAGCACCTTTGGACTTGTGCCCCTATGCTTTTTTTTTCCCCCTTTTATTTCCTTTTTTTTTTTCCTAAAGAAAACTGCCAGGAAATGTTTTGTTAACATGTGGTTAAAGCAACAACAGATTGCACCCAGGGAAGCAGGCCTCCAGCAGCAGTGCAGCATGGCATGGGGTCTGCTGGCAGAGCACACAGTAATGGCATCACTGCTTAATGGCATCACTGCCCGCAGTGGCTTCGGTGGCAGCCTGTCCTTGGAGGCCTCCTGTCCACACTCTGATCCAGCCCAGCACTGCCAGGCTTCTGACAGGATCACAGCACGGGGACACGCGTGCCTGCAGGCAAATTATCACACCAGAGGCTGTGACATGACAGGGCTGGGAGTTAACCCAGCCACCGAGCCTGCCTTGGGTGCAGCTCTGTGTCATCAGAATTAATGAAGTGTCGTGCAACGGGGCTGGCACGTAAAGGGGATCATTCACACCCTCCTCACATCCACAACAAGGCAAATCAAAGCAGCCCACTGTGCGGAGGTGCTGGTGCCCATCTGCCAGCCTACCTGCGGCAGGCAGCGTGGAGACCAGCAGCACAACCAAGTGTGAACCAGGAGACCAAGGCTACACCAAAATGGAAGACAGCGCATTAACAATGCAGCACTGATCTTCCTGAGCTGCCTTCGCCGCTGATTTATAGAGCCAGCAAAATTCATTTATCCAGGCTGCCTTCATTTTATTGTTATTAATTGTTACGAGGTTTTTTTGGCAGGGATGGAGAAGCTTGTCTGATTAAAAATAGCTTTGGGGACGGCAGCTGGCAGAGTCACAATGAGAGAAGGATCCAGCTCCAGATCTTTCTTCAAAGAACATGTTCCTAGCAAGTAATTGGGTGCAATCAAGTGCAGAGATAAACACTAGCACTTCCCAAGGTGTAGCTCAAGGCTCTGATCCTGACAGTCACTGTTTGCTGGCAAACATTCAGACGGGTCAAAGACCTGCTCGAGTCTCTGCAGACTTTCTGGCAGGACCAGTGTCCTACTGCTTTGCAAGGCTGGAGAGAAGAGAGTTTTCTACAGAGAGCAGGATGCCTGAGCACGGTGGGCTTTCAGCTGTACAAAATACATTATAACAGTTTCAAAAATACGCAGCCTTAAGGGCTGAGAATCTGGTTTCATGCGTGTGCATCTTCACTCTGTGGATGGTGCATGTGTGCTTCTGCAGAGCCCTTATCCACATGCTCCAAGCAGCTTCCACAGCTTTCTCACTTTGCATTCTGTATTAAGCAGGTTTCCACAACTGGAAAAATAAGCAGGATGCTGAAGAATAGACACTCGAAGTGAACAGTGAGTGTGCTGAGAACTACAACTACACTTCCCCCATTTTTGATACCGACTGACAGTTTAACTGCAGATCCTTACTCCCCATTTCCAGTACACACCAGACCCACCTGAACACAAATATGAGCTTGTCTCTGTGTCATACACATTTTGATTTTCTCTGCCTGAGCTACCAGTGTGGTGCTGCAAGAATGGCTTTCAAACCCTTTGAGCGAGCCAGTGTTTCAGCTACAGGAGGGTTGTGCTGGTAAGTTCTGGCTGATGGCATCCAAGATCCTTGCTGCAGGACTGAGCAAGCCAGCTTTCCAGCATCCAAGTGCTCACCCTCATCATCCAGCTTCACTTCCAGCCAAGCCAGAGAACAGCAGGACTGCTGGAGAGCTGCCCTCATCTGTAGCCTTTGAACTCCTCATGGAGGCCTCTGCTTTGCTTTGTGTGGCTCTTGGGCTCATGAAAATCATGTTATGCAGCCTCACAGGTCAGGAGGACTGGTCTACCTTTAATATGTTGCTTTCGAATGCATTTCTGTGCTCACTTCCAGGAAAGTTTTGGCAATCTTCAAAAGGTTCACTTTTTGGAAAACATCTCACACTGTCATTAGGTGAAAATTGCCTCTGGAACAGCGGAAAAATCACAGTGCTTGCTCACATATCCTATTTGCAGGAAGAAAGTGCCGTGCTGCATCTTTTTGTTGGTTTGTTGTTTTTTTTTTTCACTCCAGCATGTATGATGAAAACATCTGAAACTGTTAGAATTTATATAGGCAGATCTGACAGGCTTTTGAATTTTAGTTTAACTGCACATAACCATTGAATTTCTGAGCTTGCTTGCTTGCTTCCTGAATATGCACTCGGCAATCAGACCAAGTTTTACCATCTCCCACAGAAAGCACGGCTGCTGTGGTGACAACAGGCAGGTGCTTGCTGCTGTAAACCAATGCAGCTACATGGAAATCAATAACCCACAACAATTTATCATTGCTGAAGTTCCAGCCCCGTCTTTTGATTTTTTTTTTTTTTTTAACTGTTTTTTTCCTTTGCCACTTTAGCACATTTGCTCAGGACTGCCTGGGCTAAAGGCAGCAGCACATCATGCCCGGGAGAGCTGAGCCCTGAGTCAGGGCAGTGAGTGCCACCTACTGAAACACGAATTTTCCATCGCCGGTTCCTCGCCCACCCCGCTTCCCCCCCAGCTTCCTCCAGGGCCTGGGATACACTTCCAAAAGATACAAAAGGACAGGAAAGAGGATTTAAGTTGTTTATAAGGCCATAACCCCTATTTTAGCAGGCAAAACTGAGGGAGGAGGGGGGGAAGAAGGGGATTTGTTTTCCAGGTTTTTAGTCTGCCTTAAGCAGAAAGGTACACAAAGAGGGAAAAATAAGTCCCTGCTTGAAAAACATTTCCTTTTAAATGGCATGATATGCCTTTAAGGGGTAGGTAGTAGGCAATGATCCATCTTCACCACATACAGACTTGCCTTGTTCTTCCATTTCTGGCTGAGTGATAAAACGTTAAATGTCATTTCCTGTATCAGTGGTTAACCACTAGATGCTGGATCAGAGATTTACCAGAAGTGCAATATTCAAAAGTGGACCTGCTGCTTTCAATAACCCTTTCTTGCACCCTGTGGGAACCATTTAACCTTTGAGGGAGAGGAGAAGAGAAAAAACATAAAAGGAAAACCAAATAAAAATACCCTGGATTTTGGTAGGGAGAAAATTCTCGAGCTTTCTGTCAATGGCTCACACTTCATGCTGGCAGTCACGGGGATAAATCTTTCCTCAGCCCCAACCCCAAAGCTTGTGAGAAAGGGAAGCAACTGGGCTGTTCCTGAGCCCATGGTTCCGTTGCAGCAGCTGGAGATCAGGCACTGGGGGATGCAGCTGTTTGTTTTCCACTGTTTTTCCTCCACTAAAAGCCAGCATGTTTAGCAAATGGACCGACACTGGAATCCAAAACATGTACTCCCTACCAGCCCTTACTTTCTTTTACCAGCCTTACATTTTACACTGCAGAGGAGAGCAGTTTATCTGCCCAGGCTGTATTCATTTTATTACCATCCTCACAGTCAGTTTTGAGGATGCAGGGATGAAAAACCATTTTGGGAAGAGCAGTTGGGAGAGTTAGGAGCAGATAAGGAAATTTCAGTTGAGGCTGCATTTCTGAAGGCTGAATTTTGAACATGTGGTTGTGCAATTGCCTGCACAAATAGAGGGTTATTTTCCTAATTACATAATATTTGTAAAGCACTTAGAACATGAAATGGCTAAGCACACATCAAGAAATACCAGTTAGAGAAAGTCGTGGCCAAATAGTGGTGACAAGATTATAGAAATAATAGCAGCAGGTGTTTGGACATACACCTGATGTCCAAACTGCCTCTGTATAGCTCTTGGCTGAGGCAGCACCCTTTGCTTTACACTCCAGCCCCTCAATCCCTGCTCTCAAAGGGCTCAAACAACTTGCCTCAGTTGGAGAACATCCTTTTTCAGGGTGGGGAATGGCTCTGCCTTGGCTGCGTGCATGTACCTTGCACGACAGAGCCCTTGTCCCTGAAGGCAGCCTGCAGGGAGAATTACAATTGAAATAATAAATAGTAATAACTTCAGAGTTGTGGTACCTCACTCCTTTCTACCTCTGCCAACAGGAAACCCCCACATTTCTTCTGTCATTCCTATTTACTCATTTGCACGGCAGCAGCACCCAGCTGACTCAGTCATGAACCTGATCCCAGCCATGGAAGGTGCCGTGCAAACACTCTGTGGCCACATAATCCCTCCCTGGCAGGGCTGATGCTCTCAGACATGAAAGGGAAACACTCCCAGCATCCCAGGCCAGGCACAGCTTGACCACAGGTACCCGTGCCCTACGTGGAGTTTAGCTCCTGAAGCAAGGAAGCAATAGGAATTGTACCGACCGGAGCCTGGGCTGTCCGGGCAAACAAGGGCAGAGCACAGTGTTTGCACAGCACAGCTCGTGTTGCTGCCATAAACAAAGCTGAGTCCAGGGAGGAGGCTTCTGTACCTCTCAGGGAAAAACTGGGGTAGTGGAAGATCCAAGAAGATTCCCCCAAAAGGCAAAGTGTTTTTATTCCTCACTCCAAAAGTAACAGGAAATATCCAGATTACTCATCCTTTCCCAGGAACTCTGGCTGGAAAAAAATCCAGGGGCCTTGCTATTTTCCTACACACACTCTCACACACACACACACACACAAAGGAGCCCTGCAAAGACCTAAACACCAGCTGTGCTTGCCCTTGCCAGAACTTCCTGAATCCACCCCCGGTTACCCTTTCTTGCCAAGCAATGCAAATATTCAAGAGGCCACCTCAATTCTGCAGTGCCTGGTGTAAAAATCCGCATCAAACCCGAGCAGTAAAGGCTGTGACTCACAGCGACTCCGCAGCCAGAAGTCTTGTCGGGCAGGCCAAGCTTTTATATAGCAGGAGGTCACTGGAACACACTCTGGCTCACCTCTCTCATCGATCAAAAGAGTGCAACTGCTTAGAAACATCTCCTGCTTGCCTTCCCTTTTTAAAGTCAAATGCTAAGAAGCTGCTTCCTAGTGGGCAGAGAACAGGATGACACAGATACGGTATCTCAGGGAAAGAAAATGTAGTTTTGTCTCAGCAACTGCTGAAACTCACAGCACAAATGAATTCTGCTGTGTAACCCAGAGGCTACAGCCAAGAGAAACTTGAGTCAGAAGACCTGATTTCAGTTCCTGCCTCTGCTACTGACCCACTGTTTGATCTTGGGTTAGTCACTTAACCGCCCCTGGAAATAAAGGCTTCCTTTGATGAGTACTGCTTGGGAACAGCCTGGACATTGGCAAGGACGTGGAAGGGCTAGGTGACACCTGCAGCTGAGGCACAGACGGGCCTGTTGCTGCAAGGTCTATGTGGAAGATGGGTGGTGAGGAAGAAGTAAGGTAGAAACCAGGGCTTGCATAACTTTTGAGGTGTTAAAAAAAGACTTAACAAAATGGGGACACCTCTCCTCTCCCCATACATTGGGACCATGGAGTTTCTGGGCTTCCAATATGCAGCACAAGCAAGACAAGCCTCATCAGAGAGCCAGGAGATGACTTGTCTGTCATGCTCCAAGGGTCACATCTCTGACCACATCAGCAATCCCACACATTCAGGAACTGTGAATCAGGGCTTCAGAAACTGCAAGTCTGACTTCAACTTCCCAAAGTTTCCAAAGCATGCTCTTGCTTACTGTTTCTTTTTTTATATGAGTACACAGATTATTTTCCATATTTAATTGACTCCAGAAGCTGGAACTAATGATCTGTTTGTCAGCATGTAACACTCAGGACAGTATGGCCACCCTTTCATGCTTCATGTTTGAAAAGCTTTTTCTGCTCCTCTGTAGTTCTGTAATGGACCACGCCTACTGCATGGAGTAAATAACTTCTGACTAAAGACTACGAAGAGACATAATCTCTTGAGAATTTTATTTTCTTTTTATTTTAGGTCTGGTTTATACCTCAGAATTGTGCTGATTTTAAGTCAGTTCATGGCAGACTGAGGACACACAGATTCATTAAACCACGTCAAATCAAATGTCTCAATTTTAAGAACCAGGAGTGGCAAATTTAGCCCTCGACACCTACATTTTCATACACAACCTTGCAAGGTGGTCTCTCCATACAGCACCCAGCTCCAGGCTTCAGCTTCAAGCCTGGCTCCCCCCTCTGCACATCCAAACTAACTACACAGATCTATCTCAGTGGGTGGATGTGCTGCTTCTGTCCCAAGTGGCCTTGCAGCAGTTTAGCTGAATTCTGACCCAGCCACACTTCGCCATGCCTTCACATCTGTCTTCCCAAATATCCCCTCACAGCTGCAGGAAGGGGTGGTGTTGCCATCTGAAGGCGTTGGGAGGCTGAGGCCAAGGAACCCAAGAGAAACACAAGGTGAGGCTGCCACACCCCTGGGGCTATCACAAGTAAACAACCCTTTGAGCTGGCTCTAAGCAGAGAATAAAGGAACACAGACCTGCCTTGTCCAGAGGTTGTTTCCACAGGTACAGTCATAACAATCCCCACAGAAAAAGTGGAGAAAGTCTGACAACATTATGTTTATTCATGAAAACTTGTGTTGATGTCCTCCTGCAAGGCCCCAGGCTGAGCTGTGGTGGTTTTTTATCCAGCAAAAAGTGGCAGTAGAAAGCAGCCTGGTGTGTGCCTTCTACCTTATGCACTGTGTGTAAAATTTAGGTTTATACTGTTTGGATGGTCAAGGCTTCAATTTGTGACAAAAACCTTGAGGGTGTAACATGGATATAAAAGACCCGTTTCCATGGTCTAGACTTCCAGGAAGTCTGAAGTGTAGCCATGGTCACCCCTGGAATATAAATTAGTTTCTTGGTCAACAGTTTCTGATGTATAGAGATTTTAGCATTAGAAGATGACAGGTTTGGCTGTCTTGAGGTTATTAAACTAAGGGGCTGAAATGAGTGAGCAGCTGAGTTACGCTTGACAGTCTTGAATTTGCCAAAAGAAGATGAAGATAGTGTTATGAGGAAAAACAGAGAGCTAGTTTTTTCTTAAGAAAAGTGTCTTGCTGAAGGGACTCAAAATTAAGAGCTGATATTTTCAGAGATTCTGAGAAATTTAATTTTCCATGATACTCTCTATAAAGGGCAACATTAGTGGCATTTTTTCTTTTAAATCCAGGTTCTTCTTTATTGCTGCAGACCATGCTTTGCAGCATGTCCATTCTTATCACTGTGCATGGATTCGACTAGTAGTTTGTAGAGCACTGTAGGCTGTGACCTAAGCAGACAAAAATGTGCTGAAATGTAAACTATCATATTTGGTAGGGATGTAAGCATCTCTCTTAAGAGAATAGGCTGAGCTTGGGCTGTTCAGCCTCGAGAGGAGCCCCAGCTGAGAGGGGCACCCAGCCCTGTGTGTCCCTGTGTGTCCCTGTGTGTCCCTGTGTGTCCCTGTGTGTCCCTGTCTGCAGGGAGGGCTCCGAGCAGGGCCCAGGCTCTGCTCCGTGGGGCCCAGCAATGGCACCAGAGCCACGGGCAGGGACTGATCCCAGGAGGTTCCACCTGGACAGGAGGCAGAACTGTCCTATGCAGTGCCCGAGCACTGAACAGAGACCAGAGAGGGTGTGGAGTTTCCTCACTGGAGATATTCCAGAACCATCCAGACACAATCCTGTGCTGTGGGCTCTGGCATGGCCCTGCTGCAGCAGGGAGGTGAGACCAGATGAGCCATTGTGGTCCCTTCCAAACTGACCCATCCTGGGATTCTGTGTAACACACAAGAGTTACAGGGGTTATTATAATATTGCAGAGAAGCAGTTCCTTCCATGACAGTGCAAACCCTTAGGGCTTACACGTCATGAACTGGCTGTAAAAGCTAAAATACAAAAATAATTCCCATACTATTAACTTTTTTAAATTCACTTTCTACAATTTACATTTTGAAGATTTCCTCTTTAAGCACAAGAGTTATGAGTTTACATTAAAAATAAAGTGATAGCTTAATTGGGTGATTCCAGGAACAATGGTGTAATGGGGAAAAATCCCTACACTTTTCCAGTATGTAGATCATACAAGACAACCACCAACACGTCAAAGGTAGTGTTGCTCGCAAGTAAATCCTGAGATAACCTAGAGACAGAAGCCAGCAGTGCACTACAAGAGATGGGCAGAGACAAATAAGATGTAAACTGGGAAAAACTGGCAGAGTTTGGGAAAAGGAGGTGTACTGGGCAAAACTGGGAGGGTTTCACTGTCAGGAGCTGTGGGGGTGACCTGTGGAGCCCAGAAACTGCCTTGGGCCAGGCACAGCCACCTCCTGGGGCTTTGAAACAGATGGGACCAGTCCACACTGAGCAAAAACTCCAAACAAAGCAGAACATGGCACCTCCACTCAAACATATTTAAGCATGAGTGGCAGCTGTTAGGAGAGAAGTGAGGAGACATGTTTGGATACAGGTGAGGAGATGCAGGAAAAACACGGAGAAGACTTGTGTAGAGGAGCAATAGGAGGACGTGGAGGGCGGAAATGTTGAGGGCATGGCTGGAGACACACTCTCCAAGAAGGCAATTTTCACTGAGTCAGAGATAACCCCTGAATGATTGCAGCCTATGGAGGTCCCACCCCAAGGCAGCAACCCTGGGAAGGCCAGAGGAACTCTTCCTAGGAAGCAAAGAGCAGCAGATAAAAGCCATTCAGCACACAACTCCAGTGCTGTGTGCCACCATCCCCTCACCGAAAAGACTGGGAGGGACTGCATGTAACCTGTGATGAAAACTAGGGCAGCTGAGCCTTGGGACCAGTGAGGAAAAATCTTTGGCAGAAGGTCAGCCTGGGGAAGGAGAAAGAAAGGTGAATGACAACAGGGGACAACTTCTTTTATCTGTTCCTAAAAACAACAATAGCTCATAGCTTATTACAAGAGCTGAAAGACTGTTTCATCCTGCTCCCTGACTAAAGCTGCTGTAAAATGTAATTATCTAGGACGCCTTTCTAGGTCTAGTGCTCTAAACTTGGTAAGGCCAAGCATCCATTCCCTTATAAGGTTCATTTTGCAACTACCCACTTCTTGCAATGTCTCCCTGCCTTCCAGCTGTTTTATTTTCCCCAAACTTTCCTTACTTCTTTCCAGCAAATAGGGTAAAGTCTCTCAAGTAGCTTTGCTTCTCTAAATTCGTCACTTATTCCCTCACAGAGCTGAAATTATAAACATCTGTCTACAAAAACACAATTGCTTCTAGAGTAACCAATGTTAAGGACTCCTGGAGAGGGTTATGACTTCAGCCCGTGTACAGAGAGAGACGGGGGTGCCGGAAACAAAGATCCTGTTGCAGAGCAGTTTCCCTCAGCCTGAACAATAGAGGGACACATGGGATGTACAGGCAATTCCTTATAAAGAAAACGCCTCTCCGTTTATTCAGGAAGCTCCAGGAAACCAAAAGGGAATAAAAAAAACCCAGCAAAGCAGGTCCCCCGCTGTGTCCCCCAGGTACATGTGACAGCAAGGAGAGTGACCCATGCAGAGGTGCAGGGAGGCTGCCAAGGAGCCAATGCCTTGGGCAGTGAATCAGCCTCTCTGGCGTGGCATCCAAAAATGCCGAGGTGAGGGAAAAAGGGTCACTGGCACCGAGCACCCTCAGAGGAGCACCTGGCCACTGTCAGCTGTTTGGGCAAGAAATGTTATTGCATTAACCCACGTTAATTGCTCAGGAGTCAAGATTTTCCAGACTTATGCATGAGCAAGTAAAAGCACAAAGGTTATTTTTACTTATTATGTTAGCAGAAATTAGCTCCAAATAAAAGCCAAAGCTACTTCCCTGCAAACTTTCAGGAACTGCCTGTGGAGAAACGCAACTGCTGAATGAGAAACAAGATTGACTGTTAGTGTGAGTGCTTTCAAGGCTTAACTTCTGTGTAACTGCTTACTTGAGCGTATTAATTTAGACTTGAATTTTTCCTACCAGCACACTGATCACTCTGGCCAAGCAAGACTCAGTGCTTCCAAACTGCCAATATCCAGGTGTCCTCAGCATTCCTATTGACAAAACCAGTGTCCACTCTGGTACTCCTGCCTGCCCAACGAGAGCTTTTCCCTTGCAAACAGAGCATCCCAACTTACAAACAATTGTAATAAAATCAACAACAAACATTACCATAAAAAGCAAAGTCTGTTGTCTGCTTTCACTCTTTAAAAACTTTTTATATTTTTGGTCATGAGACAAAGCACTTAATCTTCTACAGAAGGGATTCCCTAAATGTGAACCACTGTCTGGTAGACAGATCTCTAGCAAATTATTTTTCTTAAACAAGTGAGCATTCATTTGTTTTGCATGCAGGAAAGGCAGGCAGATGAACACATACGTCCCCCATCCCCCTTTTTACTCATTTATTTAATGATTTTAGGGAATCTTGAAAATTACGAGTTTTTAATGGAAACAGAATCCAGCTGAATTCTGAGCTGTGGTTTTGCGGGAAACTGGATGCAGATTGCATCGAAGTATCCACCACAGTGCAACTGCCTCATGATAAAGATGACTCCAGCCCTGGAACTGAGCACTGTCTGCAGAAGTGCTGTTTTCCTTGTGTTTAGACAGGCCATACAGTGTCTTGTGAAGAGAAGAAACATCTGTTTTCATCCTATAATGCAGTAACAAAGAAAGAACAAAAGCAATATCTTCACAAGAATCAACAGGGCACCTTTCCGCTCCACCCCTCTCTTCAAGGTCCATCTGTATTAAGGTCCATCTGTATTTTGCCACAGGAAGAGGAGAGGGGAAAGGGAAGTGGAAAAGGCTTCTCCATTTAATGGTGCAGCACTAGAAAAACAATCCAGGAATAGAATGACCATATTTTAAAAACTCAGGGTTTTGGTTTGTGATCTTCGTCCTTCCTTCCTTCCTTCCTTCCTTCCTTCCTTCCTTCCTTCCTTCCTTCCTTCCTTCCT